>OY748297.1:16757124-17357124 GCA_963556515.1 Nudaria mundana | reverse complement strand
GCATCAGCCCGTCTCCATTTCAGCCATTCAGACAACTGTGGGTCGTTCCGATCACCTCTAGCCTCTAATTGTTGGTAATAAGCTTCTCGGATTATTCTGAACGCGTCTACACTTCTATAGGGCAGTTTCGTTAAAGGATCTATGTAGCGAGCTGGTTTTCTGTGGACAAATTAAATAGTAAAATAAATAAAGTCCCCATTACGCTGAATATATCACTTATAGGTACCGTCAAGGTTCAAAAGTGCATTCCCATTATTATAATGCAATAACTTGAGTGTATGCTGATGCTCAGACTACAGAGATTCTACATGTTGGTATTTGTAACATCATTGCCAGAACATAATTATTACATTGTAATAATTAGGACAGGATCAATGTGTGACATATCTACAAGTTCTGCAGTTCGGGCATATCTATATCTTTAAATCAAATTAATTTATAATACACTAGCTGTTGTCTGCAGCTCCGCCTGCGTGTTACTTTAGATCTACATAACTTTTTTATTTATGAACCGATTGAAAACCAAACCTTAAATGTTAAGTTGAATAAACCACAACGCATTACTGAAAAGCGCAAATTCAAATCAAAAATTCTAATCAGTTAAGCCGTTTCTGAGATTAGCGTGTTCAAACATTCAGACAATCAGACAAAAGTTCTAAAAACCATTGTTTTGGGTTTTATTGCGTTCATAAAGCCCCTCTACAACAGTTTCTCTATTATATCTTGTATTATGTATTCTCTATTATACCATACAAATTCATCTTAAGATACGATAATATGAAATATTATTGAGCGGAGTTTACAAAGCTCTTTCTTAGACGACTCGTGTATTTCGTTCGTGATCGAACTCCTCCTAAACGACTGGACCGATCTTTTTGAAATTTGGCACGGTCATAGTGACCATCACTGTGAGTGCATTTATCTGAATTCATAAAGATCGGTCCAGTCGTTTACGAGTTCGACCTGGATCGACAAACTCAGCTCAATTATTGCAACAGCAGAATGCATTGCATACCTAGTTTATTATCTTCGTCGTGTGTGATAGTCCATTGAATTGTATGGCGAACGATATTGTATCTTAAGATAAAATATTATAGTATCTTAGCTGTGTGCAGCGCCCCTTAGTGAACTCCACTGCGGGTGACGAAACCTACGACAAACTTATTATTTGCGGTTGGTACAGTAATCAGGTCTAGGGATCGAACCGAAAAATTAAGTTTGTTTTTATTGTATATACTTTTCCGAGATAAAAAGTAAGCCAGTAGGTGCCCAGGATATTAAAGAATAATTATACCAAGTTTCATCGTAATCGAACCGGGAGTTATTGCGTGATCCCTGAACAAACAAACAGACAGACAGACAGACAAAAATTGGTCTAGTAACACCCCCTGCCATTTATTTTTTTGATATTTTCAATGTACAGAATTTTCACTTCTACAGAATTATTATAAGTATAGATTACTTAAAATCGCTGTTCACTGCCGTCATTGGCCACCGCCCAGTCGCGTCGCCGCACTCGTATTTTTTTTTCATCACGAGATATCTTTTAAGTCTTTCGTCCAAATTATATGGTTAGAGTGGCATTTTAGGTCTACATTAAATGCACAACGTATGTAATATATTCAATTAGATAAGGAATAATACTGCATTGTTAAAAATAGCTTGGCAAATGACACATTATTTTTTTATCATTTATAAAAGATAAAAATGGTTACTGTGATGTTATCCTTAAGAGATAGACATATGCTATCGCGGACTTTTTTGTAGACCTTTCTATGGTGTACAATTAATTGTAGTACATTATTTTGATCTGTCTCGTAGGGTTTCGTCAGCGTTTGCAATGAAAGCGCAAAAAAATATGTTTATTTACGACATTACATTAGAAACCACTAAAATTATCGGTGTTACTCTAATATATTATACATGTATTATACATATAAACCTTCCTGTTGAATCACTCTATCTATTAAAAAGAAACCGCTTCAAAATCCGTTGCGTAGTTTTAAAGATCTAAGCATACATAGGGACAGACAGACAGCGGAAGCTACTTTGTTTTATACTATGTAGTGATGGGGCACACTAAAAGTTTTGCACTGCTAATCGCAACTATTTGAATTTCGAATGTTATATTTTTTTAAACGTTGCAACCTTCTTAGTAATAAAAAAAAACAATTGGCGGGAAATCATTTGTCAATTGTTTTTATCACACATCAAAGTTCTACGTATGCAACGAAAATGGAATTAAGTCGAAAAGATTTTAGAGCGATGATTTTTTATGTTTTTAAAAGTTCTCTCTCTCCGCAAGACTGTGCCGCTCGTCTTCAAAATGCTTTTGGGCGAGAAGCACCTTATTAGAGCACCGTGAGGCGATGGTTTACTGAATTTGAGAGAGGTCGAGTTTCTTTACATGACGAATTTCGTGAAGGGCGGCCTTCAACTGCCGTCAACGAAAATAATGTGGCTACTGTTAAGCGGTTAATTGAAGAAAACCCGCGGATTACCTATGAGACAATTCGAGGACTATTGGGGATTGGTTTGAGTCAATCCAGAAAATTTTACACGAAGAATTGAAAGTTCGGAAACTTTGTTGTCGTTGGATCCTTCATGAACTGACAGCGGAGCAGAAGCGGGCTCGCGTGGAATGGTGCTCACAGATGCTACTGAAGTACGACCACGGACATTCTAATGCTGTTTATGACATTGTCACAGGAGACGAAACGTGGATTTATTGTTTTGAACCCGAAAAAAAACAGCAATCTTGTGAATGGGTGTTTGAAAATGAGAACCAGCCAACAAAAGTGAGGCAGGCGAGAAACGTTGTTAAAAAAATGATCACGTTTTTTTTCTCAGCTATGGGTCCCATCTGTACAATTCCACTTGAAGATCAAAAGAGTGTTAATGCCGAGTGGTATTCTACCATTTGTTTACCCATGGTGTTAGAAAAAGTTCGCGAAAGACGACCCAAAAGCCGCGTTCTCCTACATCATGACAACGCTTTTTCACACACGGCCAACAAAACAAAGTCATTTTTAGCTTCCGAAAAAGTACAACTCGTCACCCATCCTGCGCATAGCCCCGACCTAGCACCCTGTGATTTCTGTATTTTCCCCAAAATCAAAGATTTGATGAGAGGTTTCACTTTTACCAACTCCGAAGAGTCAGTCAGATCTGTGGTCCTCCTGTTTTAAAAAATGGTTCGATCACATGAAAAATTTTTAAAATGTAAAGGAGAGTATTTTAAAAGCAATAAACATAATATTTCGGTTATGCAAAACTTATAGTGTGACCTACGTATTATAAATAGGAAAGTTTTGTAACTACTGATATGTGATAATTGATACATTATCCCCGAGTAACATAAGCTTCTTTTATCCAAGTAATGTTTTCAAACGGGAATCGGGAACGAGAAAACTATATCCCACGAGTCGCGGTGATCACTTAGTAAATGACATAATGTAATATATTTTATAAGCAATGAGTATGCTAACTTATTCTCAAATAATTTTACAATATGAATCACAAAAACTATAATCTTGGTCTGGACTTGAACCAGCAACTGATCCCTTTCCCAGAAGGAACGGTCTACCAACTGACATATAATATTGTGTTAATATCGCGACTTACAGCGTCGCCAGAGCGCCATCTACCAGTAGTTGAGGGAACTAACTACTATGGTAGGCTCTGAGTAATGTTGCAATTACGTTGAGACACAGCTAGAGGGCTCTGATGCCAATCAATGAATATGTTTTATAAGCAATGAGTATGCTAACTTATTCTCAAATAATTTTACAATATGAATCACAAAAACTATAATCTTGGTCTGGACTTGAACCAGCAACTGATCCCTTTCCCAGAAGGAACGGTCTACCAACTGACATCTAATATTGTGTTAATATCGCGACTTACAGCGTCGCCAGAGCGCCATCTACCAGTAGTTGAGGGAACTAATTACTATGGTAGGCTCTGAGTAATGTTGCAATTACGTTGAGACACAGCTAGAGGGCTCTGATGCCAATCAATGAATATGTTTTATAAGCAATGAGTATGCTAACTTATTCTCAAATAATTTTACAATATGAATCACAAAAACTATAATCTTGGTCTGGACTTGAACCAGCAACTGATCCCTTTCCCAGAAGGAACGGTCTACCAACTGACATCTAATATTGTGTTAATATCGCGACTTACAGCGTCGCCAGAGCGCCATCTACCAGTAGTTGAGGGAACTAACTACTATGGTAGGCTCTGAGTAATGTTGCAATTACGTTGAGACACAGCTAGAGGGCTCTGATGCCAATCAATGAATATGTTTTATAAGCAATGAGTATGCTAACTTATTCTCAAATAATTTTACAATATGAATCACAAAAACTATAATCTTGGTCTGGACTTGAACCAGCAACTGATCCCTTTCCCAGAAGGAACGGTCTACCAACTGACATCTAATATTGTGTTAATATCGCGACTTACAGCGTCGCCAGAGCGCCATCTACCAGTAGTTGAGGGAACTAACTACTATGGTAGGCTCTGAGTAATGTTGCAATTACGTTGAGACACAGCTAGAGGGCTCTGATGCCAATCAATGAATATGTTTTATAAGCAATGAGTATGCTAACTTATTCTCAAATAATTTTACAATATGAATCACAAAAACTATAATCTTGGTCTGGACTTGAACCAGCAACTGATCCCTTTCCCAGAAGGAACGGTCTACCAACTGACATCTAATATTGTGTTAATATCGCGACTTACAGCGTCGCCAGAGCGCCATCTACCAGTAGTTGAGGGAACTAATTACTATGGTAGGCTCTGAGTAATGTTGCAATTACGTTGAGACACAGCTAGAGGGCTCTGATGCCAATCAATGAATATGTTTTATAAGCAATGAGTATGCTAACTTATTCTCAAATAATTTTACAATATGAATCACAAAAACTATAATCTTGGTCTGGACTTGAACCAGCAACTGATCCCTTTCCCAGAAGGAACGGTCTACCAACTGACATCTAATATTGTGTTAATATCGCGACTTACAGCGTCGCCAGAGCGCCATCTACCAGTAGTTGAGGGAACTAATTACTATGGTAGGCTCTGAGTAATGTTGCAATTACGTTGAGACACAGCTAGAGGGCTCTGATGCCAATCAATGAATATGTTTTATAAGCAATGAGTATGCTAACTTATTCTCAAATAATTTTACAATATGAATCACAAAAACTATAATCTTGGTCTGGACTTGAACCAGCAACTGATCCCTTTCCCAGAAGGAACGGTCTACCAACTGACATCTAATATTGTGTTAATATCGCTACTTACAGCGTCGCCAGAGCGCCATCTACCAGTAGTTGAGGGAACTAACTACTATGGTAGGCTCTGAGTAATGTTGCAATTACGTTGAGACACAGCTAGAGGGCTCTGATGCCAATCAATGAATATGTTTTATAAGCAATGAGTATGCTAACTTATTCTCAAATAATTTTACAATATGAATCACAAAAACTATAATCTTGGTCTGGACTTGAACCAGCAACTGATCCCTTTCCCAGAAGGAACGGTCTACCAACTGACATCTAATATTGTGTTAATATCGCGACTTACAGCGTCGCCAGAGCGCCATCTACCAGTAGTTGAGGGAACTAACTACTATGGTAGGCTCTGAGTAATGTTGCAATTACGTTGAGACACAGCTAGAGGGCTCTGATGCCAATCAATGAATATGTTTTATAAGCAATGAGTATGCTAACTTATTCGCAAATAATTTTACAATATGAATCACAAAAACTATAATCTTGGTCTGGACTTGAACCAGCAACTGATCCCTTTCCCAGAAGGAACGGTCTACCAACTGACATCTAATATTGTGTTAATATCGCGACTTACAGCGTCGCCAGAGCGCCATCTACCAGTAGTTGAGGGAACTAACTACTATGGTAGGCTCTGAGTAATGTTGCAATTACGTTGAGACACAGCTAGAGGGCTCTGATGCCAATCAATGAATATGTTTTATAAGCAATGAGTATGCTAACTTATTCTCAAATAATTTTACAATATGAATCGCAAAAACTATAGTTTTAGGCTGGACTTGACCAGTGACTGATGCCTTTTCCTTTGCAGTAATAAGATTGATTGTAAACTTACTTAGTAACAGCACAGAGTAGATGTCTACGTTTCTTCAGCTGTGATTTAGGAAAACATGATGTGAACGCTTTATCCTTGATATCATTCTCGAAAGATAACATAGTACGCTCATAGTATCTTGTGTTATCTGACTTTTTGGTAGATTTATCATCTTTCCTGAAATTAAAAAGAGTAGAGAACACAAATAGAGATGGAGCCCATGTCTGACAGACATACCTCACGTTATAAAGGCTGGATATTTCTCCGAGCATGTTCCCAACACAGGTGAGAACGGTCAGTTAATACTCACGCAGTAACATCTTCAATATGTAGTTCATCATCAGGCCCGATGACGTCAATGTCCATTTTCGTATCCACCTCCGACTTATCTGTGGACTGCTCTCCGACGGTCTCAGGTTTGATTTCTGGCATGTCTACATCACTTGGTGTTAATATGCCTGAAATATATTTATGTCAGTTACTAAATATTTTCCTGTACCAATCTACTACTATAATAAAGAGGAAAGATTTGTATTTTTGTTTGTAATGAATAAACTAAAAAACTACTGTGCCGATATCAAAAATTCTTTCACCATTGGAAAGCTACATTCACCCTGAGTAACATAGGCTACTTTTTATCCCGGTATTGTGTTCCCACGGGAACCGGGACATCACGCGGGCGGAGCTGCGGCAATCAGCTAGTATAATATAAGGGATAAATTTAAATGCACAACAAAAACCTTATCGCCCCTCAATTTATAAATAGTCCGTGACGCCCAGGACTTTAATTGGCTATGCCATAGCGGCTGGCACGTAATATGTGTTGCCTTTCATCAACATTTTATCGGAAGGTAATGGGGTTAAATTTTTTTTCAAAATTACAAAATAGCTGCTCCTTTTTATTAAATTCATTCAGCCATTTTGGACATAACCCATTATAAATGTGCCCGGTGACGGCAATAGGGGGCAAGCCTCTTACGTGGGACTAAAAATACTGGCTAATTGTGGGTGTGTAATGTACCTCTGCCTACCCCTTCGAGGATATAGGCGTGAAATGTCTGTGTGTTTTGTATATTACCTTCCTCATTTTTGATGAGATCACTCAAGTTCAGTTCGCCGAGTGAAGTGAGACTCTGCTTGTCATCAACAGGCGGTATTTTTTCGACCAATGGTACAGCAAACGAGTGGTACCTAATTGGTAAGAAATTATTCATTAACTTAGCTAGCTGACGCCTGTGACTTTGCCCGCGTAAAGTACTAGTCTTACAAGCATGGCAGCTTCGACTGCTGATCGACATTGTTCAATATAAAAAAATTTGCTGGCTGGCTGTGCCTGCGGGTTCCGGCTAATATCTCTTCACTCCTGTTTCGTGAGACAAATTTATTCCTTACAATAAGTATGGGCAAAAATTATTAGTATTTTTTTTGTAATTTTTTTTAATAATGGCTTAAAGTACTAGGACTCAGCGGGTATAGCTTCCCGTGTTTTCTTACCTACTTCCAAAAAGAAAGAGGTTCTCAATTCGACAGTTTTTTATGTTCAATACCTCATATTCTAGTCTAGGATAGGCAATGGTACCTACTCACTGTGTACTAACATACAAATGAACTATTTGCCCAGGTAAACGTTCTTACCGTATAACAGGCCCTGTTATAGTTTTCTTTGTCGGTCGAACCTTTTTTCTTTCCAATTCAATTTGTTGAAATCTTTCTGAAATATTACAAAAACTATTACATAACATATTTAATAAAATATTAAGTTATATATTGGTTAAGTCATAAGGGACCTAAAGCATATGACATTTCCCGAGCACAAAATACAACTGAAAATTAATAACAATTACCTGTTTTTAAACTTAAATTCCAACACATCACACAAATATATACTTATAATACTAGCGGCTTCACCAGGTCAGTACCTGGTAGTGGCCACTCTATCCATTAGGAAAAGCAGTATGAAGATTGGTGCTGACGCTGCGGAGGAATTTGTTTTATAAAACTGCCTCGGTGGTGCAGTGGTATGAGTATGCAACTGCCGTCCCTGAGGTCCCAGGTTCGATTCCGGGTCGAATCAAATTATTTGTGTGATCCACAAATGTTCGTTTCGGAGTTTGGGTATTTTCTATGTATAATATGTATTTAGAAATATATAAGTATGTTTATCAGTTGTCTAGATCCCATAACACAACCTAATATTAGCTTAATTTGGGCCAGATGACATTGCGTAAGAATGTCCAAAAATATTTATTTATTTAAAAAAAAATTATAATAATAGTATCCAATAATTATAAAACAAAGTCCTCCGGAGCCAGCTCACAGACAGACATCTGTCAGTCTGATTGCAATAAACTTAAAAATTACTCGACCGATTTTTACTTGAGGAAGGTTTTAGTACATAATTTGTCACGGGCGAAACCGTGAGCGTCCGCTAGTATAAAACATAATCTATCAATACCATGTAGTCCAGGGATCAAACTTACCTAGACTTTTAAGGTTCTCTTTTTCCGTTAATACTGCTTCTTCCAACAACTCCTCTTGTGTTGGCATTTTATCTTCAACTTTCTTGGGTTTTTTCTTCTTTAGTTCTGATCTTATCTTAATTCTTTCTTGTGTTTCAGCTGATTTTACAGCCGTACTTTGCCTGATTGATTTGCGCTCTGTGAAAAAATCGTTTGACTATCATCACTAAGCCAGATTATAAAACAAAGTCCGTATGTATGCCTCCGTATGTATGCCTAGATCTTTAAAAGTACGCAACGGATTTTCATGCAGTTGTCACCGATGGATTGAGTGGTTCTCGAGGAAGGTTTTTATTACCTAAATAGTCAAGCGGGCGGATCCGAGAGCGTCCGCTAGTTAAAATAGAACAATCTAACAATGGAATGGCCCTATTTGTGCCAATGGCTATTATAACAAATGTACAGTCAAGGTTCAAAATTGCATTCCCATTATAAGGTATACCGCCGTTTGCCCGAATTTTATTTGCTCTAATTTCATTTGAAATAATAGTCAACAGACATAATATCATTTGCCCTACTCTTAGTTGCTATATTAGTCACGTGCTAGAAGCTTTGTTTCCCATAAAGTCTCTTACCATAATATCACTTGTCATAATCTGTTAATCATTGTAAGCCCTAATTGTCACATGCCCTAATTATCACATGCCCTAATTATCACATGTCCTAATTATCACATGCCATAATTATCACATGCCCTATTTGAGGCTTAGGTTATGTTAGAACATGAAAGACAACGCACGAGCCGAGCGAGCGAAGCGAGCGTGACGCGGTAGCGGCCGGCGAAGTGCCACAATCTGTCATTATCATCGCCCTTTTTTTTAAGTTGCCGCGCCTTGACGTGGCCATACTGCGTCCATTACGGGACGCCTCTGGTAGTTGCGGTGGTATTTACCCAGTGGCGCCCGGCCGATAATCATAGCCCTAATTATCAGATGCCATAACATCATTTGCCATTCGACATTGAGGTTTAGGTTAGGTTAGAACATGAAAGACAACCCACGAGCCGAGCGAGCGAAGCGAGCGTGCCGCGACAGCGGCCGGCGAAGTGCCAGTAAGCTAATAAGTAGGTAGGTATTAGAATTAAATCGCCTACAAATGTTTTGTCTACCCACCAATGTATTTATAACGGGTTTGTAAATCATTTTAGAGCGCTTGTAGAAATATCATGAGCAAATGCATAGCTTGGAAGGAGATTCGAAAACAATTTATTATGGCGCTTAAATATCATTGTAATGATTACTATGGCGTTTAAATATTATGTCTAATCTATATATTTAATACGACAATTTGTCTGTCTGTCTGTCTGTCTGTCCGTCCGTCGCGTTTTTCAATTTACATACATTTGCATGAAATATTAAAATATATTTTTTTATTTCTTTTCTGTTTTTTATTTGAGGCGATACAAAGTTCGTCGGGATAACTAGTAATTATTATGGCATTTAAATATTATGTCTAATAATCATTATGGCGTTTAAATATTATATCTAATAATTATTATGGCAATTAAAAATATGAAAAACAATACGTATGGCACTCGTATCTTATGGTATCTAAGTTTCGGGCAATTAAAACTATGTCATATGTCTTTTAGGGCAAACAAAACATTCGGGCAAAAGAAATTCGGGAATATGATGATTATGGTATATAATCTTCAGGCAAACAATAGACAACCCCATTATAACAATGCAATAACTTGACTGTACACTGAAGCTTAGACTAGAGGTTTTATTTATCTGTGCCAGGTCCGATGTCGCAGACAGACAAACAGACACCAATCACGTCTATGTCCCCGAAGGGGTAGACAGAGGCGCTTATATCGACCACATTTCGCTTTAAGCCTCACGTAATTAAATAGGTGGTGAGCCTATAGCTGTTTCCGGGGACTGGGTATATTTGCCCTCGCCTCGTTTGTTTGTAAACAGGTGGCATGTGCGCAGATGAGGACGACTTGGGTCTTGGAGATGTTGGTAGGGCCCCTTAACACCTACTACCATGTGTGTACATAATGTAACATAAATGTATTACTTAAATAGATAATATTTCTATTATTACAAGCATCTATTAGCAGTAACAACTTAATATAGTAGGTATGGTATAGTTTACGAGTCGTAAGCTTTGCATTTGTGTGTGTGCACATATGTGAATGTATAATATGACTTGTTTTACACACACATGTGTTGTATACACAGTTAAACACAGCTTTTTTACTCCACTTTTCGTGATCACTCACACAAATGCAAAGCTCAGCTTAGGCATATATATATATATATATATACATATATTTGATTTTGATTTTTGATTAAGTGGTATAAAAAATTAGTAATTACCAATCGAAGTATCAATGAGTGATAAATCAGAAATTTCGGATTTTAATGCTTTTTCAGTTTTTTCTGCCTTTTCAATTTTATCCATGTTTTCTATTTCTTGCTTTGGTTCTTTAGGTTTCTTTTCCCTCTCGGCTAATTTCCTTACTTTCTCCATTGTAGATGGAGCTGGTTTATCACCTTTTTTAAGTCTTCTGTTGGGATCCTAGAATTTAAAAATATTTGTATAATTTGTTTTCCAAAATTTTAGGAAGAAACAAATTCTAGTTTCTGGTTTTTATTTACTCTACATGATTGAGTCATCAAAATATCTTAATTAAACTTCTAATACTTATTTGTGATTCCATGACTACACTCTCGTTTCAGTGACTCGGCCAATAGTCTACATAGGGAAGCCTTACTAAGTTCCATCAATCAGTCAATAAGTGTACCACCATGTGATAATAGACTACTTGGTATGTCATTATTTACTAAATAAATATTTTTGGACCAAATTCAGCTAATATAAACTAGTGATGGGATCTTGAGAAGTTATAAATATACTGATTACTTTAATGAAATATACTTATTTTTAAATACATAATTATACATAAAAAATTGGAAACAAACATTTATGGTTAACACAAATATTTAATTCAACCCTGGAACCGAGACTGCAGTGTGAAAAGCAGATACAATACCGACCACGAGTCAGTGGTGTCACAACCAGAATTACTATTCACCAACTTACATTATAAGCTTTAGTGCCTGATTTCCGAGTTCTTTTCTCTTCACCATCATGGTCTGATACAGGCTCATCATTTTCGTCAATGTCAAAGTCTGAATCCACAAGATCTTCTGTTTCTCTCTCCTGTCTAAAAATTAAAACACAGTAATAGTTTTATACAGTGTGTGAAAACAGGCAAGGTTGATTAAGGAATGATGATTATTTACCAAGTTGTTTTTGACTTAACTATGTTCTGGTGAAACATGAAAAATTATGTTGATATGGGATTTATTGCATAATATTTACTGTCTAATACAAAGAAGTAGTAGTATAATATACTCTTTATTATTTAGAATAACAAATATTTGTTTTGGTACAGTTATCTGACCAGATAATCATCTAATAGCGTTTTACAGGGAATTACTGCACTCTATACCTTAGTGTTTGAATACAACAGAAATACATCATCTATGAAAAATTTTCAATTTATAAGATATAGCAGTCACAGTTTATAAGATATAGCCTGACGGATGGACATCGGAGTCTTAGTAATAAGGCAGTTTTACCCTTTGGGTACGGAATCCTATTATAATAGCTTTTAAATTTGTAGGTAACTTAAAGTGACAACAAGATACAAGTTTGAATTCAACATACACATAATCATTGTCCTCCGCGGTTTCTTGAAAACCTCCGTACGTAGTTTTGTAGAAATCGTCTTCTTCTTCTTCATTGAGTAACTTAGCCATGCGATTTCCTGCATTACTCCGACGTTCTCTTTGCGCCATTGTAACTGAACTAAGTATTTATTTACTAATTGCCACAGTGAAGAGATTACGAAACAAAATAAATTGTATCACAAACAAACAAAATCATAATATTCACGTAACCTCAATCAATCAATCAACAGATTTTTGTTATTCGCCCAATTATGAGTAGGCTTAAGTCTTTCTATTATACCGCCTCTACTTGCTCAACACGACTAAGGTCAGTTTCAGCACAGTCAGTCAGTTTCAGTATGTCACCCTTTATCGTGATAACCGTAACGTCACCACAGCTTTCAGTTTATGTTGTTGTGTGAATTACTGTTTGTTGTTATTGTTTTGCGATCTTGATTTTTAACGTGTTTGTTTCACTGTAATGTGGGGCCACTAGTGGAACGCAAACATATACAGGGCAACCTATATCAGAGCTTCTTACTAATTGCCACAAAGAAAACGAGTGACACTCGCGATCTATCTATAGCTGATGGTTGATCTGAGTATTCTATAGGTAGGTACTTATTTAATTTTGAGTGTCAGTTTTACGAAGGTAACATTACATTTTAAATATTCTTTATAGGGGCGCTGGTGTTGTTTAATATAATCACCCTTAATAGTTGCTGGGCGCCACTGGAAATACCTTCTGCGTGCGACCCAGAGACGCCCGGCAACGGACGTGAGAGCGGCCGGGGAGTAAAAAAAAACCCTTTATAGTTAGACAAAAACGGTCTTTATACTAGGCTTTAATTCATCATCATCTGTGTGTGACTTACTAGGGGGTCGGGTCGGTTTGGGTCTACCGCGCTATATTCTATGCTAAAACGATTGAGAATACAGTAAAATACCTTTCAAGGGGTTATTGAGCGGAGCTCAATCTTAGGCGAAAAGTGTAAATTGTTTGTATGCCAACTCCTCCGAAACGGCTAGACCGATTTTGACCAAATTTGGCATGCTGGTCGACATCATACCCGGGAGTGCATATCTCTGAAATCATGAAAATAGAGCTGACCACGGAGGAATAATCACCGAAAATATCCTGGACATCACCGAAAAACTAGATGATTAATGGTTGCCATGAAAACACATGCGTCAACAATGAAAATAGCAGTGACGTGTTATACGTAGGTCACACTATATGTTTTACATAACTTAAAAAAACAACATGTTAAAACCAAAATATTATGTTTATTGCTTTTCAAAATACTCTCCTTTACATTTTTAAACATTTTTTCATGCGATCGAACCATTTTTTAAAACAGGACCCCAGCAGGGTCATTCATAACCGTCCGAAACTTCCGATGTCGACACCGAGCGGTGAGTGGTCTCTTCGGAAGCACAAACGCTATAGATCTGAAGGCATGTTTTCTACGTGCTGATTGAACGCTATCACTGCCTCTTCGGAGTTGGTAAAAGTGAAACCTCTCATCAAATCTTTGATTTTGGGGAAAATACAGAAATCACAGGGTGCTAGGTCGGGGCTATGCGCAGGATGGGTGACGAGTTGTACTTTTTCGGAAGCTAAAAATGACTTTGTTTTGTTGGCCGTGTGTGAAGAAGCCCTGTCATGATGTACGAGAACGCGGCTTTTGGGTCGTCTTTAGCGAACTTTTTCTAACACCCTGGGTAAACAAATGGTAGAATACCTCGGCATTAACACTCTTTTGATCTTTAAGTGGAATTGTACAGATGGGACCCGTAGCTGGAAAAAGAAACGCGATCATTTTTTCACCAACGTTATTCGTCGTAACGAAATTCGTCATGTAAAGAAACTCGACCTCTCTCAAATTCAGCAAACCATCGCCTCACGGTGCTCAAACAAGGTGCTTCTCCTCCAAAAGCATTTTGAAGACGAGCGGCACAGTCTTGCGGAGAGAGAGAACTTTTAAAATCATAAAAAATCATCGCTTTAAAATCTTTTCGACTTAATTCCATTTTCGTTGCATACGTAGAACTTTGATGTGTGATAAAAAACAATTGACAAATGATTTCCCGCCAATTATTTTTTTTTATTACTAAGAAGGTTGCAACGTTTAAAAAAATATAACATTCGAAATTCAAATAGTTCCGATTAGCTAGAAGTGCAAAACTTTTAGTGTGCCCCATGTATAAGTACTATAGACGGAACCTACACAGAACAGTTACAAGAGGTACCTGTTCTGTAAGTTAAAATTAAAAAGTTAAAAATGAAAATTAAACATTAAAAGATAAAAATAAAAAGTTGAAAGTCAAAAGTTAAAAATAAAAAGTTAAAAATCAAAATTTAAATAATAAGTTAAAAGGCCCCTAAAAAATTCCTAAATAAAATGGGAATATAAGAAAAGTTTCTTTAGCTGGCACTACTATACACCCACACAACGTCAAACAAGGCGAGTGTATGACATACGCTCACGCACACTAGCATGCGTCAGCTGAACTGTTTCTATTGTAGTGATTGCTTGGTGACGCGCCATCTAGTATATACTTCATCTAAGAAAAATTGATTTATTTCATTCGATTATTTTTTTTATTATTGTTTTTATTATTATATTTGGTTCGCCAAATTAACGCCGCCCGCCTGGTGGTAAGTCGTGACGACGTCTAGCGATTGTGGGCCACTCTCACATCACACAATACTATAGAGAGTGGCCCTCAACTTGACGACCTACTGATGTGCCTCTTCACGCTCCGCTTAAAGAACCCAGGATTATATGTGGGAGGAAACACGTGCACAGGCAGGGCGTTCCAGGCCACTATCGTTCGGCAGAGAAACGAACGTTTAAAACGTTCTGTTCTCGCGAACATGCTATCCACTGTGTGGGAGTGGCATCTCTGCCCGGCACGGGTTGTTCGGGATCGGAAGGAAGAGGGTGGGATCAGATTGAAGAGCTCTTCAGAACACTCGCCGTGGTAAATACGGTAGAATGCGGCCAAGGAAGCTATTGTTCGGCGCTGAGCTAGCGGCTCAAGGCTTCCCGTTACCTCCGGACAATCTATAATACGGATAGCCCGTCGCTGCATAGCGTCGAGAGCGTCCAGCAGATACTTCGCGGAGCCGTCCCAGAGGTGAGAGCAGTATTCGACGCAGGGTCTAATCTGCGTCTTGTACAGCAGACACCTCTGGTCCGGTGTAAAGAATCGCTTTACCATATTCAGTATTCCTAGTTTCTGCGAAGCTAGCCCTATACATCTTTCGATGTAGTTTTTATTATTGAGCTCTCGACGAACGTCTATGCCAAGGACATCAAGGTTGTCCTTCATTGGTAATAATGCATTCTGAAGAGAGGGTAGGGGAAGGAAAGGGGATTTCTTCGCAGTAAATGCGCACGGCTGTGTTTTGCGGCCATTGAACTCGACCAGGTTCTCGGTACCCTATTGAGAGATACTGTCGAGGCGACGGTCGAGATCAGCCACGAGTCATCGTCTCTCCTCCTCAATCTCAGATCGCCCCGCCGTCGGACGAACCGAGTAACTCCCGTGCAGTGTGCTGTCATCTGCATAGCAATGAATGTTCCCGAGGGATAGCATATCATTGATATGCAGAAGAAAGAGAGTTGGTGATAGTACGGACCCCTGCGGTACCCCGGAATTCACTTGCAAGAAGTGAGAAGCCTGGCCATCGCAGAGGACCCGCACTCGGCGCTCGTTTAAAAAGCTGGCAATCCAGCTGCACAGTTGAGGAGGTAGACCATATGCCGGAAGCTTGGAAAGGAGCGAAGCATGCTAGACCCTATCGAAAGCTTTGGCGATGTCCAGGCTAATAGCCAAGGACTCGCCGTGCCTTTCCATAGCCCCACCCCAGACATGCGTTACGAATGCCAGAAGATCACCCGTTGATCGTTTTGGCCTGAAGCCGTATTGTCGATCATTGATTAGTGAGTGATCCTCTAGGTATCGTATGAACTGCTTATTTATAAGGAGCTCAAGCACCTTGCAAATGACTGAGGTGACAGCTATGGGTCGATAGTTGCGTGGATCGGATCGATCCCCTTTCTTGGGGATCGGTTGTACGTTCGCCTCCTTCCAGACCTCCGGCACGAGCCCTGAAGAGTATGACAGGCGGTACAGACGCGTGTGGACGCCCTATAGCCGTGGGATCTACTTTTCGACGTTTGGCGGCCAAAGTTTGTATTCGGTTGTGCCGTTCGACGGATGCCAAGGTACGCGCTCCTGACAGCCTAACCGTGGCAAAGATAATACAATACTACGAGCTACGTAACCGTGGGACAATACTGTTTTTTTAATTTATTTTTAGACTGACACAAATTACGTCTTTATCCTCCATGGGTAGACAGAGGCGCTTATTACGCCCGTTTCGCCAGTCACTTCGTTAACCCCACGTAATAGGTAGCAAGCCTATTGCCATTTCCAGAGAGTATAGAAAATCCCCCTCTGCAAACCAAAACTCCAACAGCCAGGACAGATGTTACTTACCACCAAATAGAATCTATTAAGCGATTTTAACAAGACTTTCATTGACAGACAACTGATATTATAAGAAGTAACTTAGACTTTGACTCGTACCCAAAAAATCGCATCGGAGACGAGCGCTGCGAGTGGGCGAGACAAGGCGCGAGCGTGTTTACACTCTCGTCTCGCCACTCGCACGAGTGTGATGCCATGCTCGCAAAATCATCTCCGCCATCTTGGATGGACAAAGACTTGTAGACAAACTCTTCAAATTGCTATGCTAGCCCTGCAGGCAGGAGGGACAGTCCCATACATTTGGATTTTATACTAACATGGTGGCTCTATCTATACTTGAGATCTAGTACTTTTAGTAAGTTTGGTAAAGTTACTCTTTACTAGATGGCGTTCTATATATGTTATGACTAGACTTGGGATGCCGCTCGCTTCTACATACTAAGGTTATGACCATAGGTTGTGTGTGAAAATGTCTAAAATATTAAATATTTTATTTATTTATTAAAGATAAAATACAGGTTTAGTAGCAAAAAATAAAACGCATAAATATTTTGTGCTGTTTATTCAATTGTTAACAGTTATTATAAGATTTTACTTCAGTCATCTTTAGTTTCCCCGATAAAACCACTTTCCTCAAATTTGGTTTCGTTTCTTATTAATACTCATGCAGCGTTCCGTTTACGTGCGCGTGCGCAGAGTTGATACGAATGAACTTTGATCGACCAACTCATGCGCGACAGTACATTTTAAGAATTAAATTAGTAGGTATACATTTAACTACAGTAAGATTCGTTCGATTTCGTGTGATTTTATATTTAAACTTATAACATACTTAAGTTTGACTACTTATCAAATATCGGAATACCACGATTCCTATATGAAATAATTAGTTTGAACATAAAACCACAGGATTTTACCCTTTGGGACATCTAGAGCTACAATTGAAATAAGTACAACATGGATTCTAATGAAATAATATCACTTCACTAATAATAATATAACAATTTTCAAACAATAAATAATTTAATATAATAAACATGAACGAAAAAGTTATGGAATGTTTAAGGATTGTTTATTTAGTGATGCTTATAGTATTAAAAAAATATTCGCATATAAGTACAACAAGAATGATCAAATTGTGAGTTCATTCTCAAACATCCATCCATTTATGAGCACTAAACACTTCAAATATAAGATTTTACGTATATTTTTATCAAAATCATAAACTGCGGAAATGAACTTAATTCAAAACAGTTACCGCAAGTGTAACAATGAGCAACTTGGCTAAAGTAAAATTATTGGTTGCCCTTACTGATTTGAACCTTTGGAGTCATAGAAAGCTGACACAAACAAACAAACGGACATATTCTAAAAATAGGTATATTGTAATAGTCTACATTACCGCATAAAAAAATCTGCTGATCGATTTTTTTAAATGGCAATATTATTGCAGCGTCCATAAGATAAAAATATTAGAGCACGGTTATAGTGAGAATTTAATACATAAATTCAAATCTCAATAAAGTAACAAAGAAGTCGAACATTTGCTATTGCTAAGTAAATAAATAATTTTATTTTGTACATATATGATTTAGCCATTAACAAATCTTATATTATAATAATATTTTATCATAAATACAATATTTAGTTTTTATTACAAATCATGTAAAAGAAAGATAATTATAATACAATTTTCGCATACAGATAGATACAATCTCTAATAAATAACTTTGAAAGCAACATAATTTTACTTCATCGTATGAACTGTAAATAATCGCAATATTTTTTTAACTAACAACATTGAATATTTTTTTAACAAAACGTAAACTTTAGTGCTAATCTCTGCCCACCGTTCCTTTTTGATTCGTTTATATTAGATAACTATTTATTCAATACTAAATGAATATTTTTATATACTTTCATTCAGTACCTATTGCCTATCTTACATAATGAAAAATTGTACATTTTAGTGAAATAAAAAACAAACAGTAAAATAACAATAATAAATATATGTTAAAAATTAATAATTAGTAATTTTATTCTAAATGATTTGCCCTTTGAGCAGACTTCAAAAATCACAAACAACAATAAATTTTAATTTCTTTTTTATGGAATTTCAAATAAATAATTTGATTCTTACAAAATATGTTCTACATTAAGTATTGCAAATCCCTCAACTTGTCAAGCATTTACACAAACGTAGAAACACATATAATTTACCATAACAAACAACACCATATAAATATAATATAATAAATACATTTTAATGACATCATATTTAAACCCTTACAACAAGTTCTACTTATACTTATGTTTAAAGTAAAAACAGTGAAACAGTGAGAGTCATAATAGTAAAAGACCACTACGCATTCGTTACACTTAGGTATATACAGGAATGTATTAAGTGCAGGCGTGGAAACCTATTAAAAGATGTACTTACAGGGGTATGGCGAATTTTAGAAGTACCATATTTAAAAATACTGTTTTCAAATTGTTAGAACTGGAACAAATTGAAATACAAATAAAAAAGGAATCATCAAAATCGTTATACCCAGTCGGTTAAAACATCTTCAAAGGGGCCAAACGCTTTGTATCTTAGTAGGTAGGTACATATTTTTGCAAACCTGTATGCGTTGAAAATTGTGAAATTTTTGCTACCACTGATTTTCGATAGTCTTATAATTGAATTGAAAGTATTAGTGCTATTTGTTTATACTTTAACCCCTATGATGTACTAAATAACATTTAAAATATACAACAAAACATTAGTTTTCTATTTGCGCCACCTACCAAAAACTGATGAGCTTCCCAATATAAGATACGTAAGGAAAACGACTAAGAGATGGCGCTACAGTCTAATTAAGAAATAGTGTCACATATTTAGCTCTTGAGCCCTTGAGCTTTACACGAAATTATTTCATGACAAGAACATTTTCGAATTTGAAATCTATGAAAAGGTGAAACTTCTATGCATTAATGCCAGTATATATATATATATATATATGTTAGTAAAATCAAAACAATATCTTATAAACAATACACACTATAAACCATGATTGAATCATGTTAAAACAAAAACGATAAACCTATAGGTAGTTACATAAAAACATTCACAGCATTTCAATAATACCAATTAAAACTCATTATTAGATTTTCTCAAACAATGCTTAGGTGCCTAAGTAAAAGGAATAAGTACAATTTACAAAATTATTTCATAGTACAAATAACGTAATGAAATAAAATAAATATATCTGATCCTTGCAACCCTGTGTATTCTAATCCTGTGATATAGTCAAAAGACCGTTTTCCAACTAAGAAAGGGTTTCGGTGGCTGCGTACAAAGCTAGTAAGAATTTACTCTCTTACAAACTTGCAATTGTATCATGACAATAAAGAGCTTGCTTCGATAAATATTATATAAACTATTGAAGTTGACTATCGTATGTCTCCTAAGCGGAAAGAACCAACAATTTAACGCTTTTCATTCAAAACCTAATAGAAACGATTACAAGATGTCGCCACCGTCGCAGTTGCATTAAACAAAGCCTAAGGAAGGTTCATCCGTTAGCTCAGTGATGGGTTTGAACTTGCTATAGTTTCAAATGGAATAATTTTAATAATAATATAATTTTAAAGATTTTTTGCCCACAAAAACATATTTCTTTAGTTGGAAAACGACAAGATTTTACAATGTAGTAATAATTATTAAATTTATATCTCGAAGTAAACATTTTGAGCTACTGTACTTGTTCTAGAGATTTTTTATTTTATTTTAAATTATTAGTATATTAATTATTATATTAATGTATAATTATGTACATTATTCCAAAAATCTTGTGTTGTGTCGTGTGCAAGTGCATTATGTCCTCTATTTATTTTTTAAGTTGCTTGTCATACTTTTGGCACATGTAGTGTATTGAGCTTATAGTAAGAATGCAAGCTTAAATACCTGAAAATGTACTTTTTTTTTTTGAGAATTTTTGGCATGGCTTCAAAGGCCTTTGTGCCATCTGAAAATGTACTTGTAACTTCCAGTGTTACCATATTATTACAGTATTAACCCACCAAATTAAAAAAAAAGATTATTTTGTCATAAATTTGAACTTTTTGAAGTCAAAAAATTTGAGTTGAATAAAATTTATTTTTTATATGTATTTTTTCGTGTTAAACGTTGACTTTTAAGAGTCATTGAAGTTTATTTTTCGTTCAATATGGTTTTAATCGAAATACTATTTAATAATGACATTCTTAACAATTAAGGGACACCTGTGCCCAATTATTAGTAATTAATTAAAGTACAAATTCTTTTTTCAAGTCTAAAGAAGATAATAATATGTAATAATTTCTTAATTATTACTTCATTTTTGATTGTTATATTAAGATGTTTTTCTAAATCATTTTATCTTTATTATGAGTTAAGTACCATTTTACAATTATTTGGTTACTTTAATCAAAGTATTTTCTGAAGATTTTTATTTAGCACAAAAATACTCTGTTCTAATCATTGTCTACTCAAAATAGGATACTTACTAAAGTGTAGTTGAGTGAAATTACAACAATATTTTATTGAATAGTGATCATAGTGTAAAAATTAAGTGTACAAATATCTTAAGAAGTCTTTTTTAATATTAATAATCTGCGCACGATTATGTGTGGTGTACCATGACGCTTGAATTAAAATCCGTTATATTTTTTTGAAATAAGCTAGCGATTGAAGAACTTTAAACTTTATTTAGTAAAGTGTCCGCGTTCAAAATTACATGTATCCCATTGAATTTTAATGGAACAATAGATTAGCGGTAGATTTCAATATTCAATCTAGCTAGTTTTTGCTATCTATAGCATAGATAGTTGAAATTAGCTGTTAGTCAAATGCTATAAATTCATGGATAGTTAAAGTGACATAGATTCCATTAAGAGTTCAGTCCAAGTCCGTTCGCAGTTCACAAAGAGTGGTCTGGTCACTCAGTTCAAATCCGTTCGTTCACAGAGAAGGGGATTGACTGATTGTAGGGGAGGACGGTCAGTAGACCCATGAGACAGGTACCCACTGCGGCGTCGAGCGGAGACGTACAAGCGCCGCTTCTAGTTGTGAAAGTGTGTCATCTATGTCATTGTTGACGATGCAAAGGTCGAAGTAGTGGCCGTAAGTGCGTCGGAGTTGTTCAGACTCGCGGACTAGGATCTCGATGGAGCCGTCATACTGTAAAGAAATGGAATTAGATATAAGTACGTAGAAAACTGCATGGAATAAATTGTGTCGTGTTTTTCATTTTTTTTATGAATTTTCCAAGACTACATTGTTCTAGTGGTCGTCCCGGCTGCAGGAACCTCGTGCTGGTCATTGCATAGAAGCCCTCCAGCCGGTCATAGTCGACTGGATGGAGAGGCAACACGGGGGCCTTACCCTTCGACTGACACAGGTGGTTTCCGGGCACGGTTGCTTCGGAAAGTACCTGTTCTCGGGTTGCTAGGAGGGAATCGAGTCCCGCCAGCTATCATTGATATTATCTCTCGAGGTATGCCCGGTCTGGGAAGCGCAGCACCTCGAACTCACCGCAGCACTTGGAGTCGACCTCTCGCTACCTACGGTCCTACGGTCCATGGCCGGTAGCGACAGTTGTTTTACCGCGGTCGCTCCTTCTGCGCAGCGGTGCGGATCAGAGTGGAAGAGTCACTGATGATTGATTACTCCACCTGTAAAAGTGCCTCCTGCGAGGAGTGATGCGCATGCGTGCTGGGCATCGCTAAGTCAGAAGACGGGGCCCACACTCCACCTGCGCCCCAGCGCCGAGTGGATCATTGACATGATGCCATAGCCCCACAAGCACCCCCGCGCCCGTGGATGTGCGCATAAGGTAAATAAGTACCTATATATTTTTACTGTCATATAAAAAAAAGATGTGTATACGAACGTCGGCGACGTTGTTGAGCGGCGGCGCGGCTATGAACACGACGTAGGGCGCGAACTCGCCGGTGCGCAGTATCTTGAGCGCCTGCGGCTCCACGTCGAGGATGGCGCTGCGCCGCTCCTGGTGGATGCGGCGGATGGTCTCCAGCTTGGTGCCGTACATCGCGTCCTCGTGAGTACCTGCACAACGTACCACATACATACATAGATACGTCACGCCTCGATCACTTTCAGACCACGGATTTCCACTTTCTAAAGTAAAGCGAACGGGACGAGATAAAAAATGTGAACCAAGTTTCAGAGGTTCAAAACATCTAATCATTTTGATTCCCTATTCTAATCGCTGTCCTCTGTATTAGACAGAGATGATTCGTTAGGATGAGTCTGAATCAGACGTATTTATAACAAAATTGTATCAAATGTTGACAACTGCGGTACTGACTGCTTTCTTGTGTACCACAACGAAACACGCAACGACAACCTGAGTACGAGTGATAAGGACAGAGATAATAATATCGCTGGTTATCGCAATGTAACTTAGTCCGTTTCTTTACCTTCTTTATCTTGTCTCGTTATCCTTACTTTACATACTAGTAGTTCTGTGAACAGTAGATCCCACGAGCATTGGGAGTATCGGTAAAACCGGTCCATTGGATATACATAGTATTTTTCACATAGGAAGCGTCCTTTGGTATTTCTGTAAGGGGCCAACTATAAATTACTACATACTTCATACTTTGAAATGGCAGACATTTAAAGAATTAGGATAGTGTATTGATAAAATTAAATGCTTACCATATTCTAAATATTCGTTAGCTGCGATATCGGCCATCATTTCTTCATGGGTCACAAAGTAGTAGTGTCTACCGTTCTCTTCGTCAGCTCTAGAAGTCCTGGTGGTATCTATAAAAAAAATTGTATCTTAATATCTTTTTCCATAAATTCATCACAATATTCTTTTCAATTTACACTAGTAATTCAACCAATTATTTTTTTAGCTCTATAAATCACTGAATTTAGTATTAAGACCTCATCGGTTTCGCTTACTATAAGCTCCACCATGCTGACAATCGAAAGACAATTAACTATTTAAAAGAGTGGGGTCCGAGTGCTCGCCGCCTTTATAGAGACATTGCTAAACGCTTAATCGATGCTTCTCAGGACCAGAAGGCTGGCTATTTCCTGACCCAAAGAATAAGTATCGCCATCCAACGTGGCAACACAGCCAGCATTCTGGGAACCTTCCCAGTCGGCAATGACGCGGAGGATTTTTTAAACGATATTTTGTAGTGTAAATATTATTAGTATATAATAGGCTTGTGTCCCAAATTTCAAAAATTGATTAAATCTGTAGTTTTGAATCTATATAGTCACAAAAATGTATTATTTTGATTTAAAACAATCATTTACATAGTTTATTTTGCAATCTAAAAAATGTACTTAAATTGGTAACGAAAACGCTCCAATCTGTCATGGCGCCTTGGGCGATGTCACACGTTGCGAAACAAATCAAAATGTGTTTGACGAAGCTATCCTGAACAAAAAACGAACGAAGTTCGCTGCAGCGATGAAGCCATAAATTAGTCGTCTAATCGTAATATAAATATTTAAGCGCAAGATCGCTTATTAGTTATAGATTTTTTCACGACCAAAAGGTCAAAAGCGCCGTGAATATCATGGCGCTTACGTGTTTCCTTCAACGTATTCCAAGAACATGTCACTTGTAAGGATTATACACTATAGACTGGACACGCACAGCTTTTTACCTACGAACGGAACGGAGATGGTAAATGGGTTTGGTGTGAGAGGTTGTTTGTGCAAATACATGTTGGCATTTTTCTCCAAAACTACTGGTCGGATTTTGATGCAGTTTTTAGTTATGGGTTCAGGTTTGATTGATGCATGTTCTTAGATAAATGTTACGATGACAACTCACCAGGGGGCGCTGCAGCGAACATTATTTGTGAAAAGCAATGTTGCCGATCTTGATGCAGTTTTCAGTTATGGGTTTGAGTTAGATTGGTACAGGTTTCTAGATAGACGTTACGGTGACATCAGGGGGCGCTACAGCTAACATTATTTGTGATGAAAATCAATTTTAATGCGGCTTTTTTTAGGAATGGATTTGTAGTTGATTAGTGAGGGTTCTTAAATAGGTGTAACGACAGCAACTTACTAGAAGGCGCTACATATTTATGCTCTTTAAGAATTTTAAAATAATAATCAAATTAAAAATTTTGAAAAAACCCACGACGATTGAAAAAAGGATACAATAATTAAAAAACCTCCAGAAAGTTAAAAATAAATTGTGTTGGTTAGCCCTTTAACTTTGATATAGGTGCCTAGTAATATTTTAATTCAAGCGTTGTCTCTAAATGCACATCGAAATAATGCGCCAAAACTGCGTTTTGTCCAATCTACTTTTGTTAGATTTATAATAATTTAACTTTAAAATTAACTAAAAATCGTAAATTAATAAAAACGTACGAACAATTAAATTACACAAAATCACAGACACAACTTGAACAAGAAGTCAGCTCTTTATACATACTTACTCTATGCTGTGAGAGCGCAACCTGTGACGTCATATTTTCTGATTGGTGTTTGATGTCACGTGACTGAATGCCTAATTTTTCCAAACTTATTTTCTAAAAATAATAGTAATCTTTATTCTGTCTACTAATTTATATTACTTTTTGTTGTCTATTCATTGGAAATAGTCATAAGAAACATACACCAATCCGATTTATTCTTAGTGGACACAAGCCTATTCTATATTATTGTAATTCTTATTGTAAATAAATTAAACCAGAGCTTGTGATATTTACAAGATGCAACTTACGTGGTATAGGATAAGCGTATTGATCCGGATGACGAGCTATGAGCGTGTTCTTTATATGACGTCGTCCCACGCCGTGAGCACCCAGGAGTACTATCGTTTTTCTTTGGAACGCTGTAAATAACATTGTGAAAGATTCTTCATATTGATAACGTGACGACATCTTTTTAAGCTTTGTCCCGGATAGATAGATCTAGATCTACTTTATTTAATACTAGGGGTTCCTAATTTCCACTATGAAGTATCTGGGGCTCGTAGTCGATAGCCGGTGGAACTTCGGACCACACTTCCGAAGTTTGGTCCCCAAAGTTACGGGGGCGACAGCCGCGCTTTCGCGACTGATGCCCAACTTAAAGGGACCCAATGCTTCCTGCAGGAGACTGTACCTGGGGATCGTGCGGAGTATGGCCGTGTACGGGGCTCCCGTATGGGCGCCTAGACTGACGGCCAACAACACTGCTGTTTTACACAGATCGTTGAGGACCTTGGCCGTCAGGACAATAGGGTACCGCACGATTTCCCTAGAGGCTGCATGTCTCCTAGCCGGGATCCCTCCATGGGACCTGGAAGCGAGAGCCCTTGCGTCATTGTTCCAATGGTACAAGGAGGCGCTGGAGCGGGACCACAGGCCTGCGTCTCGAGAAATCGAGGCTCAGCGGTCCCAACTCCGCCAGTATCTCATGGAGACATGGAAGGCGACTTCGGCAACCGAAGTGGGGAACCACCACCATCGTGGCGGTGAGACCGATCATGGAGGAGTGGCTGCAGAGGCAGCACGGTGGCCTCACGTATCATGCGACACAGATCATCACCGGGCACGAAAACTACGGTGAGTATCTGTTTCGCATACATCGTGAGGTCACACCCGCGTGTCAACACTGCGAGGCTTCCGGCGTAGACACGGCATTCCACACGTTGGTGGAATGCTCAGCCTGGGCGAGTCAGCGCCGGGACCTCGTTGTGGGTCTGGGCGTGGATACTCTCTGGCTGGATACTATGCTATGAGCCATGGTCTCTAGCGAGAGCGAGTGGAACGCGGCCGTTTTCTTTTGCGAGCAGGTTATGCTCGTGAAGCAGGCGGCAGGTAGGGTGAGGGAGCGTATCCTCCCCACTGAGTTCCAAAATCTGCGGCGAGGGCGCAGCAGACGTGACTACGCCCAGGACCATCCACCTCCATGATCGGGGCCTGAGGACGATGGATTAGCAACCGAGCGTCCTTACAGAAGCAGGCTAGAAGGGCTACGTGATATGGGGCTGCATCCCACACACGCCTTCACTCACCGATGCGGGATAAAATCCGACCCCAAAGATGCGGGGTAATACCCGACCACCACACAGGTGGCCAAGGTCCACCGGGCGCCACTGGGAATTCTCATAATACAATCCCTAGATACATACATACAATCTCTAATACAACTACTGAAGGCCAGCCATGGAATTTGATGGAATAGAGATAAATTTTGTAAACAAACGGACCGTTATTGAGATACATTACGATAGCGAGCGATTATTATTTCAGTCTTTATCACTCGTACTACTATGGCGTAAGGTTGGTCGACGAGAGCTACCGTTGCATGTTTCGTGGTACAGGAAAATATTGAGTACCGAAGTTGTCAACATTTGATACAATAGATAGTTCTGTCTCGATATATTATAGATTATAGATTTGTCTTATACAGACAGAGACAGAGAGACAGTGATTAAAATTGGGAATAAAAAAAATATTTTATTCTAATAAAATGTTTTAAAGTCACGTAACTTTGTTTACCTTTCTTATTTCGTTTCGCCGAACTTATTATTTAAAAATGTTCAAAATCAGATTATTAGATCTAGAGGTTATTCCCTACAACCTCACAAACATCACATCTCCCCGAAAGGCTTTATAAAACTCGTAGAAATAATATTTTTACAACTCACATGGTAATTTGACAACCTCTTCGTAAGTGACGACATCAAGTTGATCGAACACGGCGTTGTGTTTCGCTAAATATTTGTCTTTAGATTGCTTTTTCTTCCGTCCAAATATGGAACAATTTACTGAAACAAAGTATAAATAAAAAAAAATACCGCTAGCAATATTTTGAATGAGCTTCTTATAATAAAAATATGACAAGTTACCTAATCTATGGGTCTCATTTAAGTATTCTCTTGAATTATCTTAGTCCAGAAAACTATCTGTCAGAATTGTTGTGTTGGAAAAAAATTACTATAATAGTTAGTAGATCGGTGGGACTATTAGGAATACATGGATAACTCTATCACAGGACAATACAAAATCTTGTCTAACCAAGATTTTACACAATACCATTCAACATCGAAACGGTATTTAATATTTAATTTAAAAACAATGCTAGGGGATGATGGGTAAAAAATTACACTTGTAACGACAACAAGACAAGCTAACATCAACATTAGCTGAGCTTCTAAGGGTAGTTGAACACTGCATCCAATGCGAATGTTTGAGTAAAGCTAAGAAACCATTTATCAGAAGAAAAAAAAATTACATCATTGACATGTAAGTTACACTAGATGGGCCACGCCCGTTTATAACTTAATAACTTAGCAGGTCTAGTGTAACGTATAAGTCATTGATATCTATGGAAAAATACCTGTGTTCTCACAACCGTCGGTATGTGACACGCAGCCCTCGGTTCCTAGCCGCATAACATTACAACACGGGTCATGCATACAGAAAGGATGGTACACTGGCTACTACACAAATATATATGTTTATATATGTCGGAGATTGATAAAATACTGCTTAAGGGGCCTACACACACACACACACACACTTGCGCGACAGGGGCAATCTAGGGACCAACAATCTCACGCCCCGTCGGCCCTGTAATAAAATTGCCTTTACGAGCATGCACACGTAACAATTAAGGAGGCAATAAGGCCTCATCCCGACTTTTACACCCTAGATTGCCCCTGCCACAGCCGTGTTTGGAGACCATTTAATATCCTAACGTCTATGATTTAGGGTACGTGTCTATGGTCTATCTGTCGTAGAGCGCTAATCGTTCGCATTTGTTCTCGAGACACCGACAGTGCGCACAAATTGTTACAATAAGAATTACGAAATGGCGGACAACGACATGCATTCTAATCCCTTTGAATCTGCGACATATATATTATAAAAATATATATTAATACAGGACTCACACGGAATGCAGGAATAATGTCTTATAATATTTACAGTGCGTCGCATTTTAGTTTTAAGATTTCGTGGAATACGTTTTTAGTTCATCTTACTCGTATCGCTTACATAATCAAAATCGAGGATCTTGTCTTCATAGGATCTTAATAGTTTTCTCGTTTCCAATTCTCAAGTGAACACATTACCAGAAAATAAATATTATCCTATGAACCATTTCAGGAAATTATGGTCTATCTACAGGGATACTTTTTAGACAGGAGCCAAATTTTGTTGTTTGTTAAAGTCACGTTGCGACATAAGTGCTATTTTTTTTAATTTTATTATTCAACTCCGCCATAAAAAGCATGTATGCTAACCTAATAAAAAAAATAATTTGGCTCCTGTCTTATGTATAGCCACACTTTGATGTGAATGAACCCTGTTCGTCGGTATACGAGTGATGGAGTAACAAACATCATTCCCGAATCTAATTCTAAAACCTAACGTACTGTAATTACTCCCATATTTTTTTTTGTATCCACTAAGATTGGATTGGGGGTAATTATAAAACAATAAAAACTTATAAATTGGAACTTGATAAGTTGGACTTTTTAATTTAATTAATTTCTTCAACGTTGGGTAAGATTATCACTAAGTAGGTCAAATTTAGAAGTTTTTGGGATTTTTTTCTATTTAAACTTTTAAGTATACATATTTTGGGCAGATACACCTTGGTATTGTACCATGCAAACTTAGAAAACCTTCAACTTCAATACTATGGTTACAGCACTCAGGAGGATTTTTTTATTCTTCGTAGGGAACGAGAAAAAAACAATGTTACATACCGACTGCTTCGTCCGTTGGTGATTAGCAAGCACAACACGAAATATTAACGTAAGTTAAAAAGTCAATGTACCGCAACCTTACAATTAAACGGTAACATTGTAGTACCGTACTTTAAATAAAATAAATAAGTAACTGTTAGACAAAATATTGGACAAAAAAAAGAGGAAAATAACAACGCCAAAAAAACATTTTACAATCAGGTTTAACTAAAACATTTAACTCACTAACACATAAAGCAATTTAAAAACAACAAATTAACGGAATTGTTATCAGCCTAAACTGGCCTTAAGCTGCGGTTACACGGGCAACGGTAACATTGCCGTAAATGGGGCGTAATTGCCACATATTGTCCCACTAATTGCCCGTGTAAGTGCAGCTTAGCTATAGGAGAATATTACATTTTACTATGATGTAATACGGTGAACCCGCGATGTAATATAGCGTAGTGTAATACCTTGATCAGTAGTGGATTTCTCGGCGGCGGCGCAGGCGGCGCGCCACTCCTGCAGCTCGGGGCTGGGGATGAGGCCGGCGGACCCTCCCGCTGCGTCCTTGCGAGCTTGCCACCAGTGGGTGTCGTCTTTGCTTATTATCTAAATTGGAAGACAAATAATATTATACTGACGTGGGAAACATAGCATATACATGATAAAAAATGTGTTTTCTGTCTTTCTCTGTTAATAAAGGCGTCATTTGTACGGTTATTTTAAGTGTTTAGAAATAAGAGTTTCTATGGATCCATATTGTGTGTACCTGCAGAATATCTCCAGTGTTAAACGCAATGCCGGCTTGCGCACAAGGAATCAACTCGTCTTCTAAGGGATCATAGTCGAACTGCGCTCTCACGAATATCTGGAACGTAAACATATTATCCATATAGTTATATCTTAACAATTACCACAATAAACGAAAAGACATAAAGTCCTTATGTAAAATTGATATGAGAAGGCTGGAGAAGCATTACCATTTGCACCCTTATGACCAACCCTTGCGTTTTAGCATGAACATAAGTTAAGTTTCATTGGTCGAAGCATCTCTTTCGTCGACGAGATTAGTAGATTCGGCATGACATTTAAGAGGGAGTCGAAATCTAAGCACGCTATGTATTCTAATTAAAACTGATAAAACTGTACAGTATTATTAGTGTGCTAGTAGATAAGAGTGACAGTAATCCTAGAATAGTTGTTGGTACCATATGGTATAGGTTCTCCAGTTCTAATGTGTACGAAAAACTAAAGCGGAACTCATGAACGTATGAAATCTTTTAAATACTAATTTCAAATACTAAATACATGAGCAAATATATTATTCATGTATGTCAATCCCTTGAGATGGTTTGAATCCAAGTCAAGAGTGCAACTATCCGGTTCAATTAACATCTATTGTGCTAGTAGTATATGCATTAACTCCTAAACAATATGCATTGAGGAGTTTCGGGTCTAGTCTTGTATGAAAATAAACTCGTTTACTGATGTTATGCTTGTCATTAAAAGATTGAACGTTCAAATTCATAATGACATTTGTTTTAAAATGAATAAACTAAACACAAGACAAAATGACAATGAAAGAGATGAAGATGACAGCACGATGAGAAAAGAACAACAAGCGCACAGAATTAGGAAAATTTCGGTATCAGCCATGCCCAGGGGACATAGTATAACAGACAAAGACATAAAGGCGACCACAGACATGCAGGTTAAGGCCTAGACCGTTCGAACACTGTTCTCAGTTCAATTTAGCACGACACGTTTTACCAACTGCTATCATTGGTAGAAGTTGGTTGGTAATACTCTGAAAGGTTGCTCTAAATTTTGACCATGACATTAGAATGTATGATGTCAATGTTTTCATATCGGTCACATCAATTAAAGAAAATGTAATTTCACAAACCAGAAATTTTTATTTCACTCGGAGCTGACCAGAACCTAAACGTGTGGATAGGCCTTTATACAATATAAGACAAACAATATAACATAAAGTAGCAACTGTTCTGATTTCGCTACTTACTAGAACGGGCGAAGGCTTTATCCGGAATAGCTAGTCGGAACAAAAATACAATTTATTGTTTTTTCAACCACCAATACCAATTTTGCAAGACGACAAGCAATAACAAAAATGATGTGTGCGCTTGTCGAATTTTTCTAACATATTGTTTTTAGTAAAACAAGCGTTAAAACACACTACTAAATCTATTGTTATTCAAAAAACAATAATATTCGTATGCTTTTAATTGTTTTATTCACTATATTGAACTACTGCTAGTACATCTACGATTCAAAACCACACACTGGCAGAAACTATGTTTGTACCAAAGTTATTGTATGCATAGAGGATCATCGGCGTACAATAATATTATAGTAGGTGTTACCTCGCATGGCGGTGGCGCTGACCGATATGAAGGCACAATCTTGAATGTTACTGAACCACGAGCTTCGCGCTGTAAAAATACATAAGTCTAGTTATTATTTCCTGAAAAGTAGCTGCCACAATTGCCAGCCAGTCGGGCAATTATAGCCAAAGCTTCATATGTTTTTTCTATCTTCTAACTCTTGCTATCTTTCTTGCTATGCACTACTCGTCTCTGGAGACCAGGCGGAGGCAAGGTGGTGCTTTTACGTAATACATGATATTACATTGCAGAATTAGTGAGGCAGATACCATACACGGAATAAAACCTCCTCAAGTAATGGTTGCATAAATATTTTAAGCTAAGAAACGTACCGCCTTCGTAATGTACACAAAAATAAAAAGTGGGTCAAAGACGTACCAGCATTCTCTGAAGTTGTGCTACAGACTGGTTGACAACGGGCGTGCCGTTGATTTCTTTGATCTCGTCCCCGACGTGAAGAGTGGCCTGCCTGTGTATCATCCCCCCGTGCATGATGCGCGCCACAATGCATCTACCGTCGTCGGCTAGTTTCAAGGTTATGCCCTTGAAACCGAAAATATCGAAATTAAATTAGTCACATTAGAACGTACTTTATTGTACACCAACCCTGATTAAAGAATGTAAACTTACGTTAGACACCTAGGTTTAACTTTGTTATCATTTCCGAGTCATCTTCACGGTGAAGATGACTCGGAAATGATGAATGGTGAAATGGTGAAGGAAGTCTTCACCTGAACATGGATCGCTCAATGAAAGACGGAAACGAGGTTTGGGTAAATAAACCTCAAAAAGCCCAAAAACTACCACGAGCTGACATCTGTGTATAAAGAGAGACCTAACGGGAATATAGACACGATTCCGTACTGTTTTTGTCTAATTATAGTCAAGCCAAGTAATATAAATAACGGAATAGAAAATGGAAGCATGCATAGTTCACAATATTCTTGGAAATCATTGCCAATATATTCTCGTTTACAAAAGGAAAGATTGAAACAAATATATTGCGAATTAGCTTATCATCTATCTGGATTATTCGCCCATATGGTACAACCAAAGATATTTTGTGTGCATATAATTCAAGTAAATGTGTAAACAGACCCACATAATAGAATCCTACTTAGACAATTCCGGACAAATATGTACTTGCCAATTTGAAAAACGATTTGGCTCCAAATTGGCTCTAACATTTGTGCTTACTCGATTTGTGAATAGACATTAAAATGTTCAACGTCTACTAATTTAAAAAGGTTATTTTACTTTTTACTTGACACCTTATGTACGAATTATCTACCTATCTACCTACCTACCTTGGAGAGAGACGGCTGAGAAATAATTGAAGTAGGTACATACTACTACTAATTCGTTTAAAAAAACCATTTAGAAAATATCTTACTACATAATATTTGAAACTGGACAGGGTTGCGAAGCTAGGTAAGTTGAGCATCTCACGATGCTTTCGTTTCTAAATCTAGTTACACTGGCTAACTTTAATTAAAAGAAAAGGAAATACTTTTTAAACAATATTGCTGCTCCGTATAATATATCCTGGTTAGTTCTGGCACCATTTCCACATACATTACTGGTACGTGTACAAATGCACAGACACGTAAACTATTAAATTAGTACGATGCACGATGTGGCGACACGCTACGCTGCCGCGCCATACAAAGTGGTGTTCATCCTATGTACGGTAGAGGTACAATGGATATAAACCCGGAAGCTGTTTGATTTTCAGCGTCGTAAAGGTGGTAAAGTCTGTTAGGTGTTGTCTCATCCTTGTTTATTTGTTTGATGGTACTGCTTGTATTCTAATAGAAATATATAAAGACTAGCGGTCGCCCGCGACTTCGTCCACGTGGTAATTTGGATTTATTGTCCTTCGTCGCGTCGCCCGTCAAACATGCGCACGCAACGGAAGTTCTAAAAGAAATAACTTTCCCCATTTTATGAAACATATTTCACTGCTGCTCTACTCCTTTTGATCGCAGCGTGATGTTATATAACCTAGCCTTCCTCGATAAATGCACTTTTAAGTACAAAAACATATTTTCAAATAGAACCAGTAGTTTCCGAGATTAGCGCGTTCAAACAAACAAACTCTTCAGCTTTATAATATTAGTATAGATGGGAGAATAATAATTGGTCTAATCCACTATCTATCTACTTATGTAATTCTTTTAACGCCTACCTAATAATCTCTATATATATTTTTGTATTTCAAAGCAATGAGTTTGCTTAAACTATTCTTAAAATACATTCATTTTCACATTTTCACATTCATACTTATATATTTCTAAATACATACATAACATACATAGAAAACACCCAAACTTCGAAACAAACACTTGTGGATCACACAAATATCTGATTCGACCCGGGAATCGAACCCGAGACTCCGGAGTCGAAAGCCGATGCACTACCGACCACGCCACCGAAGCAGTTATAAAAATGAATCCCTATTTCCCTTGGTCACGACATCACGCGTGAACGGCTGGACCGATTTCGCTTATTCTTTTTTTGTTGTGTTCGTAATTATCAGGAAAAGGATCTTATGGAAGAAAAAAAAAGTTATGCGGAACATTAGAAAAGTGAATGCGGTACGAAGTTCGCCGGGACAGCTTGTACACAATATAAATGGCTAAATTAACTATCCCTCAGGTTTCCTTTTTGTAGAATTCCACGTTTAAATAAAATTCATATCCTTGATTCCTTTTCAAGTACCGTTGACGACAGTAAAGGTCTTACTCTCGAGAGTAACAGTTATATAAGCATCAGGCTGGAGAGGTCATATTACTGAATACCACATAAAAACAAATCTATGTAATAAACTTACCATAGGTTCATCAGTATTTTTCTGGAACTGCACGAGGCGCACCCTTGTCACGTTCTCAAACTCCGGCTCGGTGTCTTCCTCATCCTCAGGTGGCGGCGCTGTAGTGCGACCGTTGACTGGTGGTGGCGACGCTCGGAGCGACTCCTCACCATACACCTCACGGGCGACCACATCATGCGCCTGTAGCAGGGCCTGCAAAGGAAAACCACATTATTGAAGTCATAAAAATATATTTTTTTAGTTTCTACTAAGTATATCAGTTGCAAAGTGAGATAATAAAGAAAGCCCCGGTTTCTTCGAATTATATTTTAATATCAGGGCAGACTGTTTGACCTGCACAAGAGCCACATAAGTATATTTCATAAGGATAGGCTGTATTTTCAAATAATACACCATTACTCTCGTTCACATTGCAGAGTGGCTACTACTTACTACTAATGTACTATGATTTTGGAAATTACTGAATGGGCGACACATAATAGACCAAAATGCAGACCAAAAATTTACAAACCTAAATGCATTTACGTAGTTTAACAGTTAAATGGTAGGATTTACCAGTTAATCTACGTAATTGCTGCTCATTTGAGGACTGATATTTATTGGTCAGAATTTAAGTCTGTAATGTGATACACATAACCCTTATGCACTGAGCCCAAATGTGCATTCACAGTTTGCTATTCATACAACATTCATTCGAAAACATGGATACCAAATGGCCTATACTATTTTGTGCCTACACCTATTTTTTTTAGCTATCACACATCAGTACGCTCCAAGCCTCTTTCATTTTACGCTTGATAGCTTTTGGCATACGACTATCCCCAACAAACGATACCGATATTGCGATCCCGTAATCTCCCAAATCTACTATATTGGCGAGCGCGACAAAATCTGAGATTTAAATTGGTGATCAGTATCAACAATTTAAATGACTGATAAAGAAATAATCACGTAAATAATAACAAATAAGGTTGTAGAAAAATCTATCGCTTCACTTTGATATAAATTTGTAGTGTTACATCATATAACGAGTTCCATATATCTCATTAAATACGGCGCTTGATTTTAGCCGCATACCGCATGGCATATTGTGTGTAGAAGCAAGCAACAATATGGTTTGGCAAATTTAATTAACTTTAGGGTGAAAACACACGTCATATTGTTCCTACTTACATACTTACCTGACGGCATATAAGAATTTAACCGGAGCAGCAGTACCTAGATGAATGCTCAGTCTTATTTTCACATTTCACAAATGACAAGTTGCCTGGAAGAGATTGCTCTTTAGTGATAAGGTTAGAGGTTAGAGATAAACCTGTTGTATTTAGGTACATAATAATTTTCAAGGCATGTGAAACATATTGCGTACAAGATAAGAGTATTTTGACTTAATGCCAATGTCACCTTTGCATTTGTTGAAGGCACTCTTAATTACATTAATAACCTCGTATAGGGATGTATCCATTCGGTTTTTGTGATAGGAACTAGTTCATATCATAATGTGAATTAACTTTTCGCAATAATACCTACTAGTATTGTATCCGAACAGTTCTGTATCCTCTGTTTATTCAGATAAAACACATATAATCCTTAGCTACGTGCTTCCTGCGCTACCACAGATCACTCTAAAGCGCTTATGAATAAAGCAAAATTTCATACCTACCTTAATTTCCGGATTAAGTCGCTAAGTGACGCTTTAACCAGATTTGAAATGTATCTCAGAAATATTTGTAACAAAGAGAGTATGGTAAAATTTCCACAAGGATGGACGGCTACAGCACAAATATATGCGAATATGATTTAGTGGTAGAGTAGATTGAATTCTCTAGAAGTTTTTCCATTAAAAACTCGATAGAATTTGTGATAGTTTTGTCTAGAATCAAGACAAGCAAATTTTTGCTGCCATGTTATGGGGTTGTTTATAGTTATAATCTTTAAAGTGCATATGTGTGTACTTCATTATTCTTTTCTAGTTTAACTATTCTCATTCTTATCTCGTGTGTTGTGTTTCAATGAAGAATCTATATAGTCACCTAATTGAAAGTATAATATAAGAAAGGACGATGAAATCAATGAAAATTTTACTGTTCTTATATGTCGTTCGGTTTCGTTTCGACGGTCCAATGTTTTTATTCACAATTCAAGATTAATATTATGGCTCAGTGAACGCCACAGATGGAGCCAATATTATGTTTCCATTACAAATGACTATAAAATAACCAGTCAAAATATTGATACTTATACTTGAAATTTTCTTAACTACGTTTTGTTAATGTTATTATACCGACTTCATGAGTTGGCGATTTTTTTGATTCGCAAACTTTTTGTTATTTTGTGCGATTTAAATTTTGTATCTAATTTACCCCATTTTGCCTTAAATGTTAAAAAACAGGTTGGAGCTCCTAAAGGACCTCCGATCGCCGTGTTTCATAAGAAAGAACACAAACCAAATTTTTCGAAAACATATTCGAATATTTCTGTACCTGCATCTGTCACTAAGCTTAAGATTCTGAGTTGTAAAACCAATCACGAACGTAGAGAGTAATAGGAACGTAGGTTCATGGAACCAATCAAATATGTAAACCGCATGAATTCACTTCGAAAACTTGATCAAAATTCGACCAAATTGAGTATGACATTCACATATAAGTAGTCGTCTCTGCAGTTAACCATACATACGTCAAACTAGGGATTAACTCAAACTAATAGATCGATGGGGATTTACCAAATACCAGTTAGGTCAGCAACATAAATTGTAACTTTCAACGGTAACAAAATACGACATTGGTCGCCTGATATATTATTTATGTATCCATAGTAATTTCGTTGTAAATAGAACGTCATAAATAAAAAATAATAAATAAATAAATAAATAATAAATATTTTAGGACTATTCACACAACGCCATCTAGTCTCAAACTAAGCAGAGCTTGTGATATGAGTACTATATAAACTGATATAAATACTTATATACATTTTTTTTTGTAAATACTTACATATTATACATAAGAAACACCCAGACTTCGGCACAAACGTATCTGTCTTCACACAAAGTTTGCCCCGACCGGGAATCGAACCCAAGACTCCGGCTTCGAAAGCAGATGCACTACCGACCACGCCACCGAAGCAGTCTAAAGTCTAAATTTAAGGTAAGTTTAAGTTGGTGCATTGTTAAAGTGATAAAGGACTTTTGAGCCTTGACTGTACATGTAATATGAATCCTAATAATAACCAAACGTATTTAAAGTTTGTCATCACGAAACTATCGAAGAAAATTGAATCAACTTTCTGGATCGTGGGTGGTCGTTTATATTAAACTCTTCACCGTGGGGCTTTCAATACAGAATTTATTTTTAGTATAGGTACTTATTTTCATTCTACAGGAAAGTTCACTTTAATGAAACTTTAAGCAATACCATAATAATAAATATTTATTTTGTTTATAATAATACCCACGTCAATGTCATTATAATTCATTTTAGGTAGATAAAAACAAGAAAGGTATTTGTTATGCCAATTAACGTACCTGCTTTGAGTTTCAGTTAGAAGTATATAATATGTATGTAAAGATATACTTACCTTATCATACATATATGTAGGTATTACGTTCTTACCAACTACCCATCTCCTGCTGTCCAAATATAATCCCTCGCTAAAGATGTTCAGCTGTTCGTCTACCAGTAATGGATTAAAGTACTTCAGTTGTACTAATCTGAGGCTTTGGTTTATATATTTTTTCCTACACTGACACGTACATAACTAGCCAGATAAACTTGTAGAATTGAAAATATAAGGTGATTTTTTTATAACTTTTTACGCTGTTTTATTTTAAATTAGGTTATACGTTTCTGAAGGCTTCAAATGGGAGCTTAATGTGAAAAATAGAGTTCCATTTATAGTACTAAAACTTTTGTCAGTTTTAATAAGCCCACTTCGTTATTTGAAATAATAAATCCTTTTGATAACAATGAAGTTGTCTGCAATGTAGTCGGGGAGCTGACAGTTTGACATCATAAAACCGCCTCCATAAGCGGCTTTGTAGTATGTATTCAGCTAGCAAAGTCAGACTCTTGTAAAGTTATTAAAGTGAAGACTTCGTGACGCTCAATGCGTCATGTTAATTTCTAGTATAGTACATGGAAAATACAGTAAGTACATACAATTTTAGAGAATAATGTTGTAATTTTTGTGCAGACTACTTATAACGCAACCTGTGGAAAAATCAACCACAACCTAACTGATATACGTATAAGAAATCCCTAATATGAGTCATTTGGACTTGTTGATACAATCTTCTTCATGAAATACGGACTAGATTTCGCAATTCAGTCATCATTGATTGCCGAAATTCGTAGGTCCTATGTGTTTTGATTTACATTGTACATTTTAGGAGGAATTATGTTGTTTAGGTCATTTTCTGCCTGGCGTTACCGAAAGCATTCATCAATGCCTTAATTTAAAAAAATTATAAACATTAGTTCTCACTTTCGTAATTTACATACCAATGACAGGCTGTCAGGAAAGCTGGCACGATACATTAACCATGAAGACTGGAGTATTATTTACGCTTTGAACACTTACAGAATTATACTATAGAACTGTTCAGATATTAAGTAATGAAGATGTTTTAATCTTCGGGATTAAAAAGAGGGATAATAGGTGAACATTGCAAAGCCCAGGTTCGATCGACATGTAAACAATGTGACTATAAATTCTGGTTAGACAGTTAAGTAGTGGAAATCGCCAGTGTATTGGCCAAAACATTGAAAATTTATGGTAATGACGTTATAAGAACAATCGTGTAGTCTCTCTGACGATCCAGAATTCCGTATTGTACGATAAAGAATACTGAATATATCAGTGGGTAAACTGTCTTACATCAACTTCTGTTTAGTCATCATCCACCGAGCCTTTTCCCAACGTAGTTGGGGTCAGCTTTCCAGTCTAACTGCGATTTGGCTGAACTTCGATATTTCACGTGAAGCGACTGCCATCTGATTTCCACAATCCATAGGAGTTATCGAAGTTCTGTAGTTAGACCGGTCGGACTATTGATTAAGGGCTCCAACTACCCCTAACGACTGCCATAGATGTTCGTATGACAACCGGGACCGACGGTTAACGTGCTCTTCGAGGCACGGAGGGGGTTTCAATGTCTTCAGAAATGGTCACCCATACTAAGACCGGCCTGACTAGATGTTGCTTTACCTTTGCAAAGTGTTAACATTGTCCGTTACCACTAGACCATGAACCCCACCAACCCACATCAACTTATTTAGTATTTTTTGAAATTATACGTAATCTTAAGGATTTTAGCACAGATTTTCATTAAAGTTGTACAGTAAAGAAAAGTTTTGAAAAAATTTCATATTAATGTTTAATAGAAGTGTATTTCAGACGTCATTTTCTAGTAGGAAACGGAAATATAGCTCAAGATAAACAAGAAGCTTATATTGTAAGAACTATCAACTGAAATCTCTTACAAAAGTATCCATTTGAGCTACGTTAATTTGTATAATTGCACTTGTGAAGTGCCGCATTCTGCATTTGGATTATACTGATTACATCCGAGAGCTTTCGGGTGTGCTACGAAATTGCATGTGAAATCTGCAGCGTAATTGGATTCATTTGCAAATTTGGATAAGCATGTTCTGAGGTGATACTTATTAAAACTTTGAGATAGTTTATCTATATCCTACTGATATCGAATAGGATTGGATGTTATGTTTGTGTACCGTTCCATGGTTAAAATAATTATTTAAGCACTTGATGAAATTAGGTACCTACCTAGTGTAGTCGAAAGTGAAAAGTGACAGGATCTTTTTAACACTGAAAAACTAGGGTAAAAACCTAAAATTTGAGTAAATACTTATTATGTAGGTACTACGCTTCAGTATTTTTACATAAAGTGACTATTTACACACACTCGCGGCGAAGAACAATGACGAGTAAAAATAAACAAATACAACCGAAAAAGTAGTGATAATCAATCACACGTCACCAAACACTATATCTCAATTATTCAAGAATAATCCTTTTGTCATTAACACTTCGATAGGAAGCTCTCATCACAACTTATTTATCCTCAAATAATACAAAACTGAACTACGAAAGATATTAACAAATCTATACCAATGTTTGTAATTCCAAATTAACAAAAATTAACTACCTGCATATAAAACTACTTACATTATGTACAAAATACTTTTCAAATTGTTTCTCTGTCTAACTGTTAGACTGATTTTAGCGAAAGTTGCACTGTTGTAGATGTTATAAGAAGTAACTTTTAATTCTATGAACGTGTGGGCCGGAGGAACTAGAAAAACGAGTCCACGCGGGCGAAACCGTTGGCACCAGCTAGTATATTATATTTGTGTCCTTGAATACGAAGAAATGGTAGAAAACATTCGAGCTTTAATATTGCGTTAACCAGCGGATCAAATGAAGAACGGTAAAAGAATCCAGTTGAAGAATCCTCACAGAGGTAAATATTTCCAACGTAGTTTCACAAATAGGTAAGTAATGATCTGAGAAAGAATTTGAGACGATCCAACGGATATTAGATTTCTTTTAAACAATGTTCCAGTGAAATGAAAAGGTACAAGGAAAATAAAAATTTGAATATTTACAGTACAAACGAATATATTTTGTTTAATGAAAATAAAACAAAAGGCTAGTGAAATTATAAAATAATGCTTGATGATTTCCACTTGTTAGAGACCCTGTAATACTGTTTAAATAGCACATTGTTATATCGCTTCTAATAGCACATGAAACGTAAATATGAGTATATTTCGAGTAGCCCCCCACAAGTTCACACTACGACACAAATCGAACAAAAACAGTCCATTTTTGGCTCTGAGTAAAGGAGAGTATTACGAGATGATGCTTATTCTACAATAAGCATCATGCTCCTACGAGCATTAGAAGGCAATTTGAGCGCTGCCCGGGGATACAACTCCCGAACGCGCTGTTGTACCCTGAGCGTTTCATTGCCGGAGTTCCGCGTGGAAAGTCAGATCAGACGCGATCCTCAATTCGAAGAGGATGTTCTGGAGCATTTATGTGTTGGCAAAATTTTATTTACATAAATTAAAATAATCCTTCAAGAATCCTTCCGACAAAGGACGCCGACACCGTCGCGAGCGACGCCACGCTCCCACCACCCGCTCAATGTCTATTAGTAGGAATGTCAAGCACTAGTGTTGGGACACGTTTGTTTTGATTTGAAATAACGCATGTAACTTTTTTTTTTCTTGTTTGGCGGTCGACATAATAATATATCAAAAGGCGTTCTGGGCGACCTGCTGATGTGGGTGTCTTCAGGTTGATATAACCCTTATGTAATACCCTGTATATAAAGCAGAGTCGTGTTGGTTGAAAGATTAATGGCTCGAACCGATGAGACGAACGGCCGGACCGATTTCGATAATTCTTTTTTTGTTTTGTTCCTTTTTATCAGGAGAAGGATCTTTTGGAATAAAATAAAGTCGTGGGGAACATTACATAAAATAATGCGGTACGAAGTTCGCCGTAAAGCTAGTACGAAATAAATTAAAAACGATTGTGAAATAGTTTCGACAGATGAAAAAATTCACACTTCGTAATTTGAAAAAATAAATTCTTTGTGTAACAATGCAATGTTGCCACTACAATGTTGTCAGAGAGCTGAAATCCGGTAGGTAACATCATAATACTACCTCGACGAGGGGACTTAAATGTTCTACCAACAAAGCCAGATGTTAATAAAGTTCCTCTGAAAGGACCAAAAACACAGTAAGTACTTAGATAAAAAATTGTTCCGTGCAGTTTTTGTGTTAGTTGATATAAATCTTGTCAGTCTGACACTAAACTTGAGTATAAAAGTAATGAGTGAAGTATGTATTGAATATATGCTGGGGTATATTTCTATTGCATATAAAATACTTTTATACATATATATAAAAGACTATCTCGGTGGCACAATGGTACTATGTACGGACTGCCACGCTCGAGGTCTCGGGTTCGATTCCCGGGTCTGGTGGATAATGTATAATTCTCTTTAGAATTTTACCCAGATAATTATCCCAGAGTCTGGAACTTGTGCCCGGTAAATGGCAATAGGCTCGCCCCCTATTACATGGGACGTTACTAATATAGCTGGCGAGATGTGGGTCTGTTTGCACACCTCTGCCTACCCCTTCGGGGAAAAAGGCGTGATGCTATGTTATGTTTTTTTTTTTATATAAAATACACGTCAAAAATTGACACAACAACCGACGACATTCATCCAGTCTAAGGATATGAGGTAACATACATAAAAAAAACAAACACAGTCGAATTGAGATCCTCCTACTTTTTTTGGAAGACAATTGAAAAAGGAGTTTAATAGGATCGAATAGCAAATGTAGTTGTTTTGAGCATGAGAATAAAAACATAAAGAGATAAACCGAAATCAATAAACATTACTAAGCCCAAAATCCGATCCGACATGTAAACAATGTGCCTATAAATTCTAGTTACACAGCTTAGTTGATCGAATCCGCCAATGTATTGGCCAAAACATTGGAAATTTACGGTAATGAGTATATAAAACTAATTGTGTCATTGCCCTATTGAATGTACAACATTCAATAGGTCACAATTAGTTGCAGGCTGTTGGTAACACAATTTAAAACGTTAAGGGTAGTATGTTTCAATAGCTGTCGTAGTACCTAACTAATTGAATTATCTAACCTTTAAATGCAATACCTAACTACTATTTGTTTTATCTACTCTGCACATTGGATATATAGTAAGGATTGGAATCATGCTTATGTAAGTTGTTAGTAGTTTATGTTCTGAAGTTCATAAGTAATTTTTACCTACATATGTTAAATTACCAAAATTAACATTAAACCGCCCAATCATTCATAGGTACTTCACCATGCGAGTCCGTTACTCTACCAACAATACCAATATTTAAATACAAATATTGTTTTATTTATCAGCGAAACATTTCTGTAATAAGGAAACAAAATATGAAAATCATATCTACCCATAGCATATTTACAAATACTTGCCGAGTCCACACCTTTCTCGATATCATTACAATTTTGTTTTATAAGCGGTAAATAATTTGAATATTTTGCTCGTGAAGTTGCTGTACATTTTTCCACTTCATTTGTTGGAAGCAGAAGGTGTTCAATAAATAACAAACGGGGCGTAGATATTTGTACAAAGCCTTCATCTTATATATATCATCTTCAAAAATGATTTCTTTTTAAATTTATATCTACATGATTGCAAGTACATATTTGATAAACATAGCGAAAAGAAATATAAATAATTTAAGAAATAAGTAAATAATTTAACAAGACTAATTTTGATTTTCAAAATTGATTGCTATGAATTTAACCAAGCCTGGTCGGCAGCTAGTAGTGAAACTACGATTAATTCGGAAGCTACTGAACTTTTGTGTAGGGTTTTTTTTTATATTATCATTAAAAACACAATTTGCTGACAATATTTAATGTTTGCGAGAAATGCAGACCTACTGGACCGATTCGAAAGATTTATTTATGTGTTTGCGAGTTAATACGAAGGCTGGATGGCGGACTCACGTAGATACTACCTAAGTAGGTGTATATATGCACCTAATACAAAACATATACAATATAGAGTTACTTTATTTGTCAGATACGAAGTAGCGTCCAAAAAAAATTAGAAAAAAGAATATTATGTAATGTGTAATATCAAATATGATGGTGAATATGTTCTATTTTATAATTTGTTCGTGCGAGTAGGACAAGTAGTAGGTACTTACTTACTACTACCTTATTGGTAAAAGAGGTAAATTACGCATCGATGAAAATTCATGTAGCGGAAAAAAGTAATGACATTCTAGACAAAGTTTACTTGTTAAAACAAATACAACAGTCAATTAAATTAAAGAACACTGAAGTGATCCTTATAAATTTCGCCAACCAGTTATAAATAATTCCCCATAAGAATTATTTTTTTCATTGTCATTTTCATTTGACACAAAATGTTTTATGTACCACACACACGAACACATTATACTTTTATAACTAAACCTATGTACGTTTTATACCCAGAAGCACATATAGCCTTCCATTTACAACTTCATTAATTTTAACTGCGTCATTGCCTGACGTTATCTTACTAGATATTTAATAACGTCTGTGATATCTAGGTGATTAACAGAAAATAATATTATGCACCTTACCTTAAACATTCGGGTCTGTTTACAAAACAACTTGTGTAGTAATAAAGTCTTTATGGCCAGTTGGTGCCCAACTTATAGGCATACTTTGTCTAATAGCGGCTCAAAATGGTACTGCCACCGAAATAAGGCCAAAGATTACGAATTCAGATAGTCTCCCGTTATTGGCATTTACTACAAATGATGGAAGTTTGATGAGATGGGGCTAATGCGTGTAGTAAAGTTTTTGCCAAATTCGGTAAAAGTGAATGAATATAGTGATTTTTTCTGGGATATAAAACAAAAATAGTAATAGACAAGTTTTTTCTAGGGATTTCTTTGCATTCGTTTATGGAATTACTGTTCTGTACTGCAACTGTTGGGTACAAAATGAAGCAAAATAAAAGTAGAATATTAGAAAAGTTTCGGTTTTTAACTTCATAACCTTTGAGTCACTCATGACGTAGATATTAAGATTTACTTCAAAATACATATTATAAGAATAGTCTGTCTAAAGAAAAGCTTAAAAAAGATTTTTTAACAAATATTTCAAAGGTGTGACGTAAGACATTGCTTATTCAGAACCCAGGTGACTGTCACGTTCCGTCATTAGCGTTACATATAAGGGTGAAATTACCTGAAGGCTTCAGCATAAACAATGTTGGTGACAGTAATACTCCACGTCGAATGTATTTTCCTTGTCAAAAAGTAACTAGTGAAGCACATCTTCTTGAATAACTTTTTAAGTGCACTAAGTTATACCAGCATTTACTGTAACAGGATGTTCCTCGTTCATTACCGTGACAGAGTGCGCATTTAGTTTTTAAGACCGAGAAGTGTTTTATAGGGCGTGAGTAATGGATACGGACGACTACTAGTGCATTAAGCGACACTTTACCTCCGAATGGTGTAAAAGTATTCTTAGTTTAATTTAGTTTCTTATTAAAAAATATAACCTTGGCTTCTCCTCTTTTCTCCGTCTTGCATGCAAATGGAGAAGGCTCTGGCAAACATAGATGTTTCCTGAAATAGGGTCGCCCTCTATTTCGTGGGTGCAATATTTAATATGAGGGATGACACACTGAACAAAGCGGGCCCGCGTTTGTTTAGTGTGTCATCCCTCATATAACTACATTATTTACTAACCTAGACGCACTGCTGCCGCACTGCTACCGCACTGCAACTGCTTTTGGTTTGCCCAAGCCTTTACAGATACCTCAACCTACCGGGAAACAGGTGAAATATTATATGTATACGGTTTTTAAATAACTCTTTACATCGGTATCTGTGTCTTTGATACAATCGAAATGGATGCAGTTGTGTCGAAAAATATAATCAAGACGCTTCAAAATCATAATAGGTGTTACGGAAGTTATCTACATAACGATAACAATTTACTGAGGTGTCGATTTCACAAGTAAATTATGAAAAAAGTCTAAGAAAAGTTTTGGTGTATGTTCAAAACTAAGTATATAACTCATTGCTCATACAAATTCAGAAGTTCCAATAAACGACGCCGTACAAACTTTATAGTTTCATTAGTTTTAAACATTCGGCTTCTTTCTACGTGAATTCGTTTGAAAAGTGTGAGTTTGCGACTAGTTAAGAAGTTATGCGATGATTTCTTTTTTTAAATCAAACAAACTGAAATGTTGCGTGCTTGATTGTACCTAGTCTGGAAAGTTCGTCTGTGTTAGGTTTGGGCCCTAAGATCTAGACAAGTAACACGAACGCCCGACAAAAAGAGTCATCTTCTCTATAATAATAAAAATGAATCCCTATTTCCCTTGGTCACGCCATCACGCGTGAACGGCTGGACCGATTTCGCTAATTCTTTTTTTGCTGTGTTCATAATTACCAGGAGAACGATCTTTATGGAAGAAAAAAAATGTGCGGAACATTAGAAAAATTTATGCGTTACGAAGTTAGCCGGGACAGCTTGTAGTTTATAAAAACAACCCTTGAACCTGAAGGAGAAAAAGATTTAACTAAAAATATCTTAGTATAAGCACAGAATAGGGAATAGTAATACCTACCGTAGTATAAGTAAATAATCTTAGTAAAATACCATAGTTTAAAATATTGCCCTACGATTTCATCAAGTATAATCACACTTTGTCTGATCCAAGATATAGGCCAAGTAATAAGAGGCGAGCTAGAAGGCCTACTATAAATATATTTTATCAGTTCGAATGATAATCTTGAATTAGTAGTTGAATAACAATGAATTGGGCTTTAATTTTATTAACGTCTCATTGAGCCTTTGATATACATAACCTAAGGGGAAAAATTATACCAAATAGACATAAGGGCACAAAGGAAACTGGGGCATAACTTGAAGGCAGTAAAAAGCCCGCATCCGTTATGTAAATAACCAAAATGCCGAGAGTAACCAAAACATGTTTTCGTGTAACTTTAGCCCAAAGTATCTTGTCGACCTTTGTATATGAACGCAAAACGGTCATTGTACTGTTTATAAATCTGTTTATACTTGTGGAAGAATACTACGAGTACAATAATAGTGACTATACTTTTATTTTAATTATCAAAACAGTATCGATATAATCTAGTTGTAGGTAAGTATATACGCCGATATAGACATGTAGTTGAAAAACATATTGTATAGTTGATCTACGGCCACTTAACTTTTGTTAGACTGTTCAGTTGGTACTTATTATGTGTAAATCTATGCCTTGTTATGACCGAAGGTCAAATAAAATAACGGTCAATCGGTTATTGCCTTCAATATATACACTTTACTTTTGAGATAAGTATGACATATTTTATAGCCATTCACATACTTTGTCAAATTACCTTCGTAAGATGTTTCAGTAATTTACGTCTGTACTTTAGTCTCCAACGCAGTGGCATTGTTGTTTCCACTTCACTTGCCTATGCAAAGGTTCAACACAATAGAAACACTTCTTCGTTTCTTTAGTGCACGCTGTCCGTGAAACAGAAATAGTGTTGGCTCACTGTTAACCGGTAGATATCGTCACACTAACAGATACGGAAAAACTATAGTGGAAAAGGAAATAACTCGTGAGTAACAAACCTACTTGTGGACGAGAACACTTGTCTACCTAAGCGGAGATAGGTATAGTATAGACCTTATTAATGTAAAAATCATAATATTGGTGTGTCTAGATGACGAAAGAATACGATGTTCTACAGTTGATTTTCACCAACTGACCACACGTGTGTCGAGTTCTTCGTGTCCAGTTAGTGACTAACCCAACAAAACGAACGTTGTTGGGTAAATTTTAAATGCCTTGAGTGATTTACACTTAATATATACGGTATGTACTTGCGTTAAATTTATGACACCAGATTTTTCATGTTCCCCAAATTTCTAATGTTTGATCGGCCGTAAATACGACCATAAATGCTTTTTCATGGTAAGTACATAATTTTGTCTAGCATGATAAAAATAATAGCTCATATTCTTTTTATTACACATCATCAATACTAGTCATTTTAACCGCTTCGGCCGCCATCGTAACTACAGGTTCGTAACCAGTTGTGAACGAGGAAAAAATGATCCGTGTTCGAAACCAGTTTCGATAGAGGAAGATTTTTCCCTTACTCGAAACCCAGTAGTTACGAAAAAAAAACAATTACTAATGAGGAATAAATGAATAATAAATATTAGGTCTTGACCTATGAAATTGCCGTTTTGTATGAAAAAAATTAAACGATTATTTTTTCATGTATTTTTTATTTGTATTAATCGAAGTAATTACCCATGTAATCAATGCATCTTTGCCAACGGAGCGGCAGTTTAGCGCACCAAAAAAGGGGTGAACTACATTGAATAGATGAAGAAATTGATCATTCAATAATGGAATTAAAAGAGAACATAATTACAGTGGGACATTGTTTGGAAATAATATCCCCATTTTCATTTTCATTTTAAACTATTAGATGGGTGAATTTCAACAACTAAATAATATAATATTACATTCTTGATGGGAGTAATTTTTTTATTACATAGCGTAAACGTACCCCTGTTTGGCTACATAACAAAACCACAGAGTTCAAAATATGTTTTCTTTTTTATCAATTATCAATCGACACACACAAATAATAAATTCTACACCCCAATTATAACTGTAAGTACCTACCTACTTACCTCCTACTACAGCTTCCGTGGTGGACAGCACGTCAATTGATTATCAATCGACACACACAAATAATAAAATTCTTTGATCGTAACCGTGGTTTCGAGTAAGGAAGAAACCTTCTTCTATCGAAACTGGTTTCGAACACGGATAATTTTTTCCTTGTTCTCAACTGGTTACGAACCTGTAGTTACGATGGCAGCCGAAGCGATTTTAACGTGAACATTTCTATTCAGAAAAAAATGTAAATTGTTTCAATAAAATGTCTTACACGTTCTGCACAAATCCGGAAACTTTGCAGCACTATGCCAAAAGCTTAGACTTGAGTTAGTTCGTGGTCCGTATGTGGGGCACTTAAAACGTGAAACTGTTGAAGAACAGAGCATGGAGAGTGGACAAACTTTGCTTACTAAGTGTATATCTAGGACATTACAAATTAGACCAATTAAAAAGATTACGATAGAACGCGTTTTAATGTTAAGACATGAATAATGGTAATATGGAATCATGGTAACGCTACTTTTTCGTTCCCGGACGTTCCGGTTGGAATGCATCAACTGTGGTCAGGGATGGACTCACGGCCGTGTCCTTCTGCGAGCAGGTCATGCTCGCGAAGGAGGCGGTCGAGAGGGAGAAGGAGCGTACCCTCCCCGCCGAGTTCCGAAGTCAGCGGCGAGGTCGCCGCAGACTCATCTACACCCAAGATCATGGACCGCCATGATCGGGGCCTGAGGACGGCGGGATAGCCACCCAACGTCCTTAAAGAAAAAGGATAGAAGGGTTGCGTGCTGTGACCAGATTCACTCACTAACGCGGGATAAAACCCTACTCCAACGACGCGGGATTCTCATCCCGACCAAACCCCCGTAGAGACCACACGAGAGGTCAAAGTCCGCCAGTCACTGGAAATACCTTCTGCGTGTGAACCAGAGACGCCCGGAAACGGACGTTAGAGTGGAATTAAAAAAAAAGGGATGGATTCAATGCAATTCAATTTCGAAGATATTTAGAAGATATAAGCTCTTTATGCGTCATACAAGTCTGGTTTACATGTATTAAGTGAAGTCGGATTATTGGTCCTGAGACCTTAACTTATGACTGCTCTATGAGGATAGAAAGCCCGCCGTTAAAGGCGACTGCAGTGGAGCCTTCTTTGTCATCTAAAACATACATCAGTTAGTAAAAAGGTGGGTTATCGGGAATCTTGGTTACATCACGAGAAGTGCCGTAAATAAAAAACGAGACTCAACATGGAATCTAATAGATTTTGCAGAAAATATACGATCCACTTAATATTGTTGCACACAATACTCGTCAATGTAGCTACTCGTATTACGATACAGTTATTGAAAATATCAAAATTTAAATACGTACATATAGTCGTTATAATAAAACGACGTCAGTTCAATCCTAAATTCTAAAACCAGGAAGTAAGTACACATACAAGTAGTGGAAACAGAATTCATTTTCCAAGTGGTGAAACTGAAACAGTGGCTTTGATGTCACGAGCCATTCCATTGTCATTAATCTTTTGATATTGCCTCCTGCAGTGCTGGACTGTCTAAAGAGAGAACTATGAGCCAAATTGCGTTTTGAATTTCATTGATGCGAAATATTACATGAAATGAAAACATAACTTGTATTAATGGTTAATAAATCATGATGATATAAAATGTGACGAACATATAAAATCTAGGACTCAAGTAATTCTCACGTGCTTATAAGACCAAATAACTTATAAAACCAAAATACCCCTATAGTGGTTGTTGGGAGGTATTATTGAGGCTTTTACAGTAACACAGTATGTGGATGAATGAATATTTATTGTTGACATGCATTCGCTTTCATAATAATGTATACAAGTACCTATAGTACTAGAATATTCCCGATAATACAAACTGGTTTAGGTAGGTGTGGCTTAGACAATAGGAACAAGTTTAAATACCTATACTTATGTTGTAACTCGTAGGTACGAGTTGTTTACTTGTTGAAGTGCTTGTGCACATCTAGCTATTGGTGGAATATTATGGTAGGTACTCGAAAGTTCTGGGCGAGCCTTCTTATAGTATCTAGACGTATGACGTCAGAGATAAGGTATTCGCCACACCCCAAACGGGAATGGGCTCATCCCCTATTATGTTGTAGGAATAAAGTGAACGGCTATGTGGGAATAATAAACATCTCTATCTACTTCTTCAGGAATAAAAGCGTGATTTTGTGTGCCTACTTATGTAATAATCTGCATGGTATGAGATGCATAACCGCAATAAATACACTGAATCTTACTATTAAGCAGGCATAATCTTGTTATCGAGTTAAAACATTTTGTGAAAGGCTTATTAACTGATACAACGGGTGACTGAACATTAATTCATAATACAATGGTAGATAGACCTAAAAATTGATAAACAAAGAAGATAAACCTTAAGATAAGCATAGGATTAATCCCTAAAATATATTTTTGAAGAAAAAAACAAAAAATTAAAAGAACGAAACTTCTAACGAAGCAGAAAAAATTAATGAGTCAATTTGCAATTTAGAAGAAGACATCATTCAATTTTGTGGAGGTTCCGGTAAGGTTAAGGGGTCCGTATTTTTAGACATTCGAGTTTTTATTTTTTTCAGCGATAGTTAATAAAATAAAGTTTTAGTTAAAGATTAAGTCCCTTTTATTTTCTGATATCAGTTATGAGGAGTGAAAGTTTAAAATAAAAATAATAAAACGTGCATCAGGATAGTATCAAATTGGATTTAGTAATTTTGTACCAACGTAGTTAATTTCCTGTAAGGATACAAGATAGTTTTCCTGTATGGAATATGTTCCTGAGGAAAACGTGAACATGAATACTAAATTAAATTTAACCTATTTAATTTATAAACACGAACTATCGTCACGTACATCGCCTTGAAGATTTTACACAAAAATAATCGTCATAATGATGGACCAACTGCATTATAGTTTGATCTTATCACTAAGTTCATTTCATGAGACTTCTCGACAGGTTTGTTAGTGTCGATCCTGCAAATAGCTTTTTATGCGGTTTCTGAAGAGCCTCATGCTGTAGTTATTCGGAAAGACCGCGGAATTAAATATTTATCCAAAATATAAGCTCTCTTCGTCCAGAAATTCACTTAAATCCCAGAGCAAGCTTAACAACCCACAAACTTAAACTGCAGAATAAAAGTTGTTTCATACTAACTTAGGTCTTCATAGTTCACGTCTTCTTGACGCTCGTTTGGCTACGAAATCATGTTTTAGTTTGTACACCTGTAGAGTAAGCGATAAGCTCAGGTGTAGTTCCTAATTGAATGTTATTCCCTGGTGTGATACAACATACACCCAAAACTTTATATTATGAGATAAAAGGGAGTGTTCTGGACTAGTGAAAACAACTTTGGGTTACAGATGATAAAAGTTGCATCATTTACGTACTATGAGCAATTTCAAGCATTGCGACATCGTTTGTGCGACGATGTTATGCAAATTTTATTAGTAACTAGAGAACGCCTGCATTTCACGTCTCACGTCGTTTCCGTTTACCACAAAAATCCATTCATGGTATGAAAAGTATGTTATATCTTCTACAAAGTTCAGCTCTTGACCTATCGAATTTAATCCATTCAGTGTAATATAGACCGTAATAAACGTGGTCCAAACATACAATCAAACTTACGTTTTTGTAATTACTAAGGATGAGGACAACAGTGCTTTCCAATAGTGAGATTAGATGTATCAGAGTATTGCGCTTTGAGAGCTTACAAAGTGATTAAATTGGACCGTTACAGTGTACCGGATTGTTTCCTGTTAATAGGTTGCAGGTGCTCTGTGCGTTGGGTAAGCAAATACGGCTGACATGGTATCCATCTCTAGGGCTTAGGTTTCTAGTGCAATTTATCTGAAGCAGCAGTCAAAAGCATCAAGTTGATACTGAGCTGCAAATAAATAAATTATGTTTGATAATTATTGACGTCATTTACTAGTTGGTGGTTATTTTACTTAGGTAACCATTACTAAAGTGTTTAGAATATGAAATGTTGGCTTGTATTGTAGAAAAATTGTGCGTATCATGAATATTTTACAGGATGTTACTGATGGTGCAATAAGAATTGGTTCACGTAAATAATTATATATTATATTACACGTTCATACAGGTTTATTTTAATTAGTTTGTTAAAATGTTTTTAACACATTTATTGACCCTTGCTTAAATGGGGGTCGTGGTGATATCAAATAGTGGTCGGTACAATACGAAGAAAATTACATTTAAATGAATTCAAATATCTATGGATAGAGGGTTCATCTCTACCAGGTCTATATTCCAGGGCATATTTAACGTGGTAAGACGATTTCGACTTCATTACATGACAGTAAAAAAGTTGGAGAGAAAGTTGGCAAAACAAAATACTAGCTTGAGGATTTGTTTGTTTGCAAATGCACAAAGTTTTCACATAATATATAGATATAAATATGATTTAGTAGGTATGTTTCAAGAGGTCAACAGACACGCCTTCAAAATGTTTCACGTAAAGCTGTGCAAATTTCTTAAGTAATGAATTACATCAACTTATTTTATACATAACTGACCAGTTCAGGCATATTTATGTATTCTTTAGCTGTAGATAACTAACTTATAGACTAGATAAATAGAGGGTGTTCTATAAATAATCTCATAATCGTATCGGATCTGAAAAGGCCCGACAATTTTTTTCGCAACAATTTGACGCTCAAATAGTCGGGTTAGTGAAGTACAAAATTAGACCGAGCTGTGTGTGAAGTCAATAATGAACGATTGGATGGTTTAGCGCCAAACCGGGCTGAAAACATGATTTCGAAATAGAAAAATAAATATTAAGATGTAATTGTAATACCCGTTTCAACGCAACTTACCTTCGATTACCTACTAAAATTTCGCGTCCAAAATTTTGTTAAATTCCACTTTCTTATAAAAGGTTTAATATAAACCTCAGTTTGACAAACTTAGAAATTAGAATCGTAAATACAATCTGTGAAACCCAATCAGAAGTTTTCTTGGTTACTGAAAATATTTCTAGCCAAGTAGCGTTACTATAAGTATTTAGTTACGTTGGGTAACCAAGTTGGTGTAGTGGTCGCGTTTTGTGGCTGCAACTAATACAGCAGGATGTCGCAGCAATTGTGGTGAACGAAAATGTTATGAGTTGATTGGAAAATTGACTTTAAATAATAATAAAACGCTTACTAATACCTAAAATGTAAACCTGGCAATGTTCCGAGAAGGCTGGCAGCATTTCCACGTTGTATGGCTATGCTTATTCTTTGTGCCAAATAGTAACCAGCCTTCTGGTCTTGAGAAGTGTCGATCATGAGTTTAGATAACATTTTGGTTAGGCCGCGAGCACTCGGACCCCAAGGTCCCAGCGTCTCTACCCCAAACGGCTTAAATATGTGGTCTCCAGCTAAATTGGAGTATTTGCGCCGTTTGAGGCTTTCCGCTGATGCAGCAGCAGCGCCCGCACACCCCGCTGTACCAGGAAGGTGAGAAGGCGCCAGAGTGTCAACGCACGTAGCGTCCCATACTAAAGGCCTTCCCATCTTCCATGGCAGTAACGACGTTCCATCAGGTCTCTTTCCATCGCCACGTGCGAGCCCATTTGGTTCACGAACTGCTGGGATACCGGCGGACGAAAGAGCCCGACGGATTATGTCGTTTAGGTTAGCGTGTCGAGAAATACGACCTGCGCTTCTACTGCAGGAAAGACCGTGATGTCCAAGGTTATCGACTACTTCTCCACAGTGGCAACGATGCGGAGAAACACATGGCGCACCCAAACGAAGACAGGTGGCAAGGCGGAAAGTGGTATCGTCCAACATAGTACCTATTTATTATTATTATTTATTACCTACATAAATTGTACCAATTGCACTGTCTACCATCATGGGATTTCTATATTTACTTAAGTACTACATGTGGAAACTTTTAATTGGCCTTTTTATGTTATCTTTATCTCGTTTTGTATTTTAGCTGTAAGTTTTCCTAAAAGAATAAAATAAAATAAATATAAACACACTGTATATATCATAAAACGAGTTACATTAAATAGCTTTAAATAAGGAAAATCTCAAATAAATATGGAAGTATTTTAAGATAGCAATGAAAAAACGACTTGGCAAAATTGCGACTTACTTGACAACTGAGGTGAATTAATGGTTTTCAGTATTGACTCTGTCAATGTCACGAAATGGTTTCAACTTCAACTTTAGCAAAAATCTATTTTTTTAGGAATACTTAGTACCCACATGTAACCTAACAAGCATCAGTTATACTTATGAGATTTTCTGCAAATCAAATGCAAAAGTAACTTTTTGAAAACAGTTCATAGAATCATAGTACATTATGATAAAATTCTACTTGCTTGATGGTTGTGATTGGGTTAGTAACATATCTCACCCTTTTATGGCACTAGGCTAGTTAAATGGAATATGGTAGCACTATTCGCTATCCGCATAGTTTCAAACGATAAAGATAATACTTTTATCCGACGTTTGTTTCCATCCGGTGCTACGGGAACTCCCCAGCTTATTACACGTTAATTAGACTTTCGGAATATGGATAACATTGGAATTCATATAGTACAAATGGCGTTATATTCCTAACCATTTGAATGCGTACACAATGCTCAGATTGTTCATGGTTTAAACAAATAATTACACTTAGAAACATCCAATCGTCTCACACGGATCTGAACATGAATGTGCTGACGTCTGTCTTAGGGGTTCCAGTTGGTTCAAACTGAATGAGCCTAGAAAGTGGTTAAATAGAGCCAGGTGCTCTGTAGGCTACATAGAACGAGGAGGTCTGACCACAAATTAAAAAGCCAGATAGATTTGAAATTAGAATAAGTAACTAACGTTTAAATGTAGAAATAGAATTTCTAATGTAGCTTGAGGCAAAGCAAACGGTATAAGGTAGGGTATAGGCACGGAATAGTGAATAGTACTATATAGGTAGGTTTAAAGGATAAAATTTATGGAAAATTTATACAGGTTTGAAGGGTAACCTGAAATACTAAATTTATAAGACAAATTTACACATACTTTACGAAGAATACTCAATGAAGAGGATACTAATTGACTTTGTGGAAGTTATCGTAGAACATTTGAAGATAAAAGTGGTAATTAGTCGAACAATTGTTACCCGCATTGACCTTTCACTTTTGTTTTATGGGGTCATCAATCTGCTTATGAGCAAAGTGAAACTATTATCCAAGTTGGATATTTTTGGTTTTGGGGAAAGTTTCTTATTCGTAACATCAAGGTCTACTCCTTATTACCCTATGGCACTCCATCCAACGGTGCGTTTGAGTGCTATATTAATATAAGGTTAGATTGTTGACGAGTTGACTGTTAAATAATAATATAATGTACCTATCGTACTCTGATCTGAACGTTATACCGACAATTTATCTTTAAATTACAAAGAAATGTAGCGCTTCTATAATTCTTCAATTTTCGTTTCTAATTTATATTAGAGTAAAAAGCTGTCTAAATTATGTTACTTGTAGTAATAATGTACATTTGTGAGTCTTTGTATTCTTGTCTCGTTAATAGCAGACGAAATACTGATTAGATACGCCTGATTACCTCGCCTTTTGTTAGTATCCAATCACGTTCAAAAACGTAGTAATAAATGGGCTATAAAAAGCGAAATGGGCTTATAAACTGGCTTAAAATGTAAATAATGTAATAAATACAACGGTTCACGGTCAATGTCTGGTCTAGTCATTAAGACTTAAGCATATTATAAATTTTGATATGACAATCATTGAGGGTCAGAGTATCGTAAACATACGAGGGTGGATTGAAAAGTAGTCGGCCTAACACTGATCCATTTAGTTCTAAAAATCTCAAATCATCAATCAAATCTACCCACATTATTTAATTCAGTTCAGACCTGTTAATTGTGTGAAGTTTGAAACGTGTGCGATAATTAGGTTTAATTTTATAAATTTATTAACAAAGCAATCTGACATCATTTCCGCAAATGAAGCAAATCGAGAAGCGTGCCGTCATTAAGTACCTCCAAAAGCCTTCTTTTGGAGGTACTTAATGACGGCACGTCATCAAAAGCCATCCATGATGATATGGTCAGCTCAGTACATTAGGGGATTGCGCTCTTTCATATTCATCCGTCAAAAAATGGATAGCAGAATTCAAGTGTGGTAGAGAGAGGGTGAAAGACGAACCCCGCGCTGGAAGGCCTTCGACGTCCATCATCATTCACCGAGCCTTTTCCCAACTCAGTTGGGGTCGGCTTTCCAGTCTAACTGCGATTCGGCTGAACTTCGATATTTTCCGTGAAGCGACTGCCATCTGACCTTCACAACCCATGGGCGATATCGAAGTTCTGTAGTTAGACCGGTCGGATTTTTGATTTAGGGCTCCAACTACCCCTAACGACTGCCATAGATGTTAGTATGACAACCGGGACCGACGGCTTAACGTGCTCTTCGAGGCACGGAGGGGTCTCAATGTCTTAAGAAATGGTCACCCATCCTACGACCGGCCTGAGTCGATGTTGCTTAACCTTTGCAATGTGTTAACATTGTCGGTTACCACTAGACCACGAGCCCCTCGTGTCGTCAAGTAAGGTGATGGCTTCAGTATTCTGGGACTCGAAGGGTGTGATTATGGTTGATTATCTTGAAAGGGGTCAGATTTTAAACTCTGATTATTGCTGCACCTTACTACGTCATTTACGAGAGGAAATAAAAGAAAACGTCCAGGAATGATCAGAAAAAAAGTCCTGTTTCATCAAGGTAACGCTCGTGTTCTCACGTCTGTCCAATCAATGGCAGAAATTCACAACTGTGGCTTTGAACTGTTACCGCATCCACCTTATTCACCTGATCTGGCACCGTCAGACTTTTTTCTGTTCCCTAACCTAAAAAAGCACTTGGGAGGTCAAAGATTTTTGACAAATGACGAGTTCAAAGCAGCAGTACACGCATATTTTGACACTAAGGAAGAATCTTTTTTTTTCAACGGGCTAAATGCTTGGAAGGGAAGATGGCAAAAGTGCACTGAACTTGATGGTGATTACGTTGAAAAATAAAAATATGTTTCATTTATTATGTATTTATTTTCTTGGTTAGGCCGATTACTTTTCAATCCACCCTCGTATCTAGAAATAAATAGATACAAGATGAATCTACAATTTATGTAGTAATAAGCTATTTCGAGGTGATAACATTCACGACCGAACATTATTAAGTATAATTGACCGAGCGAATGTAGCGAGCGAAGCGTCTCAGTTTCAACTCGAGGACTGGCCGATTTGGTTTGTTTGTCTGTATGTATGTAAGTTCCGGTCTACAGGCCGCATTTTTCAGCCGATTTTCATGAAATTTGGCACAAGTGTTGTTTGTTGCAAGGCGCAACTTTTGTCGAAGGGATTTTTCGATTGGGGGGGAAATGGGGGAGAAATGTCCCAAAGGATGTTAGGGACCCGAAAATAACGCGAGGTCTACTGTTCGCAGCACTACTAGTTTTACAATATGAATCACAAAAATTAGTCTTGGGCTGGACTCGAACCAGCGACTGTTCCATTTCCAGGAGTAACGTTCTACTAACTAGACACCACTAGCCCAAGACCTCTAATCTTATGATCATGTTGTGCGAATTACGGCGTCGCGCATCTTTTAACCTATCAACTTGAAATTTGGCATAAAGATATAACATGAGCCTGTAGTTCGCTGTTTAGTTTTTGGTGTATGTGGCTCTTATAGTCGTCGCTTGGAAAGGGAACAGTCTCTGGTTCGAGTCCAGCTCAAAACTATAGTTTTTGTAATTCATATTGTAAAATTATTGAAAATGAGATCCTTCCGTGCGTCGGAGAGCACGTTAAGTCTAGGTTGTCATAGGAACATCTATGGCAGTCGATAGGGGTAGCTGGAGCCCTAAATCAAAAATCTGACCGGTCTAACTACAGAACTTCAATACCGCCCATGGGTTGTCGAGGTCAGATAGCAGTCAGAAAAAGTTAGCATACTTCACTGCTTATAAAATATCCTAATTATTAAGTTTAACCTAATGATCGGTCGTGAAATGGCACTAGTACCGATACTTATTTTAATTTTACTTCAACCCAATAAAGGCTTAATAAAGGCGGGATTGAAATAACATAAAAAAAAAATAAAAAAGTGTATCATGAGCCTAAATGAAATACCAAGGCTCTCATGAAAACGTACTGTAATTTACTAATGAAACATTTAGTGGGCTTTTACATAGTGTGCATGACCGCCTAGATGGAGGTCGAGTCAATAAAACCAAATTACCGGTAAATTTGGGAAAAATAAAAAAACGCAAAATTTTTGTAAGTGCTCACAGAATTTAGCCCACAAGAACTGTAAGGAGATATCTATAAACTCTAAGAGCACGGTTTTACGAGAATCATAAAGAGCTTTCAATTTTTTTGATGTTCCTTTCAGCTGAAATTTCTTAATGCTGGCGAGTGAACCTACATCGAAATGTCTACACGAGTCTAGAGATATAATGTTATTTTATCTAATCTTCTAAGACCGATTACGACTCAGTACTATTTGTTAGAAAAATTGCCTATGAATAATAGAGACTTGTCGAAGACGCTTTCGAAGTAATTCCTAGTAAGTATCTGACTACTGACTAAGTATCTGACTGTTGAAAGAAAGACACAAATCTAAAACGACATGTGTAGGAAATTCTTTTAAGTGCCATACGCAGAGCTACACATATTGTTTTAGATAGTCAAGCCTTTGAAAATGTCGTGGGATTAAACCGGTGAATGTTATAGGAATGTAATAAGTGTTTGTGTAGTAATCGTAATATTGTCGAATGAATAGATTTAAAGTCCGTAAAACCTTTAATAAAGGCTTCCTAATCATAAATTTCCCCTTTTCATAAAGCATCCTACAATTTACAGCAAAATATAAAAAATGAGGAAAACAGGATCAGTAGAATATTTTGGGCCTCTAAAATTGTTCAAAACGAATGTGTTCAAAAACGACACAATTCACGAAGATATAAGGTAATTTAAGGTGGTCCAAAGTGCTTTACCCAGACACAGCAATAGATAGAGTGATTTACTAGCCGCAGAGTATAAAACGACAAGGAACTTGTCGAGAAAATTATATCGGCTGGGAACAAAGTGTCATCCGTAATGATGAATGATGTAGGATGAATAGAGAACATAATTAATTAGCCATCTCTCTTATATGAATAGCTTTCGAACTTTCGAAGAATTACGAGACTAATGGTGTTTTAAGTTAGTTGGGAAATTGACTGATTTATGACAGATAGTAAAGAAGGTAGAGATTTTTGGATCGCAGTTCTCTAACGCGCTTACGGGTAGTGCGATTTAGTAGAAATCGTCACGTTGCGCTTATCAGTGGTTCCCAACCTTGGTCTGCAGAACCCAAAATATGGTCCGTTTTTTTTTTTAATTTAGCGTCGCCGTCGATGGTAAAACGAAAAGTAACCCAAACCCAGATTGGGTAACGTTGCAGTTGCGGAAAGATCTTCGATCCTGACGGGTGTTCCCCGACCGCACATTTTTTTTTCATTCCTTTCGTTTTATTTTAGATTACCAATTCGACCTTAGCTGAAGAAATTTTGCGATAAGTATAATAATCATCGTATACAAGCCTCAGACGGATGTCTGTCTTGTCTGTGTTGGTCTTTTTTTTTTTTAGTTCTGCGGCCCAAGCCGCGGCCGCTCTAACGTCCGTTGCCGGGCGTCTCTGGTTACAAGCAGAACGCATTTCCAGTGGCGCCCGACGGACTTTGACCACCTCTGTGGCCTCTGCGGGGGTTGGGCCGGGATGAGAATCCCGCGTCGCCGGGGTAGGGTTTTATCCCGCGTCAGTGAGTGAATCTGGTTGCGTGTGGGGCAAAGGCCCCGCAGCACGAAACCCTTCTAGCCTGCTTCTGTAAGGACGACGGATGGCGATCCCGCCGTCCTCAGGTGCCGATCATGGAGGTCGATGGTCTTGGGCGTAGATGAGTCTGCGGAGCCCTCGCCGCTGACTACGGAACTCGGCGGGGAGGGTACGCTCCCTCTCCCTCTCGGCCGCCTCCTTCGCGAGCACGACTTGCTCGCAGAAGGACACGGCCGCGTTCCACCTACTCCCGCTGGAGACCATGGCTTGAAGCATGGTCTCCAGCGAGAGGGTATCCACGCCCAGACCCCGTACGAGGTCCCGGCGCTGAATCGACCACGCTGAGCACTCCACCAACGTGTGGAGTGTGGTGTCATCGTCGGAAACCTCGCAGTGTTGACATCGGGGTGTGACCTCACGACGGATGCGAAACAGATAGCTACCGAGGCATCCATGCCCGGTAACGATCTGTGTCGCACGATACATGAGGTCACCATGCTGCCTCTGCAGCCAATCGTCCATGATCGGTCTCACCGCCGCGATATGGTGGTTCTCCACTTGGGTTGCTCAAGTCGCACCCTCCATGACTCCATGAGATCCTGGCGGAGTTGGGACCGCTGGTCATCGATTTCTCGAGACGCAGGCCTGTGGTCCCGCTCCAGCGCCTCCTTGCGCCATTGGGACAATGACGCAAGGGTTCTCGCTTCCAGGTCCCATGGAGGGGTCCCGGCTAGGAGACATACAGCCTCTCCGGAGATCGTGCGGTACCCCCATATGGTTTTGACGGCCAAGGTTCGAAGTGGTCTGTTTAACAGAGTCACATTCCCCTTGACCGCCAACCTATCCACCCATACGGGAGCCCAGTATATATATACAGTCTCCTGCAGGAAGCGTTGGGTCCCTTTAGGTTGGGCATCAGTCGCGAAAGCGCGACCGATGCCTGCGTCACCTTGGGGACCAAACTTCGGAAATGTGGTCCGAAGTTCCATCGGCTATCAAGTACGATCCCTAGGTACTTCATCGAGGGCTTGATGCCGATGCTAACGCCTCCCACATTTATGCTGGAACCTTCAGGTGGACTGTTCCTAGGACTGTGAAAACACAGAACCTCGGACTTGTGCAAGGCCACCTCCAGTCCCAGCCGCCGTATCCGACCCACGACTTGAGCAACACCTGTCGTGACCTTGAGTGCTGCCTCCTGGTACGTTGCACCCTGCGCCGTGACGAGGGTATCGTCGGCGTAGCACGTTACGCCGACGCCCCTAGGCAGCGCACCTCGCAGCACCCAGTCGTAGCCGATGTTCCACAGAAGTGGCCCCAGGACCAACCCCTGCGGAACACCGCACGACACATCTCGCCGAGCTGGCCCGAGCCAGCTGGGGAAAGCTATGGCCCTCTCCGAGAGATAGGCCCCGACAATACGACGGAGGTAGAGAGGCGTTTCGTGATACACGAGCGCCTCCCTAACGCAGCTCCATGGCAACGCGTTGGCAATGTCAAGAGACACCACCACCACCACCTTGCCCTGCGAGACTGCTTCCTCCGTCAGGCTCTTCACGCGCATGATCGCGCTCACGGTGGAGCGTCCCCGACGGAAACCGTACTGGTTGTCCGCCAGGTCTGGCCCCACCGTCGAGAGATGCTCGACGAGGCGTTCCGCGATAATTCGCTCAAAGAGCTTACACACCTCGTCGAGCAACACGATCGGCCGGTATCCGGACGGTGAGTCCACCGGCCGCCCCGCCTTACGGATCAGGACCAGTTTCCCCGTCCTCCACACCTTGGGAAACTGGCCCCTTTCGAGGCATGCGCTAAAGAGCCCCATCAGTCGAGGCCCGAGTTCTTCGAGGGCCAGGACCCATGCACGGCCAGGAATGCCATCGGGTCCGGGGGCAGTGATTTTCCGGCGTTTAAGCCGGAGTACTGCCGTACCTAGCTCCCCCACCCTGACTTCGGGTACGTCGTCATCGCTGGTGCTATCCACGTCGGGCAGAGACGGAGCCATGCGCGGAGGGACGTGCTCCTCCGCGCTTGAGGAAACAAGGAGCCCATGACCCACTCCAGCTGCTGCGGCTGGAGACTCTGGGACGCCCTAGGTCGGAGTTTCTCCCTGACCTGTAGGTGCGCCCCCATGGGTTCTGCTGCAGGGTCTCCAGGAGTTTTTGTTGGTCTGAGATATACCTAACCTTTACTTTTATTATACGATTTTAAAAACAAAAACGATGAACTGAGCTTCAGACTGTTACACAATTACCTACGTACTATAGATTTTTTAATAAATATCTCATTCCAAAAGTACATTCAGCCAGACTTGCCTTACTGTAGGAGAATAAAACTAACAAATACCTACATTTACTACATCTAAATGAAAATATAAGAATTTTACTGAATCATTCTTGCACATAATATGTAACTCATTGACGTGTACAATCCTTTAGCGGAAAGCAAAAAAATATCAACGTCAAAATATCTTGACGTTTACCTATATGAGGATATTTTGATTTCTTACGGTACAAGGTTGGATTTAGCCTGTCCCCAAGCTTTGCGGCTTATTTATATGAGGTATCATGTTACTCTGATGGATGGCGCCCTTTAATGGATAGCGTCATGGAAGAGATCTCAAACACCGTCATTTTGTAAGTAAACAGACCAAGTGACGTATCGATATCCAAGTTGTTATTTTTATTATACAAGAAAACACCACAGATTTACTTGCAAAAAATTGTGTATTTTATTTTTGTTGTAGTTGGCCCGCAGGAACAGATTTGTCGAATTTCCTCTGGTCTTTGAGGTCTCTAGAGAGGTAACCTGTGTCATAATAAACCTAACAATTTGGATATCTCAATTCTTCTTTATTGCGTTTTTTATGCCACCACATGACAGTTTTACGTACCAAAAAGTGTGACAGGCTCTCATTGGAACTACAAGACAAAAGACGTTTTCACGTCAAAGCTTGAGTTTCAAATGCCAAAATTAATTAAACAAATGATAGTGTACGCCCGGGTGCAGTTATTGATCGCTACAGGATAAAGCAAATTAAGTCAGACTGCGGTTATTTATGGCTAAAGGGGTGAAGTTGTATTCCATTGAAGCGTTACTTGGTTTTGGAGGTCTCGTTAGATAAAAAATATTTAAATTGAATTTGCCAAATTTTCAGAATAGAATAAACAGATTTATACTCGATTTTCTATGAGAACTACCAAAAATTAAACCAGAAAAGTCAGCCTAGGCACTCGATAATTCAATATTATAACGCCCATAAAAAACATAGCTCCCAGTTCTTTTTACATTCACATGTTTACGTGGCAAAGTAAATGAGACTTAATTGGGATTTCCACACGAAGGTCACCTCATGTTATGTTCAACACGGAAATGTTCTTTATTTGATGAAATAACTCGTTAGGACAACTCTCTATTTTCGTTTCCCTTACATATAAAATATTATGAACAGATTTTTTGGAATTATAATTGGGACTGTATATACCATGGACGTATTATAAGAGAGGACATGCCCTATGCAACTGTGCACAGTGCAATCTTTAAGTAGGCACTGACGTCATAAAATTTGCGCGTGATTTCAAAACGTGGGCGTGGCTTATCAGTGTACATGTATATTCTGTGACAGTTCAGTAATTTTTGTGGAAATAAAAGGATACGAGAAGATAAAAATGAAGTGTTGTGTTCTATCATGTAAAAATATTCGGATAGACGTTCTGATGCTAAGAATCGCATCACATTTCAAGCGTAAGTAATTTTAATTGTATTTTTTTAGAATTGTTCTAGAAAAATCTCTTATTTTGACCTTTTTGACATTTTAATTTTTTTTTATTTTTTTTTATATTTGGTTCGCCAAATTGACGCCGCCCGCCTGGTGGTAAGTCGTGACGACGTCTAGCAATTGTGGGCCACTCTCACAGCACACATTACTATTGAGAGTGGCCCTCAACTTGACGACCTACTGATGTGCCTCTTCACGCTCCGCTTAAAGAACCCAGGATTATATGTGGGAGGAAACACGTGCACAGGCAGGGCGTTCCAGGCCACTATCGTTCGGCAGAGAAACGAACGTTTAAAACGTTCGGTTCTCGCGAACATGCTATCCACTGTGTGGGGGTGGCATCTCTGCCCGGCACGAGTCGTTCGGGATCGGAAGGAAGAGGGTGGGATCAGATTGAAGAGCTCTTCAGAACACTCGCCGTGGTAAATACGGTAGAATGCGGCCAAGGAAGCTATTGTTCGGCGCTGAACTAGCGGCTCAAGGCTTCCCGTTACCTCCGGACAATCTATAATACGGATAGCCCGTCGCTGCATAGCGTCGAGAGCGTCCAGCAGATACTTCGCGGAGCCGTCCCAGAGGTGAGAGCAGTATTCGACGCAGGGTCTAATCTGCGTCTTGTACAGCAGACACCTCTGGTCCGGTGTAAAGAATCTCTTTACCTTATTCAGTATTCCTAGTTTCCGCGAAGCTAGCCCTATACATCTTTCGATGTAGTTTTTATTATTGAGCTCTCGACGAACGTCTATGCCAAGGATATCAAGGTTGTCCTTCATTGGTAATAATGCATTCTGAAGAGAGGGTAGGGGAAGGAAAGGGGATTTCTTCGCAGTAAATGCACACGCCTGTGTTTTGCGGGCATTGAACTCGACCAGGTTCTCGGTACCCCATTGAGAGATACTGTCGAGGTTACGGTCGAGATCAGCCACGAGTCGTCGTCTCTCCTCCTCAATCTCAGATCGCCCCGCCGTCGGACGAACCGAGTAACTCCCGTGCAGTGTGCTGTCATCTGCATAGCAATGAATGTTCCCGAGGGATAGCATATCATTGATATGCAGAAGAAAGAGAGTTGGTGATAGTACGGACCCCTGCGGTACCCCGGCATTCACTTGCAAGAAGCGAGAAGCCTGGCCATCGCAGAGGACCCGCACTCGGCGCTCGTTTAAAAAACTGGCAATCCAGCTGCACAGTTGAGGAGGTAGACCAATGCCGGAAGCTTGGAAAGGAGCGAAGCATGCCAGACCCTATCGAAGGCTTTGGCGATGTCCAGGCTAATAGCCAAGGACTCGCCGTGCCTTTCCATAGCCCCACCCCAGACATGCGTTACGAATGCCAGAAGATCACCCGTTGATCGCTTTGGCCTGAAGCCGTATTGTCGATCATTGATTAGCGAGTGATCCTCTAGGAATTGCATGAGCTGCTTATTTATAAGGAGCTCAAGCACCTTGCAAATGACTGAGGTGACAGCTATGGGTCGATAGTTGCCTGGATCGGACCGATCCCCTTTCTTGGGGATCGGTTGTACGTTCGCCTCCTTCCAGACCTCCGGCACGAGCCCTGAAGAGTATGACAGGCGGTACAGACGCGTTAATACTGGAGACAACTCAGCTGCACATTTTCGTAGCACCACCGCCGGAATGCCGTCAGGGCCACTGGCTTTCCGCGTGTCGAGTGACCGCAGCACTGCCCGTACATCACATTGCCTGATAACAATATCAGGCATTGTGTGGCCACAGTTGGCGATGGCGGGGGGCTGCAGGCCACCGTCGTCGACCCGGGAATTAGCCGCAAAGAGGTCTGCGAGCATATCCGCTTTCTCTTGGGCTTTGTGAGCCAGTGTTCCATCTGGGTAACGCAGTGGTGGCAGCGAGGGCTGACAAAAGTTAGATTGCACGGCTTTGGCCAGTTGCCAGAATCCACGGCTGCCCGTGGGATGGGAAGTGAGCTCCTGACCAAGCCGCGCGACGCGCTGGGCATCCGCTCTCTTAAAGGCCCTCTTACTCGACTTTGTGGCCCGGTTGTACGCTGCTTTGAGGTGGCCCACGTTTGGGTCGCGCACAGCCCGGGCCCTGATCCAGGCGCGATATGCCGACTGTTTTTGTCGAACAGCTTTGGCACAATCTCGCCCGAACCAGGGACGGGCTCTGCGGATACTGGCGACATCAGTGAAAGGGATGTAATAATCCATCCCTAAACTGATCTCGCCAGCAATAGCAGAAGCACTATCCGAAGGAGCCTTTCCTACAAAGCAGCGCTGGCTCCAGGGGACGGACGCATAATAATCGCGTAGACCGTCCCAATCCGCTGACGAGTAGTGCCATAGTCGTCGTGACGTTTGTACAGGACGTGCAGGAGGTGACACCTTCATGCCAGCGTGAACAACACAGTGGTCGGAACTACCCAGTGGGGCTCCTACTGAAACACTGTACTGGGCTGGGCGACTCGTCAGCAGTAGATCCAGCAGAGCGGGCGCGTGATCTGACCTGTCTGGTATCCGGGTGATCCCGCATACCATCTGGGTCAGACCGTGGGAGAGAGCGAACGCATGGGCGGCTCTACCCGCATGATCAGTCTTGAGGGACCCCAGCCATTCAATGTGATGGCCATTGAAGTCCCCCAGAAATACTAGGTCAGCGTTCGGGAACCGCACCTGCGCTTCATCAGCCGTCTCGCTGAGGTACTGGAAGAGCTTTGTTGTCTCAGAATCCCCTGTGTGGGATCGGTAGACGCACACGTAGATCTGGCTCATAGAGCCATGGTCTACGTGCAGCCAAAGGACGGAATTGGAGGGGTTCTCTAGGCAGCGCAACCGGCGGCAGCAAACATCCGCCCTAACGAACACGCACACCCCGGCTTTGTCTCGAAATTGTTCCTCGATGACATAGCCGGGGTAACACAGGTAAGACGTGTCGTCAGGGCGGCGTATTTGTGTCTCCGTGAGGAACATCACAGCGGGCCGTGCCGTCTCAAGGTGGTGGTGGACGGTATCGAGGTTCGCATGGAGTCCACGGACGTTAGTGAACTCCACCTCGAAATGTGAAGTTGTGGGGTTTCCTAGGGCCGCTGTGTAGCGTTTATTTCTTTTTTGTTGCACTGCCATTGTAGATTTTGAAGAAGAAGCGTGAAAACAGGGCGACATTTGGTGCAGCAGTAAGTGACAAAGCGCAGGGGCTAGCTTTGTCTAGAACCGTGTGGTTAGGTCGGAGCCGACTCGCCGGACGGAAGGGCTCCCAAACCCCCCTGATGCAAGGCCGCCGCTACCCCACACCGGTTACCACCCGGAGCGGCGATCCCACATCAGGATTATGCGCAACATGTGGGGCAGCCTCCTGGGGTTGTTGGCCCCAGGCGGGCCCCATGACCAAACCCCCGTAGAGACCACACGAGAGGTCAAAGTCCGCCAGTCACTGGAAATACCTTCTGCGTGTGAACCAGAGACGCCCGGAAACGGACGTTAGAGTGGAATTAAAAAAAAAGGGATGGATTCAATGCAATTCAATTTCGAAGATATTTAGAAGATATAAGCTCTTTATGCGTCATACAAGTCTGGTTTACATGTATTAAGTGAAGTCGGATTATTGGTCCTGAGACCTTAACTTATGACTGCTCTATGAGGATAGAAAGCCCGCCGTTAAAGGCGACTGCAGTGGAGCCTTCTTTGTCATCTAAAACATACATCAGTTAGTAAAAAGGTGGGTTATCGGGAATCTTGGTTACATCACGAGAAGTGCCGTAAATAAAAAACGAGACTCAACATGGAATCTAATAGATTTTGCAGAAAATATACGATCCACTTAATATTGTTGCACACAATACTCGTCAATGTAGCTACTCGTATTACGATACAGTTATTGAAAATATCAAAATTTAAATACGTACATATAGTCGTTATAATAAAACGACGTCAGTTCAATCCTAAATTCTAAAACCAGGAAGTAAGTACACATACAAGTAGTGGAAACAGAATTCATTTTCCAAGTGGTGAAACTGAAACAGTGGCTTTGATGTCACGAGCCATTCCATTGTCATTAATCTTTTGATATTGCCTCCTGCAGTGCTGGACTGTCTAAAGAGAGAACTATGAGCCAAATTGCGTTTTGAATTTCATTGATGCGAAATATTACATGAAATGAAAACATAACTTGTATTAATGGTTAATAAATCATGATGATATAAAATGTGACGAACATATAAAATCTAGGACTCAAGTAATTCTCACGTGCTTATAAGACCAAATAACTTATAAAACCAAAATACCCCTATAGTGGTTGTTGGGAGGTATTATTGAGGCTTTTACAGTAACACAGTATGTGGATGAATGAATATTTATTGTTGACATGCATTCGCTTTCATAATAATGTATACAAGTACCTATAGTACTAGAATATTCCCGATAATACAAACTGGTTTAGGTAGGTGTGGCTTAGACAATAGGAACAAGTTTAAATACCTATACTTATGTTGTAACTCGTAGGTACGAGTTGTTTACTTGTTGAAGTGCTTGTGCACATCTAGCTATTGGTGGAATATTATGGTAGGTACTCGAAAGTTCTGGGCGAGCCTTCTTATAGTATCTAGACGTATGACGTCAGAGATAAGGTATTCGCCACACCCCAAACGGGAATGGGCTCATCCCCTATTATGTTGTAGGAATAAAGTGAACGGCTATGTGGGAATAATAAACATCTCTATCTACTTCTTCAGGAATAAAAGCGTGATTTTGTGTGCCTACTTATGTAATAATCTGCATGGTATGAGATGCATAACCGCAATAAATACACTGAATCTTACTATTAAGCAGGCATAATCTTGTTATCGAGTTAAAACATTTTGTGAAAGGCTTATTAACTGATACAACGGGTGACTGAACATTAATTCATAATACAATGGTAGATAGACCTAAAAATTGATAAACAAAGAAGATAAACCTTAAGATAAGCATAGGATTAATCCCTAAAATATATTTTTGAAGAAAAAAACAAAAAATTAAAAGAACGAAACTTCTAACGAAGCAGAAAAAATTAATGAGTCAATTTGCAATTTAGAAGAAGACATCATTCAATTTTGTGGAGGTTCCGGTAAGGTTAAGGGGTCCGTATTTTTAGACATTCGAGTTTTTATTTTTTTCAGCGATAGTTAATAAAATAAAGTTTTAGTTAAAGATTAAGTCCCTTTTATTTTCTGATATCAGTTATGAGGAGTGAAAGTTTAAAATAAAAATAATAAAACGTGCATCAGGATAGTATCAAATTGGATTTAGTAATTTTGTACCAACGTAGTTAATTTCCTGTAAGGATACAAGATAGTTTTCCTGTATGGAATATGTTCCTGAGGAAAACGTGAACATGAATACTAAATTAAATTTAACCTATTTAATTTATAAACACGAACTATCGTCACGTACATCGCCTTGAAGATTTTACACAAAAATAATCGTCATAATGATGGACCAACTGCATTATAGTTTGATCTTATCACTAAGTTCATTTCATGAGACTTCTCGACAGGTTTGTTAGTGTCGATCCTGCAAATAGCTTTTTATGCGGTTTCTGAAGAGCCTCATGCTGTAGTTATTCGGAAAGACCGCGGAATTAAATATTTATCCAAAATATAAGCTCTCTTCGTCCAGAAATTCACTTAAATCCCAGAGCAAGCTTAACAACCCACAAACTTAAACTGCAGAATAAAAGTTGTTTCATACTAACTTAGGTCTTCATAGTTCACGTCTTCTTGACGCTCGTTTGGCTACGAAATCATGTTTTAGTTTGTACACCTGTAGAGTAAGCGATAAGCTCAGGTGTAGTTCCTAATTGAATGTTATTCCCTGGTGTGATACAACATACACCCAAAACTTTATATTATGAGATAAAAGGGAGTGTTCTGGACTAGTGAAAACAACTTTGGGTTACAGATGATAAAAGTTGCATCATTTACGTACTATGAGCAATTTCAAGCATTGCGACATCGTTTGTGCGACGATGTTATGCAAATTTTATTAGTAACTAGAGAACGCCTGCATTTCACGTCTCACGTCGTTTCCGTTTACCACAAAAATCCATTCATGGTATGAAAAGTATGTTATATCTTCTACAAAGTTCAGCTCTTGACCTATCGAATTTAATCCATTCAGTGTAATATAGACCGTAATAAACGTGGTCCAAACATACAATCAAACTTACGTTTTTGTAATTACTAAGGATGAGGACAACAGTGCTTTCCAATAGTGAGATTAGATGTATCAGAGTATTGCGCTTTGAGAGCTTACAAAGTGATTAAATTGGACCGTTACAGTGTACCGGATTGTTTCCTGTTAATAGGTTGCAGGTGCTCTGTGCGTTGGGTAAGCAAATACGGCTGACATGGTATCCATCTCTAGGGCTTAGGTTTCTAGTGCAATTTATCTGAAGCAGCAGTCAAAAGCATCAAGTTGATACTGAGCTGCAAATAAATAAATTATGTTTGATAATTATTGACGTCATTTACTAGTTGGTGGTTATTTTACTTAGGTAACCATTACTAAAGTGTTTAGAATATGAAATGTTGGCTTGTATTGTAGAAAAATTGTGCGTATCATGAATATTTTACAGGATGTTACTGATGGTGCAATAAGAATTGGTTCACGTAAATAATTATATATTATATTACACGTTCATACAGGTTTATTTTAATTAGTTTGTTAAAATGTTTTTAACACATTTATTGACCCTTGCTTAAATGGGGGTCGTGGTGATATCAAATAGTGGTCGGTACAATACGAAGAAAATTACATTTAAATGAATTCAAATATCTATGGATAGAGGGTTCATCTCTACCAGGTCTATATTCCAGGGCATATTTAACGTGGTAAGACGATTTCGACTTCATTACATGACAGTAAAAAAGTTGGAGAGAAAGTTGGCAAAACAAAATACTAGCTTGAGGATTTGTTTGTTTGCAAATGCACAAAGTTTTCACATAATATATAGATATAAATATGATTTAGTAGGTATGTTTCAAGAGGTCAACAGACACGCCTTCAAAATGTTTCACGTAAAGCTGTGCAAATTTCTTAAGTAATGAATTACATCAACTTATTTTATACATAACTGACCAGTTCAGGCATATTTATGTATTCTTTAGCTGTAGATAACTAACTTATAGACTAGATAAATAGAGGGTGTTCTATAAATAATCTCATAATCGTATCGGATCTGAAAAGGCCCGACAATTTTTTTCGCAACAATTTGACGCTCAAATAGTCGGGTTAGTGAAGTACAAAATTAGACCGAGCTGTGTGTGAAGTCAATAATGAACGATTGGATGGTTTAGCGCCAAACTGGGCTGAAAACATGATTTCGAAATAGAAAAATAAATATTAAGATGTAATTGTAATACCCGTTTCAACGCAACTTACCTTCGATTACCTACTAAAATTTCGCGTCCAAAATTTTGTTAAATTCCACTTTCTTATAAAAGGTTTAATATAAACCTCAGTTTGACAAACTTAGAAATTAGAATCGTAAATACAATCTGTGAAACCCAATCAGAAGTTTTCTTGGTTACTGAAAATATTTCTAGCCAAGTAGCGTTACTATAAGTATTTAGTTACGTTGGGTAACCAAGTTGGTGTAGTGGTCGCGTTTTGTGGCTGCAACTAATACAGCAGGATGTCGCAGCAATTGTGGTGAACGAAAATGTTATGAGTTGATTGGAAAATTGACTTTAAATAATAATAAAACGCTTACTAATACCTAAAATGTAAACCTGGCAATGTTCCGAGAAGGCTGGCAGCATTTCCACGTTGTATGGCTATGCTTATTCTTTGTGCCAAATAGTAACCAGCCTTCTGGTCTTGAGAAGTGTCGATCATGAGTTTAGATAACATTTTGGTTAGGCCGCGAGCACTCGGACCCCAAGGTCCCAGCGTCTCTACCCCAAACGGCTTAAATATGTGGTCTCCAGCTAAATTGGAGTATTTGCGCCGTTTGAGGCTTTCCGCTGATGCAGCAGCAGCGCCCGCACACCCCGCTGTACCAGGAAGGTGAGAAGGCGCCAGAGTGTCAACGCACGTAGCGTCCCATACTAAAGGCCTTCCCATCTTCCATGGCAGTAACGACGTTCCATCAGGTCTCTTTCCATCGCCACGTGCGAGCCCATTTGGTTCACGAACTGCTGGGATACCGGCGGACGAAAGAGCCCGACGGATTATGTCGTTTAGGTTAGCGTGTCGAGAAATACGACCTGCGCTTCTACTGCAGGAAAGACCGTGATGTCCAAGGTTATCGACTACTTCTCCACAGTGGCAACGATGCGGAGAAACACATGGCGCACCCAAACGAAGACAGGTGGCAAGGCGGAAAGTGGTATCGTCCAACATAGTACCTATTTATTATTATTATTTATTACCTACATAAATTGTACCAATTGCACTGTCTACCATCATGGGATTTCTATATTTACTTAAGTACTACATGTGGAAACTTTTAATTGGCCTTTTTATGTTATCTTTATCTCGTTTTGTATTTTAGCTGTAAGTTTTCCTAAAAGAATAAAATAAAATAAATATAAACACACTGTATATATCATAAAACGAGTTACATTAAATAGCTTTAAATAAGGAAAATCTCAAATAAATATGGAAGTATTTTAAGATAGCAATGAAAAAACGACTTGGCAAAATTGCGACTTACTTGACAACTGAGGTGAATTAATGGTTTTCAGTATTGACTCTGTCAATGTCACGAAATGGTTTCAACTTCAACTTTAGCAAAAATCTATTTTTTTAGGAATACTTAGTACCCACATGTAACCTAACAAGCATCAGTTATACTTATGAGATTTTCTGCAAATCAAATGCAAAAGTAACTTTTTGAAAACAGTTCATAGAATCATAGTACATTATGATAAAATTCTACTTGCTTGATGGTTGTGATTGGGTTAGTAACATATCTCACCCTTTTATGGCACTAGGCTAGTTAAATGGAATATGGTAGCACTATTCGCTATCCGCATAGTTTCAAACGATAAAGATAATACTTTTATCCGACGTTTGTTTCCATCCGGTGCTACGGGAACTCCCCAGCTTATTACACGTTAATTAGACTTTCGGAATATGGATAACATTGGAATTCATATAGTACAAATGGCGTTATATTCCTAACCATTTGAATGCGTACACAATGCTCAGATTGTTCATGGTTTAAACAAATAATTACACTTAGAAACATCCAATCGTCTCACACGGATCTGAACATGAATGTGCTGACGTCTGTCTTAGGGGTTCCAGTTGGTTCAAACTGAATGAGCCTAGAAAGTGGTTAAATAGAGCCAGGTGCTCTGTAGGCTACATAGAACGAGGAGGTCTGACCACAAATTAAAAAGCCAGATAGATTTGAAATTAGAATAAGTAACTAACGTTTAAATGTAGAAATAGAATTTCTAATGTAGCTTGAGGCAAAGCAAACGGTATAAGGTAGGGTATAGGCACGGAATAGTGAATAGTACTATATAGGTAGGTTTAAAGGATAAAATTTATGGAAAATTTATACAGGTTTGAAGGGTAACCTGAAATACTAAATTTATAAGACAAATTTACACATACTTTACGAAGAATACTCAATGAAGAGGATACTAATTGACTTTGTGGAAGTTATCGTAGAACATTTGAAGATAAAAGTGGTAATTAGTCGAACAATTGTTACCCGCATTGACCTTTCACTTTTGTTTTATGGGGTCATCAATCTGCTTATGAGCAAAGTGAAACTATTATCCAAGTTGGATATTTTTGGTTTTGGGGAAAGTTTCTTATTCGTAACATCAAGGTCTACTCCTTATTACCCTATGGCACTCCATCCAACGGTGCGTTTGAGTGCTATATTAATATAAGGTTAGATTGTTGACGAGTTGACTGTTAAATAATAATATAATGTACCTATCGTACTCTGATCTGAACGTTATACCGACAATTTATCTTTAAATTACAAAGAAATGTAGCGCTTCTATAATTCTTCAATTTTCGTTTCTAATTTATATTAGAGTAAAAAGCTGTCTAAATTATGTTACTTGTAGTAATAATGTACATTTGTGAGTCTTTGTATTCTTGTCTCGTTAATAGCAGACGAAATACTGATTAGATACGCCTGATTACCTCGCCTTTTGTTAGTATCCAATCACGTTCAAAAACGTAGTAATAAATGGGCTATAAAAAGCGAAATGGGCTTATAAACTGGCTTAAAATGTAAATAATGTAATAAATACAACGGTTCACGGTCAATGTCTGGTCTAGTCATTAAGACTTAAGCATATTATAAATTTTGATATGACAATCATTGAGGGTCAGAGTATCGTAAACATACGAGGGTGGATTGAAAAGTAGTCGGCCTAACACTGATCCATTTAGTTCTAAAAATCTCAAATCATCAATCAAATCTACCCACATTATTTAATTCAGTTCAGACCTGTTAATTGTGTGAAGTTTGAAACGTGTGCGATAATTAGGTTTAATTTTATAAATTTATTAACAAAGCAATCTGACATCATTTCCGCAAATGAAGCAAATCGAGAAGCGTGCCGTCATTAAGTACCTCCAAAAGCCTTCTTTTGGAGGTACTTAATGACGGCACGTCATCAAAAGCCATCCATGATGATATGGTCAGCTCAGTACATTAGGGGATTGCGCTCTTTCATATTCATCCGTCAAAAAATGGATAGCAGAATTCAAGTGTGGTAGAGAGAGTGTGAAAGACGAACCCCGCGCTGGAAGGCCTTCGACGTCCATCATCATTCACCGAGCCTTTTCCCAACTCAGTTGGGGTCGGCTTTCCAGTCTAACTGCGATTCGGCTGAACTTCGATATTTTCCGTGAAGCGACTGCCATCTGACCTTCACAACCCATGGGCGATATCGAAGTTCTGTAGTTAGACCGGTCGGATTTTTGATTTAGGGCTCCAACTACCCCTAACGACTGCCATAGATGTTAGTATGACAACCGGGACCGACGGCTTAACGTGCTCTTCGAGGCACGGAGGGGTCTCAATGTCTTAAGAAATGGTCACCCATCCTACGACCGGCCTGAGTCGATGTTGCTTAACCTTTGCAATGTGTTAACATTGTCGGTTACCACTAGACCACGAGCCCCTCGTGTCGTCAAGTAAGGTGATGGCTTCAGTATTCTGGGACTCGAAGGGTGTGATTATGGTTGATTATCTTGAAAGGGGTCAGATTTTAAACTCTGATTATTGCTGCACCTTACTACGTCATTTACGAGAGGAAATAAAAGAAAACGTCCAGGAATGATCAGAAAAAAAGTCCTGTTTCATCAAGGTAACGCTCGTGTTCTCACGTCTGTCCAATCAATGGCAGAAATTCACAACTGTGGCTTTGAACTGTTACCGCATCCACCTTATTCACCTGATCTGGCACCGTCAGACTTTTTTCTGTTCCCTAACCTAAAAAAGCACTTGGGAGGTCAAAGATTTTTGACAAATGACGAGTTCAAAGCAGCAGTACACGCATATTTTGACACTAAGGAAGAATCTTTTTTTTTCAACGGGCTAAATGCTTGGAAGGGAAGATGGCAAAAGTGCACTGAACTTGATGGTGATTACGTTGAAAAATAAAAATATGTTTCATTTATTATGTATTTATTTTCTTGGTTAGGCCGATTACTTTTCAATCCACCCTCGTATCTAGAAATAAATAGATACAAGATGAATCTACAATTTATGTAGTAATAAGCTATTTCGAGGTGATAACATTCACGACCGAACATTATTAAGTATAATTGACCGAGCGAATGTAGCGAGCGAAGCGTCTCAGTTTCAACTCGAGGACTGGCCGATTTGGTTTGTTTGTCTGTATGTATGTAAGTTCCGGTCTACAGGCCGCATTTTTCAGCCGATTTTCATGAAATTTGGCACAAGTGTTGTTTGTTGCAAGGCGCAACTTTTGTCGAAGGGATTTTTCGATTGGGGGGGAAATGGGGGAGAAATGTCCCAAAGGATGTTAGGGACCCGAAAATAACGCGAGGTCTACTGTTCGCAGCACTACTAGTTTTACAATATGAATCACAAAAATTAGTCTTGGGCTGGACTCGAACCAGCGACTGTTCCATTTCCAGGAGTAACGTTCTACTAACTAGACACCACTAGCCCAAGACCTCTAATCTTATGATCATGTTGTGCGAATTACGGCGTCGCGCATCTTTTAACCTATCAACTTGAAATTTGGCATAAAGATATAACATGAGCCTGTAGTTCGCTGTTTAGTTTTTGGTGTATGTGGCTCTTATAGTCGTCGCTTGGAAAGGGAACAGTCTCTGGTTCGAGTCCAGCTCAAAACTATAGTTTTTGTAATTCATATTGTAAAATTATTGAAAATGAGATCCTTCCGTGCGTCGGAGAGCACGTTAAGTCTAGGTTGTCATAGGAACATCTATGGCAGTCGATAGGGGTAGCTGGAGCCCTAAATCAAAAATCTGACCGGTCTAACTACAGAACTTCAATACCGCCCATGGGTTGTCGAGGTCAGATAGCAGTCAGAAAAAGTTAGCATACTTCACTGCTTATAAAATATCCTAATTATTAAGTTTAACCTAATGATCGGTCGTGAAATGGCACTAGTACCGATACTTATTTTAATTTTACTTCAACCCAATAAAGGCTTAATAAAGGCGGGATTGAAATAACATAAAAAAAAAATAAAAAAGTGTATCATGAGCCTAAATGAAATACCAAGGCTCTCATGAAAACGTACTGTAATTTACTAATGAAACATTTAGTGGGCTTTTACATAGTGTGCATGACCGCCTAGATGGAGGTCGAGTCAATAAAACCAAATTACCGGTAAATTTGGGAAAAATAAAAAAACGCAAAATTTTTGTAAGTGCTCACAGAATTTAGCCCACAAGAACTGTAAGGAGATATCTATAAACTCTAAGAGCACGGTTTTACGAGAATCATAAAGAGCTTTCAATTTTTTTGATGTTCCTTTCAGCTGAAATTTCTTAATGCTGGCGAGTGAACCTACATCGAAATGTCTACACGAGTCTAGAGATATAATGTTATTTTATCTAATCTTCTAAGACCGATTACGACTCAGTACTATTTGTTAGAAAAATTGCCTATGAATAATAGAGACTTGTCGAAGACGCTTTCGAAGTAATTCCTAGTAAGTATCTGACTACTGACTAAGTATCTGACTGTTGAAAGAAAGACACAAATCTAAAACGACATGTGTAGGAAATTCTTTTAAGTGCCATACGCAGAGCTACACATATTGTTTTAGATAGTCAAGCCTTTGAAAATGTCGTGGGATTAAACCGGTGAATGTTATAGGAATGTAATAAGTGTTTGTGTAGTAATCGTAATATTGTCGAATGAATAGATTTAAAGTCCGTAAAACCTTTAATAAAGGCTTCCTAATCATAAATTTCCCCTTTTCATAAAGCATCCTACAATTTACAGCAAAATATAAAAAATGAGGAAAACAGGATCAGTAGAATATTTTGGGCCTCTAAAATTGTTCAAAACGAATGTGTTCAAAAACGACACAATTCACGAAGATATAAGGTAATTTAAGGTGGTCCAAAGTGCTTTACCCAGACACAGCAATAGATAGAGTGATTTACTAGCCGCAGAGTATAAAACGACAAGGAACTTGTCGAGAAAATTATATCGGCTGGGAACAAAGTGTCATCCGTAATGATGAATGATGTAGGATGAATAGAGAACATAATTAATTAGCCATCTCTCTTATATGAATAGCTTTCGAACTTTCGAAGAATTACGAGACTAATGGTGTTTTAAGTTAGTTGGGAAATTGACTGATTTATGACAGATAGTAAAGAAGGTAGAGATTTTTGGATCGCAGTTCTCTAACGCGCTTACGGGTAGTGCGATTTAGTAGAAATCGTCACGTTGCGCTTATCAGTGGTTCCCAACCTTGGTCTGCAGAACCCAAAATATGGTCCGTTTTTTTTTTTAATTTAGCGTCGCCGTCGATGGTAAAACGAAAAGTAACCCAAACCCAGATTGGGTAACGTTGCAGTTGCGGAAAGATCTTCGATCCTGACGGGTGTTCCCCGACCGCACATTTTTTTTTCATTCCTTTCGTTTTATTTTAGATTACCAATTCGACCTTAGCTGAAGAAATTTTGCGATAAGTATAATAATCATCGTATACAAGCCTCAGACGGATGTCTGTCTTGTCTGTGTTGGTCTTTTTTTTTTTTAGTTCTGCGGCCCAAGCCGCGGCCGCTCTAACGTCCGTTGCCGGGCGTCTCTGGTTACAAGCAGAACGCATTTCCAGTGGCGCCCGACGGACTTTGACCACCTCTGTGGCCTCTGCGGGGGTTGGGCCGGGATGAGAATCCCGCGTCGCCGGGGTAGGGTTTTATCCCGCGTCAGTGAGTGAATCTGGTTGCGTGTGGGGCAAAGGCCCCGCAGCACGAAACCCTTCTAGCCTGCTTCTGTAAGGACGACGGATGGCGATCCCGCCGTCCTCAGGTGCCGATCATGGAGGTCGATGGTCTTGGGCGTAGATGAGTCTGCGGAGCCCTCGCCGCTGACTACGGAACTCGGCGGGGAGGGTACGCTCCCTCTCCCTCTCGGCCGCCTCCTTCGCGAGCACGACTTGCTCGCAGAAGGACACGGCCGCGTTCCACCTACTCCCGCTGGAGACCATGGCTTGAAGCATGGTCTCCAGCGAGAGGGTATCCACGCCCAGACCCCGTACGAGGTCCCGGCGCTGAATCGACCACGCTGAGCACTCCACCAACGTGTGGAGTGTGGTGTCATCGTCGGAAACCTCGCAGTGTTGACATCGGGGTGTGACCTCACGACGGATGCGAAACAGATAGCTACCGAGGCATCCATGCCCGGTAACGATCTGTGTCGCACGATACATGAGGTCACCATGCTGCCTCTGCAGCCAATCGTCCATGATCGGTCTCACCGCCGCGATATGGTGGTTCTCCACTTGGGTTGCTCAAGTCGCACCCTCCATGACTCCATGAGATCCTGGCGGAGTTGGGACCGCTGGTCATCGATTTCTCGAGACGCAGGCCTGTGGTCCCGCTCCAGCGCCTCCTTGCGCCATTGGGACAATGACGCAAGGGTTCTCGCTTCCAGGTCCCATGGAGGGGTCCCGGCTAGGAGACATACAGCCTCTCCGGAGATCGTGCGGTACCCCCATATGGTTTTGACGGCCAAGGTTCGAAGTGGTCTGTTTAACAGAGTCACATTCCCCTTGACCGCCAACCTATCCACCCATACGGGAGCCCAGTATATATATACAGTCTCCTGCAGGAAGCGTTGGGTCCCTTTAGGTTGGGCATCAGTCGCGAAAGCGCGACCGATGCCTGCGTCACCTTGGGGACCAAACTTCGGAAATGTGGTCCGAAGTTCCATCGGCTATCAAGTACGATCCCTAGGTACTTCATCGAGGGCTTGATGCCGATGCTAACGCCTCCCACATTTATGCTGGAACCTTCAGGTGGACTGTTCCTAGGACTGTGAAAACACAGAACCTCGGACTTGTGCAAGGCCACCTCCAGTCCCAGCCGCCGTATCCGACCCACGACTTGAGCAACACCTGTCGTGACCTTGAGTGCTGCCTCCTGGTACGTTGCACCCTGCGCCGTGACGAGGGTATCGTCGGCGTAGCACGTTACGCCGACGCCCCTAGGCAGCGCACCTCGCAGCACCCAGTCGTAGCCGATGTTCCACAGAAGTGGCCCCAGGACCAACCCCTGCGGAACACCGCACGACACATCTCGCCGAGCTGGCCCGAGCCAGCTGGGGAAAGCTATGGCCCTCTCCGAGAGATAGGCCCCGACAATACGACGGAGGTAGAGAGGCGTTTCGTGATACACGAGCGCCTCCCTAACGCAGCTCCATGGCAACGCGTTGGCAATGTCAAGAGACACCACCACCACCACCTTGCCCTGCGAGACTGCTTCCTCCGTCAGGCTCTTCACGCGCATGATCGCGCTCACGGTGGAGCGTCCCCGACGGAAACCGTACTGGTTGTCCGCCAGGTCTGGCCCCACCGTCGAGAGATGCTCGACGAGGCGTTCCGCGATAATTCGCTCAAAGAGCTTACACACCTCGTCGAGCAACACGATCGGCCGGTATCCGGACGGTGAGTCCACCGGCCGCCCCGCCTTACGGATCAGGACCAGTTTCCCCGTCCTCCACACCTTGGGAAACTGGCCCCTTTCGAGGCATGCGCTAAAGAGCCCCATCAGTCGAGGCCCGAGTTCTTCGAGGGCCAGGACCCATGCACGGCCAGGAATGCCATCGGGTCCGGGGGCAGTGATTTTCCGGCGTTTAAGCCGGAGTACTGCCGTACCTAGCTCCCCCACCCTGACTTCGGGTACGTCGTCATCGCTGGTGCTATCCACGTCGGGCAGAGACGGAGCCATGCGCGGAGGGACGTGCTCCTCCGCGCTTGAGGAAACAAGGAGCCCATGACCCACTCCAGCTGCTGCGGCTGGAGACTCTGGGACGCCCTAGGTCGGAGTTTCTCCCTGACCTGTAGGTGCGCCCCCATGGGTTCTGCTGCAGGGTCTCCAGGAGTTTTTGTTGGTCTGAGATATACCTAACCTTTACTTTTATTATACGATTTTAAAAACAAAAACGATGAACTGAGCTTCAGACTGTTACACAATTACCTACGTACTATAGATTTTTTAATAAATATCTCATTCCAAAAGTACATTCAGCCAGACTTGCCTTACTGTAGGAGAATAAAACTAACAAATACCTACATTTACTACATCTAAATGAAAATATAAGAATTTTACTGAATCATTCTTGCACATAATATGTAACTCATTGACGTGTACAATCCTTTAGCGGAAAGCAAAAAAATATCAACGTCAAAATATCTTGACGTTTACCTATATGAGGATATTTTGATTTCTTACGGTACAAGGTTGGATTTAGCCTGTCCCCAAGCTTTGCGGCTTATTTATATGAGGTATCATGTTACTCTGATGGATGGCGCCCTTTAATGGATAGCGTCATGGAAGAGATCTCAAACACCGTCATTTTGTAAGTAAACAGACCAAGTGACGTATCGATATCCAAGTTGTTATTTTTATTATACAAGAAAACACCACAGATTTACTTGCAAAAAATTGTGTATTTTATTTTTGTTGTAGTTGGCCCGCAGGAACAGATTTGTCGAATTTCCTCTGGTCTTTGAGGTCTCTAGAGAGGTAACCTGTGTCATAATAAACCTAACAATTTGGATATCTCAATTCTTCTTTATTGCGTTTTTTATGCCACCACATGACAGTTTTACGTACCAAAAAGTGTGACAGGCTCTCATTGGAACTACAAGACAAAAGACGTTTTCACGTCAAAGCTTGAGTTTCAAATGCCAAAATTAATTAAACAAATGATAGTGTACGCCCGGGTGCAGTTATTGATCGCTACAGGATAAAGCAAATTAAGTCAGACTGCGGTTATTTATGGCTAAAGGGGTGAAGTTGTATTCCATTGAAGCGTTACTTGGTTTTGGAGGTCTCGTTAGATAAAAAATATTTAAATTGAATTTGCCAAATTTTCAGAATAGAATAAACAGATTTATACTCGATTTTCTATGAGAACTACCAAAAATTAAACCAGAAAAGTCAGCCTAGGCACTCGATAATTCAATATTATAACGCCCATAAAAAACATAGCTCCCAGTTCTTTTTACATTCACATGTTTACGTGGCAAAGTAAATGAGACTTAATTGGGATTTCCACACGAAGGTCACCTCATGTTATGTTCAACACGGAAATGTTCTTTATTTGATGAAATAACTCGTTAGGACAACTCTCTATTTTCGTTTCCCTTACATATAAAATATTATGAACAGATTTTTTGGAATTATAATTGGGACTGTATATACCATGGACGTATTATAAGAGAGGACATGCCCTATGCAACTGTGCACAGTGCAATCTTTAAGTAGGCACTGACGTCATAAAATTTGCGCGTGATTTCAAAACGTGGGCGTGGCTTATCAGTGTACATGTATATTCTGTGACAGTTCAGTAATTTTTGTGGAAATAAAAGGATACGAGAAGATAAAAATGAAGTGTTGTGTTCTATCATGTAAAAATATTCGGATAGACGTTCTGATGCTAAGAATCGCATCACATTTCAAGCGTAAGTAATTTTAATTGTATTTTTTTAGAATTGTTCTAGAAAAATCTCTTATTTTGACCTTTTTGACATTTTAATTTTTTTTTATTTTTTTTTATATTTGGTTCGCCAAATTGACGCCGCCCGCCTGGTGGTAAGTCGTGACGACGTCTAGCAATTGTGGGCCACTCTCACAGCACACATTACTATTGAGAGTGGCCCTCAACTTGACGACCTACTGATGTGCCTCTTCACGCTCCGCTTAAAGAACCCAGGATTATATGTGGGAGGAAACACGTGCACAGGCAGGGCGTTCCAGGCCACTATCGTTCGGCAGAGAAACGAACGTTTAAAACGTTCGGTTCTCGCGAACATGCTATCCACTGTGTGGGGGTGGCATCTCTGCCCGGCACGAGTCGTTCGGGATCGGAAGGAAGAGGGTGGGATCAGATTGAAGAGCTCTTCAGAACACTCGCCGTGGTAAATACGGTAGAATGCGGCCAAGGAAGCTATTGTTCGGCGCTGAACTAGCGGCTCAAGGCTTCCCGTTACCTCCGGACAATCTATAATACGGATAGCCCGTCGCTGCATAGCGTCGAGAGCGTCCAGCAGATACTTCGCGGAGCCGTCCCAGAGGTGAGAGCAGTATTCGACGCAGGGTCTAATCTGCGTCTTGTACAGCAGACACCTCTGGTCCGGTGTAAAGAATCTCTTTACCTTATTCAGTATTCCTAGTTTCCGCGAAGCTAGCCCTATACATCTTTCGATGTAGTTTTTATTATTGAGCTCTCGACGAACGTCTATGCCAAGGATATCAAGGTTGTCCTTCATTGGTAATAATGCATTCTGAAGAGAGGGTAGGGGAAGGAAAGGGGATTTCTTCGCAGTAAATGCACACGCCTGTGTTTTGCGGGCATTGAACTCGACCAGGTTCTCGGTACCCCATTGAGAGATACTGTCGAGGTTACGGTCGAGATCAGCCACGAGTCGTCGTCTCTCCTCCTCAATCTCAGATCGCCCCGCCGTCGGACGAACCGAGTAACTCCCGTGCAGTGTGCTGTCATCTGCATAGCAATGAATGTTCCCGAGGGATAGCATATCATTGATATGCAGAAGAAAGAGAGTTGGTGATAGTACGGACCCCTGCGGTACCCCGGCATTCACTTGCAAGAAGCGAGAAGCCTGGCCATCGCAGAGGACCCGCACTCGGCGCTCGTTTAAAAAACTGGCAATCCAGCTGCACAGTTGAGGAGGTAGACCAATGCCGGAAGCTTGGAAAGGAGCGAAGCATGCCAGACCCTATCGAAGGCTTTGGCGATGTCCAGGCTAATAGCCAAGGACTCGCCGTGCCTTTCCATAGCCCCACCCCAGACATGCGTTACGAATGCCAGAAGATCACCCGTTGATCGCTTTGGCCTGAAGCCGTATTGTCGATCATTGATTAGCGAGTGATCCTCTAGGAATTGCATGAGCTGCTTATTTATAAGGAGCTCAAGCACCTTGCAAATGACTGAGGTGACAGCTATGGGTCGATAGTTGCCTGGATCGGACCGATCCCCTTTCTTGGGGATCGGTTGTACGTTCGCCTCCTTCCAGACCTCCGGCACGAGCCCTGAAGAGTATGACAGGCGGTACAGACGCGTTAATACTGGAGACAACTCAGCTGCACATTTTCGTAGCACCACCGCCGGAATGCCGTCAGGGCCACTGGCTTTCCGCGTGTCGAGTGACCGCAGCACTGCCCGTACATCACATTGCCTGATAACAATATCAGGCATTGTGTGGCCACAGTTGGCGATGGCGGGGGGCTGCAGGCCACCGTCGTCGACCCGGGAATTAGCCGCAAAGAGGTCTGCGAGCATATCCGCTTTCTCTTGGGCTTTGTGAGCCAGTGTTCCATCTGGGTAACGCAGTGGTGGCAGCGAGGGCTGACAAAAGTTAGATTGCACGGCTTTGGCCAGTTGCCAGAATCCACGGCTGCCCGTGGGATGGGAAGTGAGCTCCTGACCAAGCCGCGCGACGCGCTGGGCATCCGCTCTCTTAAAGGCCCTCTTACTCGACTTTGTGGCCCGGTTGTACGCTGCTTTGAGGTGGCCCACGTTTGGGTCGCGCACAGCCCGGGCCCTGATCCAGGCGCGATATGCCGACTGTTTTTGTCGAACAGCTTTGGCACAATCTCGCCCGAACCAGGGACGGGCTCTGCGGATACTGGCGACATCAGTGAAAGGGATGTAATAATCCATCCCTAAACTGATCTCGCCAGCAATAGCAGAAGCACTATCCGAAGGAGCCTTTCCTACAAAGCAGCGCTGGCTCCAGGGGACGGACGCATAATAATCGCGTAGACCGTCCCAATCCGCTGACGAGTAGTGCCATAGTCGTCGTGACGTTTGTACAGGACGTGCAGGAGGTGACACCTTCATGCCAGCGTGAACAACACAGTGGTCGGAACTACCCAGTGGGGCTCCTACTGAAACACTGTACTGGGCTGGGCGACTCGTCAGCAGTAGATCCAGCAGAGCGGGCGCGTGATCTGACCTGTCTGGTATCCGGGTGATCCCGCATACCATCTGGGTCAGACCGTGGGAGAGAGCGAACGCATGGGCGGCTCTACCCGCATGATCAGTCTTGAGGGACCCCAGCCATTCAATGTGATGGCCATTGAAGTCCCCCAGAAATACTAGGTCAGCGTTCGGGAACCGCACCTGCGCTTCATCAGCCGTCTCGCTGAGGTACTGGAAGAGCTTTGTTGTCTCAGAATCCCCTGTGTGGGATCGGTAGACGCACACGTAGATCTGGCTCATAGAGCCATGGTCTACGTGCAGCCAAAGGACGGAATTGGAGGGGTTCTCTAGGCAGCGCAACCGGCGGCAGCAAACATCCGCCCTAACGAACACGCACACCCCGGCTTTGTCTCGAAATTGTTCCTCGATGACATAGCCGGGGTAACACAGGTAAGACGTGTCGTCAGGGCGGCGTATTTGTGTCTCCGTGAGGAACATCACAGCGGGCCGTGCCGTCTCAAGGTGGTGGTGGACGGTATCGAGGTTCGCATGGAGTCCACGGACGTTAGTGAACTCCACCTCGAAATGTGAAGTTGTGGGGTTTCCTAGGGCCGCTGTGTAGCGTTTATTTCTTTTTTGTTGCACTGCCATTGTAGATTTTGAAGAAGAAGCGTGAAAACAGGGCGACATTTGGTGCAGCAGTAAGTGACAAAGCGCAGGGGCTAGCTTTGTCTAGAACCGTGTGGTTAGGTCGGAGCCGACTCGCCGGACGGAAGGGCTCCCAAACCCCCCTGATGCAAGGCCGCCGCTACCCCACACCGGTTACCACCCGGAGCGGCGATCCCACATCAGGATTATGCGCAACATGTGGGGCAGCCTCCTGGGGTTGTTGGCCCCAGGCGGGCCCCATGACTGTGTTGCGGGCGGCCGCGGCAACGCCGTTGCTAAGGGTCTCCCTGGCCGGCGAATCGACCCACACCACCCACACTAGACTCCGTTTCGCCCCCACTGGTCCCATGCCTGCTGCACCATACATCGCCCCGGGCCCGGCGGTGCAGCTGCTGAACCCCTAACACAACCCAGCCTGGGCTGGGTTACTTGGGGGGCTTTAGCACAGCTGCACGGTGGTACCCCCCCGAACCAACACTGTTGTACCACCTGGTACCCACGTAGAGGCCGAAGCCACTCCATAGGTACCGTAAATTAACGAGCCTCGTCCGTTTATCAGCAGGTGCGCCACTAGCAGGTGAGGTCGCTGGGACCCTATAGATGTTGGTAGAGCCCCGTTGCACCCAAAAAACATTTTCAAATATCGACTCGAAGATAAATGGCAGCGTTTTGTTTCACGAACACGTAATTTAAATAGCTACTTATATTTTACTATTAACATTTTATACTAATTAAACATACAGGAATTCGTTCAACGTTAACTCGTAAGTGATTTTTAATCGCTAAAATATTTCTCTGTAGTTTTTATAGAGCCGTCCGCGTCTAAGTCGCCATCTATTGACAACTGGCAACAATAAACATAAAACTTCAAAAATACAGAGCCGCAATTAGAAACTGATAATTTTGCAAGATAAGTTTCCTACGACGACTGTTTTATAATGGGCTGTACAATTGAATATTATTATTCAATGTATAGCTTAATATTAAATTTAATTCAAGAACTGGGTCAGGCACATACTTGTAATAAGGTACCTCCACGTCGACAAAGTTATAGACTATATACCATCACGCTAAAAATGATAGGAGCGGAGCAGCAACGAAATATGTACAAAAATGAGAAAATAATATATTTTGAGAACATCCATTTTTAATTCCGCGACCAAAAGCCGCAGCCTCTCATACGTCCACTGCCGAGCGCTTAAGGGAAAAGTGTTATGACGGTGGGTGGCTACCCCGCCGTCCTCAGGCCCCGATCATGGAGGTATCGTTGGTCCTGGGCGTAAATAAGTCTGCGGCGCCCTGGCCGTTGACTACGGAACTCAGTGGGGAGGGTACGTTTCCTCACTCTCTCGGCCGCCTCCTTCGCGAGCATGACCTGCTTGCAGAAGGACACGGCCGCGTTCCACCTACTCCTGCTGTAGACCATGGCTTGAAGCATGGACTCTAGCGAGAGGGTATCCACGCCCAGACCCACTATGAGGTCCCGGCGCTAACTCGCCCACGGTCAGAACTCCACCAACGTGTGGAGTGCAGTGTCTTCGTCGGAGGCCTCGCAGTGTTGACACTAGGGTGTGATCTCAAGATGGATGCGAAACAGATACCTAATGAAGCCAAGGTTATCAACGGTTTATTTAAAATAGACACGTGGTTGGCCGTCAATCTGCCCGCCCATAGGGAGCCCCGTATAGGGCTCCGTTATACTTTAAGACGTAGAGTGGATATAACCCCTACGGCAAATTTCGACAGTTCAGTTTGAGATAGGTATATTTGCAATTCAAAAATTATAAAACTCCTTTGTACCAAAAATCTGAGTACGTCCCTGTTACGAGTGTGAGATAGTTAAACCTAAGTAGTTTTACTATTGACCGCGAGATGGAAAATAAAGAAATGGGCGGGACTAAGGTTTTTCATACCCCTCCTCACCACTCCCTCACACCCGCGAAGAGTCACACTTTGTTTCATAGGGAAATTGTATTACACCACCTTACCACCACTCTTATAATATCTCTATGGTATATACCTACTATACCAACAAAATCATGTGCATAATTATGTGTTACTGAGAGCATAGGTATAATACTCGAAAAACCACAAAACTAGGAGTTGCCGTCGCTGCCGTGGTACTGCGCTGCAGCATGCAATTGAGCGAAGCGACTATTTCTATTAAGGCATTATCAATCTATAAGGAGCAGGTTTTGTTCGAGACCGAATTTTGATTTAGGACCCTCAAAAAATGTTATTGACACATTTTTGGTCAATAACTTTTTTTGAGGGTCCTAAATTAAAAATTCGGTCTCGAACAAAACCTGCTCCTGAGAATGCTTGATTTTTGAGTGAAAAAAATCATGAAAATCGGTTGGGTAGTTGTCGAGAAACAATTTCACATCGAGTTGCATTGGAGTCACCTGATAAGGAGCTCCGCTTGCTACGCTCGCTTTGCTCAATAAACTTCAAAGCTTAAGTTAACTAACAAATGCATAATTTGCTATGTATAAAAAAAAAAATATTGATCTGAGAGTTCGATATTCTCTTATTAATGTCTATAAAAAGATTAACCTTAATCTAATAGGTGCAGCAAATAGGTATAGAGGAAGTATAAATTGGTAAAGGCAATAAAGGTACTTAAACAGAGAATAGATTTTGGGAACTCTAATCACAAAATATTTAAGTACCTTATATTACAAGTAGCAGTGGTAGTGAATAAAATTTCTATTCACTTTCGAATGCAAAAATTTTATATCACCACATCACGAACGTTCAAGAGCGAATCATTGAAATGAATACGGTGCTCGGTGCGCTTCAAACAAAATATCTCACCGCACGTCGTTAAAAGTTATCGTGTTGCCATTTAAGCATGTATGACTATAAGTCTATTATTGAGTTTTAATAACTTCTATCGTCGTATAATGCGCTCAAAAATGTTTTAAATAAATCAAATGCAATATAGTTATTATTCAAATACAATAATAAATGTGTTTTATATTACATTAATTAGAATAAGTTACCGAAAGACAATTGCTACTTGTAATTTTTTCAACTGGGAAAAATCTTTTGAGAACTTCGGTTTTGTCCACGGGCTCCGTACCTACATATACCAACGATTCAAGATAAGCCAGTATTCTCTACCCAGCATGAATCGTGGATATTTAGGATGTAGATAATTGGGTCTAAATGCGAACGTAGTAGCGGGGGTTCGCTAGTTTTTATTATAAATCTACTTCACGCCCAGACTTTTAAGTTACCCTCGAACAGTTTTCACTTCATAAATGATTGATTGTTTAAATTAACCGGAACGACACCACCGCTCACTGCTCCAGAAAAATCCACTTCATTTTTGCAGTATTTCAATGTTGCTTGGCAAAGTTGTGTTATAAAACTATTATAGTAACAACTTAATAGCGTAATAAATAAATTTTAACTTGGTTGTAACAGAAATGATAAATACAAAAGTTTTGCTGTGTTGTATGAAAGCCACGATAAAACTTTTGAAATCGTACAAAATTATGCGTCATAAATCGTAACACTACTAAACTAGAGTACACACTAGCCTACATATGTTCGGAACTTTGTTAAAACTTGTATCTACAATTTAAACAAAAAATGTACTATTCAAATAATAGGAACCTACCTATCTCCGTTAGACTTCTACTTTTTGCACAAACGAAATTCGTAAATATTTGGTATACTGAATCACAACAAATCAGATAACGATCCGATAGATTGTAAAACTCCGAGGTTATAAATTTAAACTTACATTTCGAAGGAATAATTCTCGATAGCAAAAAACTACATCCTGAAAACTAAACTAAACGAAAATTTTAAAATATTCTAAAATATCGTCTAAAATATATATAGTGCGTACGTTAGAATGATGTCAGTTAAATCTAGTTTCATTTGATATATAAATTGTTGAAATCGGTAAAGTATTGACAGAGATCTCGCATAAGAAAGGATTGAACTTTCTTGCACCATGAGAGCTTCGCTTGCTCCGCTCGCTACGCTCTAATTATAGGTTCACTAGTAAATGATCCCACCCGTCTCATTCATCGGTTCTTAGAATTCTCCAATGTGTTTCTCCAGAATTCCACTAAGCACCGTAACTTCTTTGCAAAACTTTAGCCATTAACTTCACCCGATAGGACTAAGCAACAGACAACTGAATAGTCATTAAGTTCATTAAAAACGTAATCCCTAGGATTAGGATTTTTCTAATCACTACCGGAGTTCATGAAGTATTTTAAGTATTAACGTTTATTCATTGTTTTTAAAGTTGTTGTGAAATTAAAATGGGGCTTTCTGGAGATTTCTAAATCAATATGCAGCAATAGCAACATAGCATATGATATCACTTACTTATTATAAAAAGTAAAGTAAAGTAAGTAACTACTACTACTAACTAATCTTCAGAAATTTTGGAAAATAGTTTACACCATTAGTAAACTACATAGAATATTTGAAAGTGAAAGGGAACGAGAAAATATTCTTGACGAGCGGCGCCGCGGACATAAGTTCTTATTAAAAAAATAGCATTGTGATTGAATATCGTAACAGCGGTATCAGTAATCACTTAAATGCGAATAGAACAGATTTTATTTTTGAAAATGTTAAGAGTACAGAGCAAATCTAAAAAATGCAAAGATACATTCAGGTGCAACATAGTATCTGAAACTAGAAATTTTGTAAAGGTACGGTGCTGCATTCACAAATTTATGGAGAAATTTAATAAAAAGTTCTGCAACATTTCATTGCAAAAAGCAAAGTTGGAGAAGTAGAGTGCAACCAAATAACAAATGCTGTGTGTTACGGAAAGCAGAGCCTGAGAACCACCTGTACGTATGTACTATATATTTAGGGACGACTACCGATGAAAGTTTATTTGAGACTGTGATATATAGTAAAAACCACAAATGATAATTACTTAATCTATACTCACGTAATTACACATCTGTAATCCTAGCCGCACCTACATCCTAAATTCCAAGCTTTAATCAACGGTATCTAGTCTTAATAGGAATGTGGCTCGGACCAAATTGGTGGAACCATTTGTCAGTGGGCTAAAGCAAAATCCACAGTCCCTATTTACAGTACTCTCGATCGTAACGTGAGTGCTCGGTTTCCGAAATAGCAACAACAATAAATCTACAAGTCAGGGTTGGATTTCCACTCTAAATTAATTCAGAACAACCGCTAACTTGTATGTGTAGAAACATTGTGGATACTGTTAAACTACTTTCGTTCGATTTATGTAAGCATTAATGTCAGACATGCTGAAAAGCCACAAACTGCAAGTGCACTCTTGCGAGGTGGCTCTTGTGAAGAGAGAACAACCATTTATTAATATGTTTGTTGTGTGGTATATAATATGACGTAGGAATTTCCGGCTTACTCAACTACTTAGTTGAGTTCGGTAAAAGCTAGTAATGGAAGAGTTACCGCAAACACAGAAATATTTCCTGGAGGTTTATTTTATTAAAAATTTAAAATATGAAACGTCCAAATTTTTAACAATTAATAAAGAATTGATAAAACTTGTAATATACAAAAGTGTATAACTTTACCTTTATGCTACCTTGCACATAAAAGAAAATACATGAATTGGTCCTTTGCTTGCTTTAATAATTTTCTTTGATCACTCTGTAATAAAACTCTTGAGTAAGTCTTTGTAAATTGAATCAATCATCCGTAAGTAATGTAATTTCAATACCCGCTTGATCCATTAGATAAACATACATACAATTATATTTTCATTGAAAATGTGCACAACACGTCTTACTTAGTTACTTAACGAAATACTTCTCAACTCGATACATGCCTAAGCCTGCGAATTTATCAACAAAAAACAGGATAGTCGACGTACTCGTAAATAACGTGATATGTGTCATCTTTTGAGTGTATACAGTATATCCTTCTCTTATCGGAATCTTTAGTGTATCTGCAAGCGTCATGATAAAACATCTAGTAGGTATCAGATTAATGGATCTCATGACAGCATCTAATATTTCAACACGTAGGTCTGCACCTACCTATATTATTTCAATAGAAACAGATAATGTTTGTTTACTATAAAGTGCACATGTTTGAATGAGCATCGTCGTATTAATAAACTAGTGGTCGCCCTATGGTTGAACAGTAGACCCCGCGAACATTAAAAACAGTTTTTGAGTTTTGCCCTCCATCCCCCCAATAAAAAAACTTACACTAAAAATATTGTTTCTAGTAAAGGAATACTTGTGTCAAGTTTCGTGCAGATCGGATAATAAATAGGGCCGCTAGCTCGGAAAAACATGAAAACGTTATTTACCCCATTTTCCCCCCATTCCAAAAAAGCTGACGACAAAAAAAAATGTAAATGTATTAAATCAAGGAACACTTATTTGTAAATATCGGATTAAACTGTGGCTGTGGCCCGGAACACACATACAGACAGACGGACGAAAGCAAAAGCAAAGCAATCTCGGAATGTAGACGCTTCGCTCGCTCGGTCAATTATTGAAATATTTGTATTATTTTACAATAAATAAATAAAACATTTATTAATTACCCTGAATATCACTCGATGAACGTGTACCTACTATTTGGTAATGTCTGATCTGTTAAAACATGCCTCGTTTATTAGTATAACCCACACTTTATTTTCTGACTGAGGAACTGAGGTGGAAAAAAAGCTAAAAGTGTTTGTGTTTGGAGTGGGTTTACGTCAGTAGTATAGTGGCTGATGGGGATCGAACTTACGTCATCGAAACGCAAGTCCAACCTCTTAGCCACCAGCCTACGGAAGCCTCGCTTTTCGCAGTGTATTGCTAATTACTCGCCAAAATACAGCCCTGTGTTATCCGATAATATAATCGGATCTGTCTTAAGAAACGTTAAATGCGACCGCAAACAATAGCATTAGAAAAAATAAGCTCAGGAACGACAAAGTGTAAAGAGTGACTGTAGTGTTTAATGAGAATTTCTCGACGTTATTCGACAGATTTTATAAAATTCTACTTTTATTTTCTACAAGCGGCCGTTGAAATATAAATTAGGGTAGATATGTAGTAGGTAGTTAATATAGGGCACTATAGGTTGCAATGGCTGTGCGGTAAGAAAAACTTTTTTTAAAGCTTTTTCTGTAGAATTACCTACACTTTTTTTGTGCAACATTAAACAGTTAACTTATAAATCACGACCACAATGTCAAAAAGCGTGTCCAAATTGTACGAACCTCGCAACCAACTGGGTGAGATAAATAAAGCGTAAAATAAAAAAAACGGGACATTAACTTTTTCCAAAATTTGTACGTAAATATTCCAAAACATAACAATAGAATGCCCAAGTCAATTTATTTTCCCATTCATATAATCACGTTTATATCCCCGATGGGGCGAGCAGAAGCCCACACATTTAGCCAGTAATAGTAGGTGGCACGTAATATTAAGTGGCGCAAGCCTATTGTCACAACAAGAACATAAATTTCAATAGCCAGAGCCGACGTTACAAGGTACCTCGGCTGTGTAGTGCTTAATTTTCCCAACCCTCTCATTTTACCCACGAAGAGGCCACACAGGTGGCAAAAGTCCACCGAGCACTGGAAATACCTTCTGAGGTCACCAGAGACGCCCGCTGCAATGGTCATGGGAGCGTACGCGGTCTCGCGAAATTGAAAAAAAACCTCTAATTTTACCCATAACCCACGAAGCTTGCTTCATACTTCATATGCAGTTCTCACTCTGCACTTCATCTAAATTAAAATTTATTTAATAGGATTATTGCTTTTAATGGAATCTGACGTACCTACATACCATCCGTCCTTATTACGTGCACGCATTGTAACGTTAATTGGAACGCATCGAGTGGTTGACCGAATGAGGATACGCAATTTTGCCTATAGATTATTGAGACTCATTACTTTTTAATAGTACTATGTAACGTACTATTCCCTATGCTGTGGTGGTACTTAGTATGGACGTACACGGCTTCAGTTAAGCACAAGCACAAGAATCTCTGGTAGCAGAGAAAAATGACTAGACATCGTGAGGCAACTTATATCTGCTACAAACGGAAACTTACGACCACTCTGTTAAGAGCAGGACTAAGAAGAAGAATATGGAGTGATTCATGAGATAGCCTGCATCAGCCAGATGCCTGAAATACCAATTTTGATTAAATTCGTTACAGGAAGAGTTTAAGAACATTAGCAGATATTAGAATAGTTAATATCCTGATAGAAGGTTGGGCATCCGATAGTCATTACTAATTAAATTCCTACGTCTTCATATTAAAAAAAAAAAAACAGTTTTCCATTTTTCTGTGATGGAATGTGTCTGTTTCATCTTTCACATTATTTATTTAAAAGATACTTCCACAGTCTATATTAATTCCTTAATAATTCTTAAGTAAAAAAAATCGTAAAGGCTCAACAATGAGAAGTAATTCAGTTCAACCGCAAACAATTAAATAATTTCCTAATTTCCCGACTAAAATAATCATGATCATTATTTACCATACCTATATATAATTATGTTGTTTGTTTGTTTGATTAAATTATGTTTACCTCTACAAAAATGTTGGTACAGGTCGTGAGGCGTAAGCGGAGCTTTGCATTTGTGTGAGTGCATTGTACGTGAACGTATATTATGTGACCTCTTTTACACAAACATGTGTTATACACACAGCTACAAAAAGCTATCCGCTTATCCCTCGCGAACTGTGCTTATGTATGTTATTATTTATGAAAAAAAAAACACAAAATCACGTCCTTATTCCCGAAGGGATAGACAGAGGTGTTTATTACGCTTACATTTCGCCAGTCTTTGTTAGTTTCACGTAATAGGGACGAGCCTATTACCGTTTGCGGACACTTGGGAGTTTTGGAGTGTTCTTCGGCAGCGCCTTGTCTATCCGTGTGCAGGTGAGGATGGGACCGACAAACGGACGTCCGCGGCTTTGCCCGCTTGACAAATTATATACTAAAACCTTCCTCGAGAACCACTCTAGCTATTAGTGAAAACAGCATCAAAATCCGTCGTGCAGACAACATCAGGAAACGACTTTATTTTATACTAAGAAACATAGTTTACCTCTAAACTTAAATACATACTTAAATACATTTAATACATAAATATTGTAACCTTTAATGTACTAAGTTATTTTTTGTGATCTGTAAATAAATAAATAAATTACTATGAATAAAACTTTAATTTGAAGCATGTCATAGAAATACCGAACTAATCTCAAATGCATAAGTACTTGAACCAACATCACAGTCCTATCCTCTTATGAGGCTCTCTGCTCCAACTTGGATTGGTTTATGCTAAAATCTAAGTTCAATTGGCAAAGTACTCGTCCTAGGGATTGGCAATGTATTAATATAGGTAAAGAGTGTTAGGTTTTATAATGATATTAGAAAGATATTAATTTGTTACTCAATCTTCAAAAAACACGTTTTCTAAGTTTTGGGTTTCTACGATCAGCCGTTTAGGGTAAACGTTGAATCGTCAATCAATATTAATTACAGTTAACCATACGTTATAACATTCTATGTCCTAAATGACTGACTGCTGAGCCTAAACCACTAATCGTAGAAACCTAAAATTTGGAGGGAGTGTTTATTATATGGCGCATACTTCCGAGAAGAAAGGATTTTCCAAAATTCTACTCTTAAAAGGGTGAAAAAGGGGGACAAAGTTTGTACGGGACAACGTGACACCTCAGAAACTACTGCACCGATTTTAAAATTTCTTTCGGAAATTTAAAGCTACATTTTTAGCGAGTAACATAGGCTATATAACATCACGAGAGAGTTAATAGGAGCGGACCAGCATTGCATGTAGACTATATCTTGTTGGACGTTAATAACCGCAATCTCTCAGAAATGGTAATTCGTAGGAAAAAAGTTCTAAAGACTTATTTGTAGGTTATTTTATTATCTACAATTTTGTACAAAACCAATTTTTGATATAATTCACTGTTTACGAGAAAAATCCAAAAAACCGACAATTTTCAACTTTTTAACTTTTCAACCTTGAATAACTTTTTTAGCACAAGTCGGATCGATGGGAACTTTTGATATTTGATTTATAATGATGTAGGTACTTAATACCTGCACCACTTTGCAGCTCTATACAAATTAATGCAACCTTACAATTTTGTTCCGAATATTTTAACTGGATAACTCTGTTAGCTACCTAGAGGGGCTCGTGGTCTAGTGGTAACCGACAATGTTAACACATTGCAAAGGTTAAGCAACATCGACTCAGGCCGGTCTTAGGATGGGTGACCATTTCTTAAGACATTGAGACCCCTCCGTGCCTCGGAGAGCACGTTAAGCCGTCGGTCCCGGTTGTCATACTAACATCGATGGCAGTCGTTAGGGGTAGTTGGAGCCCTAAATCAAAAATCCGACCGGTCTAACTACAGAACTCGATATCGCCCATGGGTTGTGAAGGTCAGATGGCAGTCGCTTCACGGAAAATATCGAAGTTCAGCCGAATCACAGTTAGACTGGAAAGCCGACCCCAACTGAGCTGGGAAAAGGCTCGGTATGATGAACTCTGTTGGCTACCTAATTTGAGATTTCTTTGAGATATATGTGGGAGACTCGGTAAAATAAAGCTACTTACGAAAAATGAGCTTGCTGTTAATCAATATTTTTCAATGTTCTACGGCCCGTGTACTATAAACCTAAAGGTCAAGCAATATCGTTTCAATCTTCAGCCATAAGGAATATTCGATTATTATTTACAAAAAGGCTTTCTCGATAAAGATGGTAGACTAATCCTATTCGAAGAAAAGTTATAATACGGCAAACTAATCTATTTACCGCGATAAATAAAAGTATTTATTTCACGGAATGTTGGTAGGTAAGGCTGCTTATATTTCATACCATTCAATACAAACAGTGTTAACGTAACGTAGTGAAATTTTTTGCACTAACATTTATAAATATTATATTGTAAATTACTTAAGTATAACATAGTACATCATACATATATTTATACGTTTGGTGGAAATTGCTGATATTTATGTACCTAATATACCTATCGCAAAAATATACTCCCTCCTACGACATAAAGAGAGACTTTTGAGAAAAACTTTTGAGACAAGTAACTGTCAGCGTAAATTAAAGTATAAGTTTCTGGGTTTATAACTAAAGTCAGAGAGGACGTCATGAAGCGTCTTATTTCCCTAGGCAGCAAAACAATGTCAGAATCTATACACATATACATTTACATTTTTAAACGCATTATGGGGATAAGCAGAGTTCAACTACATGTTAAAATATATTCAAACATTACATTTACTTTGATAAATTAGTAGAAAATTTTAAGAATAAAACTGCTTATGTCTGGGAAATATGGATGTACCTTATTGATTTGATCAAAAATATAGTCCATCAAATTACTAAAATACTTACATAGCAAAGCATTTCGAATCATTTAATTAATTCCAACGAAATCCATTTATTTAGTTTAACCACTTTAAATATTATTTTTCGTGAAAAATTAACAGTATAATTTCTTAAAGACACGTTTTACTGTGAATACAAAAATTCAAAGTTGCAAGTTGCAAAGTTGAAAAGTTGAAACGTTCATCGAAACAAAGCGCCCGAGAGCAGCGACGCGTCCACACGGCTCGTCTCGCATTTACCGACTGACACGATTGGGGCTGTGTAGTGCAAACATCCCTGCAAACGATGTGGTATAACTTTACACATCATTCATCATCCACCGAGCATTTTACCCATCCAATTCGGGTCAGCTTTCCAGTCTAACTGCGATGCGGTTGAACTTCAAATGTTTTCTGTTAAGCCACTGCCATCTGACCTTCACAACCCATGGGCAATATCGACGTTCTGCAGGGCGAGAATGGCGGTAGGAAGAGTTTGTCGACAACCAATGATATCGCTGAAAATGTCGATGACCAACTGTTCCTACCGCCATCGCGCCATGCTCGCCCTGCTGTAGTAAGACCAGTCGGATTTTGTTTTGTGGCTCTTATTTATACATAATTATTAACCAATCAAATTACAGAAAGGAAACAATTATTTTGTTAAGCTTTAAATCTGTTCTATATCAATATGTTCGTTTTAGTACGTAAAAGGTTGGAACTGTGCCCAATAAAAGTCTCGATAAAGCTCTACTTACCTATTTAAAATTGAAAAGTGTAGCTGTGGTACGTTTCGAAGAGGATGTGAATGTTTTAACGTTTAAAAATGCTGCGTTGTATTGTAGGTACACTTCGATTGTAGGATAAATGTATGCTTTTTCTGCAACTGCCCAATATATTACAGAAAAACGGCGATAAATTTTCTTGTCTGTCGCTTTCGGTGTAAAAATGAATCAATGTTTAATTCGAGTATTCGGAGGCAAAGGTAGTTAAAGGGAGAGATCCTACTAGGCACAACAATTTTTACCTATGTCAGTAACAGAGTAGGTACCAACCAACCAATATGTAATCAAAAATATTCCACAATACAAGTTACTATAATAATTAGGGATACGATTTTAGAAATCATCAACATAACTACTCAAAATCGGTAAGAATGGATGGCTTCAACTTATCTTTGGATAAATATGTACTATGATAAAGGAATAAATAAATATTTTGGACAATTTTTACAGAACGCCCAGAGTAAACTAACAAAAACTAGGGATAGTACTAGGGAGAGGCTCAAAGTTCCAAGTTCCAATCTCTCACCAGAAAGTGAGTCCAGGCGTGTAAGTAATACAAGTTAATTACACAAATATGTTCTAGCTACGAACAACATAATTATATGTATAACAAGTAGGTACCTATTGTTCATAATTTATGTTTGTCTAAACAAAATAAACTCAAACTTGAATTGTTCGCATAAACAACATAATCTAAACTTCAAACAAAGTAAAAAATAGTTCTTTTGACTTTGCACCTAACAAGTTAGCATGTAGATTAGAAAGACTTTTACTTTAATTAGCTAAATTTGTGATACTATTAGAACTTTAAAGGTTTCTATTCTATTATTATTCTATAAAAAATTGGAAATTATTCTTCTTAAGATGTATCTTTGTGAAGTACTTATTAACAACTGACATTGAACTAGTAATGTACCCTAGAGGTGTTTTATAGTTGAAAGTAATCATGACAAATCATATCTATATTCTTTAAGTAACTAAAATAACCATGGTACATTTTATATAGATGTGAATTAATCTTGAAACTTGTTAGTATTCTACTCGTTCTTTTGTCAGAGAACCCTCTGAAGACATTTGATTCAAACTAGATGAAGATGAGACCCGTAGCTTCTAAATTGTCCTACATACTTGAATCTTGTTAAAAAATACTAACAATGAAAATACAGGGACTTAGAGCTCTAGTGAAATAATTTCTTGGTGGAATAACCACATGGCCATAACTCTTTATATCCCCGAAGGGTTGGTAGAGGTGCATTATACACTTTCAATTTGTAATCAATAACACAGACGTGCAATTACTATAGTCGCATATGTCATGAAAAACGGCCTGATAATATATTGTTTTAAATATTTTGGACATTCTCACACAACATCATCCAGCCCAAACTAAGCTATAAGCTTGTGCTATGGGATCTAGACAACCGATATACATACTTATATATTTCTAAATACATACATAGAAAACACCCCAACTCCGAAACAAACATTTATGGATCACACAAATATTTGATTCGATCCGGGAATCGAACCCGAGACCCCGGAGGCCCGGAGTTGAAAGCCGATGCACTATCGACGACTCCACCAAAGGAGTTACCCATAACTGGTTACAATATAAACGAGGCGCGCCAATTAATGAAGAAATGAAAGAAGTATATATACCAAGATTATGAAGATCCGTGATCTGCCTATGCATAATTTACTATTATACATAGGATTATACAAGTATATTATACAAGCAGTTGGTCCAGGTGATGGGTGCCTGAACCTGACAGTGTCTCAAAGTGACTTGGTGAAAGAAATTGCCAAAACTTTAGGTATATGTTTTCAGAAATATGATTTAAGCAAAATATGTCGAAGTAAATTACACACCTGATTCGTCAAGGAAAAAGTTGGGCTCTGTATATATATCACTAAGGGTTTAAACTTATAAGTAGGATAAACATTTAACTATATAGCTCAAGCAAGTGCGTGCATTGAACTGAATACAGGATCCCTGAATAGTAGTAGTCTATTCATGAACTCTTAATCCAGTTTCATGGACACTTATGATAGAAATCCTTTGAAAACTTTCATCACAAAGGATTCTATTAAAATCATCTCAAAATGGGTCATCCGTCATAGATTTATCTGCAAACAAATAAATACTCCATATAGAATAGAAGGAGTAATGTGATAGGCTCTAATTACAGATTTAAGATGATGGATTTTCCGTAACTAAAATAATCTGTTCTTATTTCTCATGGAATATTACTGTACACTTCTTTAGCTGTTAATTGTATCAAGAATCTATTCTGAGAATCATAGATTAGCACAGAAATATGTTTAAGCTGGCTATTACAATGTCATATAAAGATGTAGTAATTATAAAATAAAACCCGTTTACTAGATTTTAATTGCGTTATACCAAATCTCATCAAAAGGTAGCTCTAGGGATGTTAATTATCTCCTCAGAGAAGATTACATTTGTGTCTCAGTCAGTAGTTTCATAATAATAAACTACCAGTGAAGTTTCACAATTCACTATAATCAATACTTAATATAAATATTACCAAAATGTCATATTTAAGTAAATAAATAATGGGTAACGTTATTTACGTTACAAATGTAAAAGTGTTGTCAGGATGTATGAATTCAACATACGTACTAAGATAGAACTAAGTGATTGCAGATCATAAAGGAGCCCATCATAGATACCTAAATGAAAGAAAATAACGAGAGATACCCTACAAATTTTCAGCATTTTCATCTACACCATCATACGCCATCTATACCTACCTGGTAAATACAAAATGAGTTGCATACATGTTTAAATTACACACTCAAATAAATTCACAAGGTACACGTATGATTATTTGTAATTATTAGCATGTTAAGTACTCATGCATTTCAAAAGAATTTATTAATTCCCCTTTAGCATAACTAAAATACTGTCCAGTTTGTATATTACAACACATTTTGATCTCAGATTATGCAATTGTTGTTATAAGAGTGGACTTGTGTGACGTGGTTCCTCAGTTCCCGAAAACTTTCAAGTTAAGCACAGCTTGCACGGCAAAGTTTCCTACTACGCTTGATAATGTGGATAGTAACAAACAGCTATCCAAAAGAGGACTTCCTACTTGCATTAAGTTCCCAAATTATGTCAGTGATATTTGTACATCGCATACACCTACTTCGTACATAGTTTAGACAGTAGGATAAGGCGATGAACACGCCTGCATTCATTTGGTTTGCTGTAACATATTTGACATATCTATATGTTAACCTATGTGACAGTTAGCCGATGCTCTGACATGTATGATAACGAGTTTTTTTTTTTTTTTTTATATTTAGGTCGACAAATTGACGCCACTCGCCTGATGGTAAGCTGAGGCGACGTCTGGCAATTGAGGGCGACTCTCACAGTACACAGGAATACTATAGAGAGTGGCCCTCAACTTGACGACCCTGTAATGTGCCTCTTCACACTTCGCTTAAAGAGCCCAGGGTTATATGTTGGAGGAAACACGTGCGCAGGCAGGGCGTTCCAAGCCACCATCGTTCGGCAGAGAAACGATGGTTTAAAACGCTCGGTTCTCGCGAAGACGGTTTCCACGGTATGAGGGTGACATCTCTGCCCGGCACGCGTTGTTCGGGATCGGAAGGGAGAGGGTGGGATCAGGTTGAAGAGCTCTTCAGAACACTCACCGTGGTAAATACGGTAGAACGCGGCCAAGGAAGCAATTGTTCGGCGCTGGGCTAGCGGCTCAAGGCTTCCCGTTACCTCCGGACAGTCTATAATGCGAACAGCGCGTCGCTGCATAGCGTCGAGTGCGTCCAGCAAATACTTCGCGGAGCCGTCCCAGAGGTGAGAGCCGTATTCAACGCAGGGTCTAATCTGCGTTTTGTACAGCAGACACCTCTGGTGCGGTGTAAAGAATCGCTTTACCTTGTTCAGTATTCCTAGTTTCCGCGAAGCTAGCCCAATACATCTCTCAATGTATTTTGTGTTATTGAGCTCTCGACGAACGTCTATGCCAAGGATGTCTAGATTGTCCTTCATTGGTAATATTGCATTCCGAAGAGTGGGTAGGGGAAGGAAAGGGGATTTTTTCGCTGTAAATGCACACGCCTGTGTTTTGTGGGCATTGAACTCGACCAAGTTCTCGGCACCCCATTGGGAGATACTGTCGAGGTTTCGGTCGAGATCACCCACGAGATGTCGTCTCTCCTCCTCTATCACAGATCGCCCCGCCGTCGGACGAACCGAGTAACTCCCGTGCAATGTACTGTCATCTGCATAGCAATGAATTTTCCCGAGGGAAAGCATATCATTGATATGCAGAAGAAAGAGAGTTGGTGACAGTACGGACCCCTGCGGTACCCCGGCATTCACTTGCAAAAAGCGAGAAGCCTGGCCATCGCAGAGGACCCGCACTCGGCGCTCGTTTAAAAAACTGGCAATCCAGCTGCACAGTTGAGGAGATAGACCATATGCCGGAAGCTTGGAAAGGAGCGAAGCATGCCAGACCCTATCGAAAGCTTTGGCGATATCCAGGCTAATAGCCAAGGACTCGCCGAACTTTTCCATAGCCTCACCCCATACATGCGTGACGAATGCCAGGAGGTCACCCGTTGATCGTTTTGGCCTGAAGCCATATTGCCGATCATTGATTAGCGAGTGATCCTCCAGGTATCGCATGAGCTGCTTATTAATAAGAAGCTCGAGCACCTTGCAAATGACTGAGGTGACAGCTATGGGTCGATAGTTGCCTGGATCGGATCGATCCCCTTTCTTGGGGATCGGTTGTACGTTCGCCTCCTTCCAGGCCTCCGGCACGAGGCCTGTAGAGTATGACAGGCGGTACGGACGCGTTAATACTGGAGACAACTCAGTAGCACATTTTCGTAGCACCACCGCCGGAATGCCGTCAGGGCCACTGGCTTTCCGCGTGTCGAGTGACCGCAGCACTGCCCGTACATCACATTGCCTGATAACAATATCAGGCATAGTGTGGCCACAGTTGGCGATGGCGGGGGGCTGCAGGCCACGGTCATCGACCCGGGAATTAGCCGCAAAGAGGTCTGCGAGCATGTCCGCCTTCTCTTGGGCTTTGTGAGCCAGTGATCCATCAGGAAAACGCAGTGGTGGCAGCGAGGGTTGACAAAAATTTGACTGTACGGCTTTGGCCAGTTGCCAGTATCCACGGCTGCCCGTGGGATGGGATGTGAGCTCCTGACCAAGCCGCGCGACGCGCTGGGCATCCGCTCTCTTGAAGGCCCTCTTGCTGAACCTAGTGGCCCGATTGTACGCTGCTTTGAGGCGGTTCACGTTCGGGTCACGTGCCGCCCGAGCCCTGACCCAGGCGCGATATGCCGACTGTTTTTTCTGGACAGCCTCGGCACATTCACGCCCGAACCAGGGGCGAGCTTTGCGGATGCTGGCGACATCAGTGAAAGGGATATAATATTCTATCCCTAGACTGATCTCGCCAGCAATGGCAGCAGTGCTATCCGAAGGCGCCTTCCCTACAAAGCAGCGCTGGCTCCACGGGACGGACGCAAAGTAATCGCGGAGACCGTCCCAGTCTGCCGACGAGTAGTGCCATAGTCGTCGAGTCATTTGTTCAGCACGAGCAGGCGGTGGCACTTGGGGCGGGGCCCCAAGAGATTAGACTACGTCCTCGCCGTCCGCCCTGGACCCCAACTTGACCACGGTAACGCAGTGGCAAGTTGGGTGACCGAACGTCGACATCGAGAACTTGAGTGGCCAACACAGGAAGAAACTGCTTATCATGAATAAGCCAGAAGAGACCCCCGGTCCTGACACTGCCCTTCCCCGGGCAGTCTCAGCCGACGACTTACTGCATTATTCCCGGAACCTGATTATGCCTATCGATTTGGGGGCTCGCGTCACGCCGCCTAGTTGCAGCGCGACGTCGACGCCCCAAGGAAATGTTGCTGCTGGGACTGACGATGGGTCAGCTCCCAGTAGTGTGAGGGGTAAGGGCCCTTCTTCTTCGCAGAAGAGGACCCTCGAGAAGGGGGGGCTACCGCGCGACCGGAGCACTAGTTGCTCTGGGTGGGGGTCCCTCCTCTCCAGCGATTCGGAGGAGGAGGTGCCGGTGAAGACGGTGCGCACGCGTCTCGACGCCTACAGAAAGCGCCCGCCAACACCACCCCCGTCATCTGTGCCGTCCCTGCGCAGTCGCAGGGATATCGGTGTGCCGCCCGCGCGGGAGATAATGAGTATTTTCTCCCGCATGAACGCGGCCATGCGGGGGAGTAAAAACATGTCGGGGAGGAAGAAGATTGTGGCTTCACTGGTGGATGAAGCCCAATCCTCCCTCGACAAGCTCCTCGAGCGGAGCGTCACAGAGGAGGAGGCGAAGCTCCGCAAGCAGGTTGCGAGCCTGGAGGTGGAGCTCACTGCCTCCCGAAAGGAGATGGAAGATCTCCGTCGGGAGGTCGCTGAGCTGACCAAAGCGGTCAAGGCACCTCCAGGTCCCATGCCGCCTCCTCCTCTGACGGCTGGACCAGCGCCGAAGACGGCGCCTAGGACCGCGCCCACCATGGCGCCCGGCTCGCCGCCGAAGCCTGTACCGACTACGGTGCAGGTCCTGACGGCGATCGAGAGGCGCCTCGCGGTCCTGGAGGACCGGGCGTACCGCCCTCCGCTAGCGCGTCCCGCGGTTTCATACGCGGCGGCTGTCGGCGGTGCTCCCGCTCCGGGTCCAAGCGGCACACCCGCTGTCCGCCGCCCCGCTCCGCCCCCGTCCGCTTCAGCGAACCGGATGCCGGCCGAGACCGCGGCCCAGGCGCGGAAGGCCAAGGGGCGTGGTAAGAAGAGTGGCACCCCTGCCGCCTCGTCTTCCTCTAACGTCGCTCCCGTTGCTTCCTTACATCCCTCCAGACGGGAGGGATGGGAAGTAGTGGGAGCCAAGAAGAGGAAGACGAAGGCTGCCAAGAAAGCGGCCAAAGCCGCCGCGGCGAAGGCGCCGAAGAGGCCCCGCCCCCCTCGCTCCACCGCCGTCGTCCTGACGGTGACGACGGTAGGTGTGGAGAAAGGGGTGGGGTACGCCGACGTACTGAGGACCGTGAAGTCCTCAGTCAACCTCTCGGCCCTCGAAATACAAGGGGGGCTCCGGTGCAAGACGACACGCACCGGGGCTCGCCTCCTCGAGGTCTCCGGCGCCTCCAGCGGCCCTAAAGCTGACGCCCTAGCGGCTCAGCTTAGGGTCGCGCTGGACGAAGAAGCCGTCCGCGTCACCAGACCCACCAAATGCGCCGCATTGCGCATCACGGGTCTGGATGACGCGGCCACGACGGAGGAAGTTGTCTCCGCCGTCGTGGAGGCGGGCGGCTGCCCCCGTGACCAGGTGAAGGCTTCAGATATCTCCTTCGGCTCCACTGGTCACGGGATGACAGTCGTCCAGTGCCCCGTCGCGGCGGCACTGAAAGTGGCGGACGGACGAAGCCTCCTCGTAGGGGGCTTCCTAAAGGCGCAGGTGCACCTCCTTCGTGCCCGGGAAACCAGATGTTTCCGGTGCATGGTGGTGGGGCACGTCGGAGTGCAGTGTACAGCGGAAGTCACCGTGGGCGATCGGTGCTTCCGCTGCAGCCGGCCCGGTCACAAGGCAAGTGCCTGTGACGCCCCGCCTCGCTGCTTTAGATGCGAGGCGGAGGGCAAGACCGCGGATCACCGGGTCGGCAGCACAACCTGCGCCGCCTCGAAGCCAAAACCTCGTCCGTCCGCTGAGAGCGGTGGGGGTGCCGCCCTTGCGCGGCCAGTTGCTTCGCGGCGGGATGCGGTTATGGACGTCAATTAATGTCTGACGCCCGTATCCGTATCTTGCAAGTGAATTTGAACCACTGCCGTGCTGCTCAGGATCTTCTGTACCAGAGCATCCGGCAGTGGTCCATAAACTTGGCCGTGGTCGCCGAGCCGTACTACGTCCACCCGGGAAGCCCGGTGGACGAGGACGGCTCGGCCTGTTGTATCTTTGGGGGGTCCGCCGCAGACAACTCGCGCCTTGCGATCATTGCAAGGGGCCGCGGGTGTGTTGCGGCGGACTATGATGGGTTGGCAGTCGTGGCCACCTACATCTCGCCGAACATTGACGAGTCTCAGTTTGAGCTATGGCTCACTGAGCTCGACGTCGTCTTCGCTGCGTGCCGTCCTCGTCCTGTCCTGCTCCTGGGAGACTTCAACGCCTGGAGTGAGGCGTGGGGCTCCCGGGAAACCAGGGACAAGGGGAGGCTTCTTGAGGACTGGACCAGAACACGTGGTCTGGAGGTCCTCAACCGGGGGAATGTCGCCACCTTTTGGCGGCGGGGGGGGGAATCGATCGTGGACGTAACGTTCGCATCCCCTGACCTCGCCGCCCGTATTACAGGCTGGCGCGTGGAGGAGGGTGAGGAGACGCACTCGGATCATCGGTACATCCGGTTCGATGTCGTCCCCCCACCTGACCTCCCACAGCCGGTGGCAAATCCCCCGGATCCGCGTTGGGCACTTCACCATCTGGATCGGGAGGCTCTTCTGGAGGCATCCATCGTGCAGGCCTGGATTCCAGCGCCGGACCGGCCTGCCGATGTGGATGCCGAGGCGGAGTGGTTCAGGAGAGCCATGTCGCAAATCTGTGATGCGGCGATGCCTAGGGTTACACCCAGACCGGCCAGGAAGCAGGTGTACTGGTGGTCGCCGGAGATTGCAGAGCTGCGCGCAGCATGCATCTCCGCCCGCCGCCGGTACACCAGGTTTCGCCGGAGGCGTCGCCGCCCAGACGACGCGGCAGCCCGAGAGGCGGAGCTTTTTCAGGCATACAGGGAGGCTAAAGGTAATCTCCAGGAGACGATAAAGCGGGCCAAGACGGCGGCCCGCGAGGAGCTCCTGGAGACCCTGCAGCAGAACCCATGGGGGCGCCCGTACCTACAGGTCAGGGAGAAACTCCGACCTAGGGCGCCCCCACTGACCCAGAGTCTCCAGCCGCAGCAGCTGGAGCGGGTCATGGGCTCCCTGTTTCCGACGAGCGCGGAGGAGCACGTCCCTCCGCGCATGGCTCCGTCTCTGTCCGACGCGGATTGCACCAGCGAAGACGACGTACCCGAAGTCAGGGTGGGGGAGCTAGGTGCGGCAGTACTCCGGCTTAAACGCCGGAAAATCACTGCCCCCGGACCCGACGGCATTCCTGGCCGTGCATGGGTCCTGGCCCTCGAAGAACTCGGGCCTCGACTGATGGGGCTCTTTAGCGCATGCCTCGAAAGGGGCCAGTTTCCCAAGGTGTGGAGGACGGGGAAACTGGTCCTGATCCGTAAGGCGGGGCGGCCGGTGGACTCACCGTCCGGATACCGGCCGATCGTGTTGCTCGACGAGGTGTGTAAGCACTTTGAGCGCATTATCGCGGAACGCCTCGTCGAGCATCTCACGAGTGTGGGGCCAGACCTGGCGGATAACCAGTTCGGTTTCCGTCGGGGACGCTCCACCGTGAGCGCGATCATGCGCGTGAAGAGCCTGACGGAGGAAGCAGTCTCGCAGGGCAAGGTGGTGGTGGCGGTGTCTCTTGACATCGCCAACGCGTTCAACACCTTGCCATGGAGCTGCGTTAGGGAGGCGCTCGTGTATCACGAAACGCCTCTCTACCTCCGTCGTATTGTCGGGGCCTATCTCTCGGAGAGGGCCATAGCTTTCCCCAGCTGGCTCGGGCCAGCTCGGCGAGATGTGTCGTGCGGTGTTCCGCAGGGGTCGGTCCTGGGGCCGCTTCTGTGGAACATCGGCTACGACTGGGTGCTGCGGGGTGCGTTGCCTAGGGGTGTCGGCGTAACGTGCTACGCCGACGATACCCTCGTCACGGCGCGGGGTGCAACGTACCAGGAGGCAGCACTCAAGGTCACGACGGGTGTTGCTCGAGTCGTGGGTCGGATACGGCAGCTGGGACTGGAGGTGGCCTTGCACAAGTCCGAGGTTCTGTGTTTTCACAGACCTCGGAACGGTCCACCAGAAGGTTCCAGCATAAATGTGGGAGGCGTTAGCATCGGCATCAAGCCCTCGATGAAGTACCTAGGGATCGTACTTGATAGCCGATGGAACTTCGGACCACATTTCCGAAGTTTGGTCCCCAAGGTGACGCAGGCATCGGTCGCGCTTTCGCGACTGATGCCCAACCTAAAGGGACCCAACGCCTCCTGCAGGAGACTGTACCTGGGGATCGTGCGGAGTATGGCCCTATACGGGGCTCCCGTATGGGCGGATAGGTTGGCGGTCAAGGGGAACGTGACTCTGTTAAACAGACCACTTAGAACCTTGGCCGTCAGAACCGTACGGGGGTACCGCACGATCTCCGGAGAGGCTGCATGTCTCCTAGCCGGGACCCCTCCATGGGACCTGGAAGCGAGAGCCCTTGCGTCATTGTTCCAATGGCGCAAGGAGGCGCTGGAGCGGGACCACAGGCCTGCGTCTCGAGAAATCGAGGACCAGCGGTCCCAACTCCGCCAGGATCTCATGGAGTCATGGAGGGTGCGACTTGAGCAACCCAAGGGGGGTGCCATCTTCATCGCGGCGGTGAGACCGATCATGGACGATTGGCTGCAGAGGCAGCATGGTGACCTCACGTACCGTGCGACGCAGATGGTTGCCGGGCATGGATGCTTCGGTAGCTATCTGTTTCGCATGCATCGTGAGGTCACACCCCGGTGTCAACACTGCGAGGTTTCCGACGACGACACCGCACTCCACACGTTGGTGGAGTGCTCAGCGTGGGCGAGTCAGCGCCGGGACCTCGTAGTGGGTCTGGGCGTGGATACCCTCTCGCTGGGGACCATGCTTCAAGCCATGGTATCCAGCGGGAGTAGGTGGAACGCGGCCGTGTCCTTCTGCGAGCAAGTCATGCTCGCGAAGGAGGCGGCCGGGAGGGAGAGGGAGCGTACCCTCCCCGCCGAGTTCCGTAGTCGGCGGCCAGGCCGCCCCAGACTACGCGACTACGCCCAAGACTATCGTCCTCCATGATCGGGGCCTGAGGACGGCGGGATCGCCACCCACCGTCCTTACAGAAGCAGGCTAGAAGGGTTGCGTGCTGCGGGGCCTTTGCCCCATAGCACGCAACCAGATTCACTCACTGACGCGGGATAAAACCCGACCCCAATGACGCGGGATTCTCGTCCCGACCAAACACCCGCAGAGACCACAGGGGTGGTCAAAGTCCGCCGGGCGCCACTGGACATACCCTCTGCTAGTAACCAGGGACGCCCGGCAACGGACGTTAGAGCGGCCGCGGCCTTGGGCCGCGGAATTAAAAAAAAAAAAAAAAAAAAAAGGCGGTGGCACTTGGAAGCTGGCGTGCACCACACAGTGGTCGGATGTGCCCAGTGGGGCGCGTACCGACACACTGTACTCGGCTGGGCGACTCGTCAGCAGTAGATCCAGCAAGGCGGGCGTGTGGTCTGACCTGTCAGGTATCCGGGTGATCCCCCGTACCATCTGGGTCAGCCCGTGGGAGAGAGCGAATGCATGGGCGGTTCGTCCCGCATGATCGGTCCTAAGGGACCCCAGCCACTCAACGTGATGACCGTTAAAGTCCCCCAGGAAAACCAGGTCAGCGTTCGGGAACCGCACCTGCGCATCGTCAGCCATCTCGCTGAGGTATTCGAAAAGCCTTGTTGTCCCAGTGTCCCCTGTGTGGGAGCGGTAGACGCACACGTAGATCTGGCTCATAGAGCCATGATCCACGTGCAGCCATAGGACGGAGTAGGAGGGGTTCTCCAGACAGCGCAACCGGCGGCAGCAAACATCCGCCCTAACGAACGAACGATTTTTTATCGCGGAATTGTTCCTCAATGATATAGCCCGGGTAACAGAGGTACGACGTGTCGTCAGGGCGGCGTATCTGTGTCTCCGTTAGGAACATCACAGAAGGCCGTGCCGACTCCAGGTGATGGTGGACGGTATCGAGGTTTGCATGGAGTCCGCGGATATTCGCGAACTCCACCTCAAACGAAGTCAACTTTGTGGGGTTTCTAGGGGCCGCTGTGTACCGTCTATTCTCTTGTTGCACTGTCATTGTGAAATATGGGGAAGCGTGAAGACAGGGCGATATTTGGTGCGGCAGTAACTGACAAAGTGCAGAGGCTAGCTTCGTCTAGAACCGTGTGGTTAGCTCGGAGCCGACCCGCCGGACGGAAGGGCTCCCAAACCCCCCTGATGCAAGGCCGCCGCTACCCCACACCGGTTACCACCCGGAGCGGCGACCCCACAACAGGATTATGCGCAACATGTGGGGCAGCCTACTGGGGTGGTTGGTCCCAGGCGGGCCCCATGACTATGTTGCGGGCGGCCGCGGCAACGCCGTTGCTAAGGGTCTCCCTGGCCGGCGAATCGACCCACACCACCCACACTAGACTCCGCTTCGCCCCCACTGGACCCCTGCCTGCCGCACCATACACCGCCCCGGGCCCGGCAGTGCAGCTGCTGAACCCCTAACGCAACCCAGCCTGGGCTGGGTTACTTGGGGGGATTTAGCACAGCTGTACGGTGGTACCCCCCCGGACCAACACTGTTGTACCACCTGGTATCCACGTAGGGGCCAAAGCCACCACATGGGTACCGTAATATACGAACCCCGTCCGTTAATCAGCAGGTGCGCCACTAGCAGGTGAGGTCGCTGGGGCCCGATAGATGTAAGAAGGGCCCCTTTGCACCCAAAAAGTTTGTAGGAAAGGTTGACCTGCACTCTTGTATTCATGGTTGGGTTATTTACGAGTATAATATTAACCTGAGTATCATATAGGCAAGCACATAACTCATATCGGCAAGCACATAACGTTAATCGAAACGGTGTTCAATATGTTTAGTGTCACAAAAAATTTAGAGGTACGTAGAAGTAAATTTCTCTTGAAAAATATGTGTAGTTCGTTAGTGTTGATTCGTTGATTCGAGTAATTAATAACTACAAGTATGCCTGCAGACGATAAGGTCACCGAACAGTCTGTTTTCTGCTCAAAACACAGGAGAAATCTTTTGGTGACAGTTATTAATTTGCGATAGTAGTAACAATCTGTAAAGAAGTATTTATTGGTAATTAGCGGATACTTGCGACTCCGACCGCGTATAATAGCTAATTTTGTTCTCGTTAATGATCATTACTAGAACCGGAATAGAAGTAGCCAGAGTACTGCTGTAATATGTTTCAACCTTTATTTATCTTTGAACTGAATGTGATAAAAATCAGTTAGCGGCTTAGGTGTAAAAGCGTGACAGTCAGAAATAGTTCAGCATTTAATCTACTGGCACATAAGGTATTATCAATTTTACTTGATTAATTTTTCATAGAATAGACATTGTCATACATAATAGACAAATTATGTTGTTTCAGCAAGACTTCAAAGATATTTAGAGAAATTCTAAATCATAAATCTCTGACCACTGAGTATTGGATATATATCGTGGCTCAGTGGTCAGAGCATTCCCCTTGTTAGGGAAAGGCTATATAATATAAGTCTTCAAAGACTATCTTTGTAAATAAATAATAGTGGAAGCTTTATCTTCATTTTTTTATACGTCGACTAAGCATAAGCCGTCATGTTGGACCTTTCGGGCGATACGTGCCTTGCATGTATGTTTGGAACTATTGCTCAGGATTAGTTCGAAAAATTACTGGATCAAGAATGGTTTTGTTCAATAATATTGCTTGAAATTGTAACAAAACTAGTATAAAGTCATCAAGAATCCTGGTTGATCAATATAGTACTAGCCGTACTAGGTATATTATTACTGAAAAGTGTTGTAATATTTCACGTAAATACTAGGACAAGAATTTGAGAAATGTACTTAGTAGACCTTTAAATGCATTTATTTTCACAGTAAATGTGTGCATTGCAGAAACGTCAAGATGTTTAGCGTGAGACGGCACAATATTGCATTCCGTGTAGTACAAGTCCACAAAGCAATATCATTTGTCATACGATGCACATTAGTTACTCCATATTTGTGTGAGAACTACAAGGACTCACACAGGACAAAAATACGATAAATCATACAATGTCACACATATACACCTAAGAAAAATGTTTATCAGTTATGCTGTTTTCAGGTTTGTAACTATCGGTTTCTTGTCACGGAATAGCAGGCAGAAATGCGTTACCCGTTTATGAATGAGATTACCTGGAATAGATTTTACGTCTCTGATTTCCAAACTAACACATTACCGAGATAAGAAATCAACTAATTTGATGATTTATCCATGTGCTAATCTTCAACATTTATATAATGATTTAAGGATGATTAAGTAATTAAACATCTCTTTTTTTTTAATTCCACCGGCCTTTGGCATTGGCAGCTCTCACGTCCGTTGCCGAGCGTCTCTGGTTCGCACGCCGAAGGTATTTCCAATGGCGCCCGGCGATTGCTGGTCCTCGATTTCTCGAGACGCAGGCCTGTGGTCCCGCTCCAGCGCCTCATGCGCCATTGGAACAATGACGCAAGGGCTCTCGGTCCACTGGAGGAGTCCCAGCTAAGAGACATGCAGACACTCCGGAGATCGGGCGGTACCCCCGTATGGTTTTGACGTGATGTAAATGAAATACACGGTTAAAAACTACCGTTTTATGAACACTGTCAGTTTTAAACCGTGCCAACAAGCGTTCGGTTTAAAACCACAGTTTCAACCGAGTATTCGATGCTTCCGCTTCGGCCGCCCTCGTAACTACAGGTTCGTAAACAGTTGAGAACGAGGAAAAAATGATCCGTGTTCAAACCAGTTTCGAGAGAAGAAGGATTTTCCTTACTCGAAACCCAGTGGTTACGAAAAAAACTAATTAATATTGAGGAATCAATGAATAATAAATATTAGGTCTTTACCTATGAAATTGCCGTTTTTTATGAAAAAAATTAAACGTTATTTGTATTAATCGAATTAATCACCCATGCAATCAATTAATCTTTGCCAATTTATTAGAACGATTGTCTAAAGAGACCAAAGTTACGGATGTCTTCAAGAAGCGCACCAAAAAAGCGGCGAACTACATTGAAATAGATGAAGAAATTGATCATTCAATAATGGAATTAAAAGAGAACAAAATTACAGTAGGACATTGTTTGGAAATAATATCCTCATTTTCATTTACATTTTAAACTATACATTTTAACTAAATAATTTATTTCAAATATAATATTACATTCTTCTATAATATGTTTTCTTTTTTATCAATTATCAATATCACAAATAATAAATTCTACACCCCAATTATAACTGTAAGTACCTATCTACTTACCTCCTACTACAGCTGCCGTGGTGGACAGCACGTCAATTGATTATCAATCGACACACACAAATAATAAAATTCTTTGATCGAAACCGTGGTTTCGAGTAAGGAAAAAACCTTCTTCTCTCGAAACTGGTTTCGAACACAGATCATTTTTTCCTCGTTCTCAACTGGTTACGAACCTGTAGTTACGAGGGCGGCCGAAGCGGATGCTTCATTCTAAAACCTTACCTGTAGTTTTTTAAAGCCAAAACAAATCTTACAAACAACTGTAAACTTTCCGTTAATTGTAAAATAGTAACCGCAATTTAGACAATACCTTAGTAACGTTTCAATGTGTAAACCCGCAGGCGAACTTTGCTAATTAATAGTTCTGAGAAACGGAAACTTTCAAATGAATTCTAGCAATAGTAATATACGGATAGGATTTAATAAAACATGACAACGATCAATGTTACTGTCATGTAACATCCTTTCGTATTTATCTATAAATAAGTTCGTCCATTTGTAAGTTTTAAGGCAATATACATATTATGTGGGGCGGGGCCCCAAGAGATTAGACTACGTCCTCGCCGTCCGCCCTGGACCCCAACTTGACCACGGTAACGCAGTGGCAAGTTGGGTGACCGAACGTCGATATCGAAACTTGAGTGGCCAACACAGAAGGAATTGTGCTTACTATGAAGCCTGAAGAGACCCCCGGTCCTGACACTGCCCTTCCCCGGGCAGTCTCAGCCGACGACATATTGCGCGTACAACGGACTTCGATGCCTTTTGATTTGGGGGCTCGCGTCGCGCCGCCTAGTTGCAGCGCGACGTCGACGCCCCAAGGAAATGTTGCTGCTGGGACTGACGATGGGTCAGCTCCCAGTAGTGTGAGGGGTAAGGGCCCTCCTTCTTCGCAGAAGAGGATCCTCGAGAAGGGGGGGCTGCCGCGCGACCGGAGCACTAGTTGCTCTGGGTGGGGGTCCCTCCTCTCCAGCGATTCGGAGGAGGAGGTGCCGGTGAAGACGGTGCGCACGCGTCTCGACGCCTACAGAAAGCGCCCGCCAACACCACCCCCGTCATCTGTGCCGTCCCTGCGCAGTCGCAGGGATATCGGTGTGCCGCCCGCGCGGGAGATAATGAGTATTTTCTCCCGCATGAACGCGGCCATGCGGGGGAGTAAAAACATGTCGGGGAGGAAGAAGATTGTGGCTTCACTGGTGGATGAAGCCCAATCCTCCCTCGACAAGCTCCTCGAGCGGAGCGTCACAGAGGAGGAGGAGGAGGCGAAGCTCCGCAAGCAGGTTGCGAGCCTGGAGGTGGAGCTCAATGCCTCCCGAAAGGAGATGGAAGATCTCCGTCGGGAGGTCGCTGAGCTGACCAAAGCGGTCAAGGCACCTCCAGGTCCCATGCCGCCTCCTCCTCTGACGGCTGGACCAGCGCCGAAGACGGCGCCTAGGACCGCGCCCACCATGGCGCCCGGCTCGCCGCCGAAGCCTGTACCGACTACGGTGCAGGTCCTGACGGCGATCGAGAGGCGCCTCGCGGTCCTGGAGGACCGGGCGTACCGCCCTCCGCTAGCGCGTCCCGCGTTTTCATACGCGGCGGCTGTCGGCGGTGCTCCCGCTCCGGGTCCAAGCGGCACACCCGCTGTCCGCCGCCCCGCTCCGCCCCCGTCCGCTTCAGCGAACCGGATGCCGGCCGAGACCGCGGCCCAGGCGCGGAAGGCCAAGGGGCGCGGTAAGAAGAGTGGCACTCCTGCCGCCTCGTCTTCCTCTAACGTCGCTCCCGTTGCTTCCTTACATCCCTCCAGACGGGAGGGATGGGAAGTAGTGGGAGCCAAGAAGAGGAAGACGAAGGCTGCCAAGAAAGCGGCCAAAGCCGCCGCGGCGAAGGCGCCGAAGAGGCCCCGCCCCCCTCGCTCCACCGCCGTCGTCCTGACGGTGACGACGGTAGGTGTGGAGAAAGGGGTGGGGTACGCCGACGTACTGAGGACCGTGAAGTCCTCAGTCAACCTCTCGGCCCTCGAAATACAAGGGGGGCTCCGGTGCACGACGACACGCACCGGGGCTCGCCTCCTCGAGGTCTCCGGCGCCTCCAGCGGCCCTAAAGCTGACGCCCTAGCGGCTCAGCTTAGGGTCGCGCTGGACGAAGAAGCCGTCCGCGTCACCAGACCCACCAAATGCGCCGCATTGCGCATCACGGGTCTGGATGACGCGGCCACGACGGAGGAAGTTGTCTCCGCCGTCGTGGAGGCGGGCGGCTGCCCCCGTGACCAGGTGAAGGCTTCAGATATCTCCTTCGGCTCCACTGGTCACGGGATGACAGTCGTCCAGTGCCCCGTCGCGGCGGCACTGAAAGTGGCGGACGGACGAAGCCTCCTCGTAGGGGGCTTCCTAAAGGCGCAGGTGCACCTCCTTCGTGCCCGGGAAACCAGATGTTTCCGGTGCATGGTGGTGGGGCACTTAGGAGTGCAGTGTACAGCGGAAGTCACCGTGGGCGATCGGTGCTTCCGCTGCAGCCGGCCCGGTCACAAGGCAAGTGCCTGTGACGCCCCGCCTCGCTGCTTTAGATGCGAGGCGGAGGGCAAGACCGCGGATCACCGGGTCGGCAGCACAACCTGCGCCGCCTCGAAGCCAAAACCTCGTCCGTCCGCTGAGAGCGGTGGGGGTGCCGCCCTTGCGCGGCCAGTTGCTTCGCGGCGGGATGCGGTTATGGACGTCAATTAATGTCTGACGCCCGTATCCGTATCCTGCAAGTGAATTTGAACCACTGCCGTGCTGCTCAGGATCTTCTGTACCAGAGCATCCGGCAGTGGTCCATAAACTTGGCCGTGGTCGCCGAGCCGTACTACGTCCACCCGGGAAGCCCGGTGGACGAGGACGGCTCGGCCTGTTGTATCTTTGGGGGGTCCGCCGCAGACAACTCGCGCCTTGCGATCATTGCAAGGGGCCGCGGGTGTGTTGCGGCGGACTATGATGGGTTGGCAGTCGTGGCCACCTACATCTCGCCGAACATTGACGAGTCTCAGTTTGAGCTATGGCTCACTGAGCTCGACGTCGTCTTCGCTGCGTGCCGTCCTCGCCCTGTCCTGCTCCTGGGAGACTTCAACGCCTGGAGTGAGGCGTGGGGCTCCCGGGAAACCAGGGACAAGGGGAGGCTTCTTGAGGACTGGACCAGAACACGTGGTCTGGAGGTCCTCAACCGGGGGAATGTCGCCACCTTTTGGCGGCGGGGGGGGGAATCGATCGTGGACGAAACGTTCGCATCCCCTGACCTCGCCCGCCGTATTACAGGCTGGCGCGTGGAGGAGGGTGAGGAGACGCACTCGGATCATCGGTACATCCGGTTCGATGTCGTCCCCCCACCTGACCTCCCACAGCCGGTGGCAAATCCCCCGGATCCGCGTTGGGCACTTCACCATCTGGATCGGGAGGCTCTCCTGGAGGCATCCATCGTGCAGGCCTGGATTCCAGCGCCGGACCGGCCTGCCGATGTGGATGCCGAGGCGGAGTGGTTCAGGAGAGCCATGTCGCAAATCTGTGATGCGGCGATGCCTAGGGTTACACCCAGACCGGCCAGGAAGCAGGTGTACTGGTGGTCGCCGGAGATTGCAGAGCTGCGCGCAGCATGCATCTCCGCCCGCCGCCGGTACACCAGGTTTCGCCGGAGGCGTCGCCGCCCAGACGACGCGGCAGCCCGAGAGGCGGAGCTTTTTCAGGCATACAGGGGGCTAAAGGTAATCTCCAGGAGACGATAAAGCGGGCCAAGACGGCGGCCCGCGAGGAGCTCCTGGAGACCCTGCAGCAGAACCCATGGGGGCGCCCGTACCTACAGGTCAGGGAGAAACTCCGACCTAGGGCGCCCCCACTGACCCAGAGTCTCCAGCCGCAGCAGCTGGAGCGGGTCATTAGCTCCGTTTCCGACGAGCGCGGAGGAGCACGTCCCTCCGCGCATGGCTCCGTCTCTGCCCGACGCGGATAGCACCAGCGAAGACGACGTACCCGAAGTCAGGGTGGGGGAGCTAGGTGCGGCAGTACTCCGGCTTAAACGCCGGAAAATCACTGCCCCCGGACCCGACGGCATTCCTGGCCGTGCATGGGTCCTGGCCCTCGAAGAACCCGGGCCTCGACTGATGGGGCTCTTTAGCGCATGCCTCGAAAGGGGCCAGTTTCCCAAGGTGTGGAGGACGGGGAAACTGGTCCTGATCCGTAAGGCGGGGCGGCCGGTGGACTCACCGTCCGGATACCGGCCGATCGTGTTGCTCGACGAGGTGTGTAAGCTCTTTGAGCGCATTATCGCGGAACGCCTCGTCGAGCATCTCACGAGTGTGGGGCCAGACCTGGCGGATAACCAGTTCGGTTTCCGTCGGGGACGCTCCACCGTGAGCGCGATCATGCGCGTGAAGAGCCTGACGGAGGAAGCAGTCTCGCAGGGCAAGGTGGTGGTGGCGGTGTCTCTTGACATCGCCAACGCGTTCAACACCTTGCCATGGAGCTGCGTTAGGGAGGCGCTCGTGTATCACGAAACGCCTCTCTACCTCCGTCGTATTGTCGGGGCCTATCTCTCGGAGAGGGCCATAGCTTTCCCCAGCTGGCTCGGGCCAGCTCGGCGAGATGTGTCGTGCGGTGTTCCGCAGGGGTCGGTCCTGGGGCCGCTTCTGTGGAACATCGGCTACGACTGGGTGCTGCGGGGTGCGTTGCCTAGGGGTGTCGGCGTAACGTGCTACGCCGACGATACCCTCGTCACGGCGCGGGGTGCAACGTACCAGGAGGCAGCACTCAAGGTCACGACGGGTGTTGCTCGAGTCGTGGGTCGGATACGGCGGCTGGGACTGGAGGTGGCCTTGCACAAGTCCGAGGTTCTGTGTTTTCACAGACCTCGGAACGGTCCACCAGAAGGTTCCAGCATAAATGTGGGAGGCGTTAGCATCGGCATCAAGCCCTCGATGAAGTACCTAGGGATCGTACTTGATAGCCGATGGAACTTCGGACCACATTTCCGAAGTTTGGTCCCCAAGGTGACGCAGGCATCGGTCGCGCTTTCGCGACTGATGCCCAACCTAAAGGGACCCAACGCCTCCTGCAGGAGACTGTACCTGGGGATCGTGCGGAGTATGGCCCTATACGGGGCTCCCGTATGGGCGGATAGGTTGGCGGTCAAGGGGAACGTGACTCTGTTAAACAGACCACTTAGAACCTTGGCCGTCAGAACCGTACGGGGGTACCGCACGATCTCCGGAGAGGCTGCATGTCTCCTAGCCGGGACCCCTCCATGGGACCTGGAAGCGAGAGCCCTTGCGTCATTGTTACAATGGCGCAAGGAGGCGCTGGAGCGGCACCACAGGCCTGCGTCTCGAGAAATCGAGGACCAGCGGTCCCAACTCCGCCAGGATCTCATGGAGTCATGGAGGGTGCGACTTGAGCAACCCAAGGGGGGTGCCATCTTCATCGCGGCGGTGAGACCGATCATGGACGATTGGCTGCAGAGGCAGCATGGTGACCTCACGTACCGTGCGACGCAGATGGTTGCCGGGCATGGATGCTTCGGTAGCTATCTGTTTCGCATGCATCGTGAGGTCACACCCCGGTGTCAACACTGCGAGGTTTCCGACGACGACACCACACTCCACACGTTGGTGGAGTGCTCAGCGTGGGCGAGTCAGCGCCGGGACCTCGTAGTGGGTCTGGGCGTGGATACCCTCTCGCTGGGGACCATGCTTCAAGCCATGGTATCCAGCGGGAGTAGGTGGAACGCGGCCGTGTCCTTCTGCGAGCAAGTCATGCTCGCGAAGGAGGCGGCCGGGAGGGAGAGGGAGCGTACCCTCCCCGCCGAGTTCCGTAGTCGGTGGCCAGGCCGCCCCAGACTACGCGACTACGCCCAAGACTATCGTCCTCCATGATCGGGGCCTGAGGACGGCGGGATCGCCACCCACCGTCCTTACAGAAGCAGGCTAGAAGGGTTGCATGCTGCGGGGCCGTTGCCCCATAGCACGCAACCAGATTCACTCACTGACGCGGGATAAAACCCGACCCCAATGACGCGGGATTCTCGTCCCGACCAAACACCCGCAGAGACCACAGGGGTGGTCAAAGTCCGCCGGGCGCCACTGGACATACCCTCTGCTAGTAACCAGGGACGCCCGGCAACGGACGTTAGAGCGGCCGCGGCCTTGGGCCGCGGAATTAAAAAAAAAAAAAAAAAAAAAATATATACATATTATGTACGTAATACAATCACATTCCTTTTCCTAAAGGGCTAGAAAGATATATTATAATCCACTTTTTGCTAGTAACTGTTTCGTAGGTAAGAGAATATACATAATCCTTTTTCTTAAAAGGAGTGAACAAATATATTTAACACGCTTTTATTAGCTTCACTTGTATGTTTGCTTGTTTGTAACCGACTCTTTTGGGTTCGATTTTGCCCTACTTTGAACGATCAGATTTTTTATTACGTCTACTTTTCGTCAGTAATTTCTCGCTAGGCAGTATTTAAAGTAAATTGCGCATTGTAGTCTCGCTGTTATAATAATATAATGTGTAATAAGTTCCACCAAGTGCTATCATCGACAGTATAGTCAGTTACTTCGAACCAAACTTCTTTTAGCGTAGAACTTGGAAAGGAAATAAAAATATAAGCTTCAAATTATAAGATTCAATCGTAAATACGGGCCGGATTATTTACTAATCAAATATTAGTACGCTTGAGATAACATTGACCTTATTCCCAACGCGCTCTCTTAACTAATTACAAGGTTAACCTCGTAAAACGCTGGTAACGTTGACGCCTCAAGCTATCGAGAATTTAAGAGTATATAGAGACACACTTACGGTCCAGGGACAGATAACCATTCTTCAAAGGAAGTAGAAGTGATCGTCGTTGTATCAAACGTGCTTAAGTGTTGGCACTACAATAAACATGAAGTGTATAGTTTAAGATGAGAGGAGCAGATTTTCAAGAAGAGATTTGCAGAAGGCCAGGCCAATCTCTACGAGTTACGTAGTACGTTGCGTAGATGTTTAAGGGCGTAGGTCGAAGCTACGAGATGACTCGTAGCATCCATGTTGATAGGTACAAATATCGGAGATTTATTTCCGTAAACCTCATTTTCATTTTCTAACCTTCATTTCAGTTCTAGATTTTAGCTTAGTGTTATATAACATGTTTCTCATTTATTATGTCAGGCAGCTTGGCTCCAAGAATTCCAGTGGGGAAAAAACTCGGCACTATAATAAGAAGAAGAAAAGCAAAAAGTATTAATTGAACCCTGTGTTGCATTTAAATTACGTTCACTCAAAGAATAATCAGTGAGCTTTGTAACATTTTTGTTTCATTATCAGAAGTGGGTACCTAATAGTATTATTTCTTCATCATTTATTTTTATTTATTTTCTTATTTTTACGTTGACTTGGTTAAATTTAATAAAAGTTACGTAATGATTCTCAAAAAAATCGGTGAAGTGCGTTTCGGGCCACGCATAGTATAGAGTTCCGTAGTCACCCATTATAGACTCTATAACTCTTAAACTAACAAAGTTATCTGGTCCGTTATAGTTCTACCATCATATTTTAACAAAAAAATGATAATATTTTTTTTTCGAGACTTGGAAACCATGTAAAACAAAAAAAAAGAAACAAGAACATGTTGAATCCACAAGCGTGTATCATTTAACGATGTACCTAATAGTTTGAATACAGGAGTACAGGAGCAGGTAATTCCGAGAAACTCAATGTCATTATTATTGTGTTCCGCTCTGTATATTTCGGAATAAACATGAACTAAGACATGAAAGCAGCACCCTGATATGAGAGATTTTTTCAGCATAACAAAGATATAAATTTGCCATATAAATTCGTGGGTTATTACTGACAGTCTCAACGTAGTCCTTACCCTTGATAACTTTGCTACTACAACCAGCTACGTAATGGAAGGAGAGAGCAGTTTAACATATTCTGTTATCTTGAATAATGTTCCGGGAGGAAATTTTCTTATTTTTAGAGGAGCATTTGTCGCCGAAATCAGAGTAAATTCCATCGTAAAGGATATTTAATTTTTAAATGACTTGCTGATGCTCGCAGCTTCGGCCGGATTGAAATAACTTACATAGACCGCATTAAAATAGTGTCTCGGTGGCGCAGTGGTATGTGTATGCGACTGACGTCCCCGAGGTCCCGGGTCGAATCAAATATTTGTACGAGTATAATCAGCAAATGTTTGTTTCTTTGAGAAATATATACGTATATTTATCAAAGTGTATGTTTAGAGAAGGAAAACTAGACACACAACCCTTTACCAACCCATCTGTCCAGCATGGTATATGTAGGCTGAATCCCCCCCTCTTTGAGGGAGGTCTACGCCTAGCAGTGGGCTTCAAGTAGGCTGAGATGATGATGACACATACATTTTAAACATTTTTTCATGCGATCATACCATTTTTTAAGACAGGAGGACCACAGATCTGAAGGCATGTTTTCCGCGTGCTGATTGAACGCTATCACTGCCTCTTCGGAGTTGGTAAAAGTGAAACCTCTCATCAAATCTTTGATTTTGGGGAAAATACAGAAATCACAGGGTGCTAGGTCGGGGCTATGCGCAGGATGGGTGACGAGTTGTACTTTTTCGGAAGCTAAAAATGACTTTGTTTTGTTGGCCGTGTGTGAAGAAGCGTTGTCATGATGTAGGAGAACGCGGCTTTTGGGTCGTCTTTCGCGAACTTTTTCTAACACCCTGGGTAAACAAATGGTAGAATACCACTCGCCTGCCTCACTTTTGTTGGCTTGTTCTCATTTTCAAACACCCATTCACAAGATTGCTGTTTTTTTTCGGGTTCAAAATTATAAATCCAGGTTTCGTCTCCTGTGACAATGTCATAAACAGCATTAGAATGTCCGTGGTCGTACTTCAGTAGCATCTGTGAGCACCATTCCACGCGAGCCCGCTTCTGCTCCGCTGTCAGTTCATGAGGGATCCAATGACAACAAAGTTTCCGAACTTTCAATTCTTCGTGTAAAATTTTCTGGATTTGACTCATACCAATCCCCAATAGTCCTCGAATTGTCTCATAGGTAGAGCCCGCTTCTGCTCCGCTGTCAGTTCATGAGGGATCCAATGACAACAAAGTTTCCGAACTTTCAATTCTTCGTGTAAAATTTTCTGGATTTGACTCATACCAATCCCCGATAGTCCTCGAATTCTCTCATAGGTAATCCGCGGGCTTTCTTCAATTAACCGCTTAACAGTAGCCACGTTATTTTCGTTGACGGCAGTTGAAGGCCGCCATTCACGAAATTCACGAAAGTCATGTAAAGAAACTCGACCTCTCTCACATTCAGCAAACTATCGCCTCACGGTGCTCAAACAAGGTGCTTCTCTCCAAAAAGTATTTTGAAGACGAGCGGCACAGTCTTGCGGAGAGAGAGAACTTTTAAAATCATAAAAAAAACATCAATCTTTTCAACTTAATTCCATTTTCGTTGCATACGTAGAACTTTGATGTGTGATAAAAAACAATTGACAAATGATTTCCCGCCAATTGTTTTTTTTTATTACTGAGAAGGCTGCAACGTTTAAAAAAATATAACATTCGAAATTCAAATAGTTCCGATTAGCTAGAAGTGCAAAACTCTTAGTGTGCCCCATGTAATTCCATGTTTTGCAAATAAAAACTAACAACGCCTCGAGTGAAATCTGACCTTTAAACCTACAACTAACGCAATTGGTTATAATTCATACCTTGTTTTTCTAGGGTCGTCCAATCCTAAAAGTTTATAACTCGCAAAAACATCCGCGTTTGATAAACTAGTCATGTTCCCTTAATATACGAGGTCCTTTATACTTACATATAAGACAATGCATTACTAAACCCTATTTACATTTCCGCCTGAACTTGTAATTCTGCGTATTTTTATTCTTAACACGTAGAGGTTTTGTGCACCCAACCCTATATGTGTTGTTTGTCATCGTATAAGAACTGCTAACTTATTAAAACAACTGTTATTTAAATCAACCCCCTCAAGTATATTACGCATTTTCATACAGGAATGATAAGTAGATAGGTAATATTACGTGGGATCAAATGATTGGTGACACGTGGACGTTTAATTTGTCTAACCCCTTTATTTTTGACCGAGCGAGCGAAGCGTCTCAGTTTCAACTCATGGACTGGCCGATTTGGCGTTGTTTGTCTGTATGTATGTATGTGTGTCAGTTCCGGTCTACAGGCCGAATTTTTCAGCCGATGTTCATGAAATTTGGCACAAGTGTTCTTTGTTGCAAGGCGCAACTTTTGTCGAAGGGATTTTCGGATTGGGGCGAAAATGGGAAAATAACGCGAGGTCTACTGTTCGCAGAACTACTAGTTTACAATTTTAGAGTCCCTACTCGCCTGATAGAAAGCCGCGGCGATGTCTAGCGATTAGGGGTTACTAGCATAACAACCGACATTTAACCTTGAATAACTTTCTTAGCCCCTACACTTGGGAACTTTTAGTGTGTTCATCTACACACCGCAAGGTATAATTGCCCATTGTCAGTCTTTATTGCTTAGTCTACAAGGGAATTTTATCAAACAAATAAATATTGAAAACAACGAGTCGATTAGAATAGAATAGAATAAACTTTATTGTACACTAATACAAATAAATATGAGAAACATCGTATGAAAATGTACAAATGGCTGCCTTATCACTAAAAGCGATCCCTTACAGGCAACCTTTGGATGGACATAAATGGTAAGAAATAAGATGTGAAAGTGGATTAGGCTGTCTGTCCCTCCCTATGTATGCTTAAATCTTTAACTACGCAACGGATATTGATGCGGTTTTCACCAATGTATAGAGAGGTTCTCGAGAAAGGTATATATAATAATAATTTGTCAAGCGGCTGAAGCCACTGGCGTCCGCTAGTTCCCTAATAAAACGGATTACTTAAGTGCAGCTAAGATTAGGTTAACCATAAGTTCACTTAGTCTAGGTAGGCGAAGTTTAAGCTTATTTAGATACACTTAGAATCTGTGTCGGTTTTAGTAACATACCAAGGCATAACTTACTTACGAAACTTAAATCAGTACTGCTTGGTGTAATCGGGAAAGCCTAATTCTATTCAAAGTTTACCTGGAACATAGTGATAGTACCTAACAACGTATTTAGTTTTAAGTTAAGTTCAAACGTAAGGCTTTGGAAAACTCCAGCAAGTCATTCATTATATTAGCGTAGGTTTATGGTTCTAGTATTAACGTATCGGAACTTACGATATTTCTATGAGAATCACTGTATTTCGACCTTCTAAAACCACACCAGTCGAGTGTTGATAGATGAGAAGTTGCATTAGTACATTTTTTAAGTCTTTGATCAGCATAAGTAAATCGAAAACCCCAGATAATCTTCTAGTTGGAAGGAGGTCAACATATTTTTTTCATAATTCTTTAATTAAAAAAGGAGAAAAATGTTAAACGCCCTCTATTTTCACAATGCAACGACTACTCACTTAACTAACACTGTTGAAACCTCATGAATTTCCATTCGTACAACTTACCTAATAATATAAGTGAAGTTACAGAAGATGTCGCTTCGGTGGAAAATATAAGGTTAATATCGAACTGGTAAGCTAGAGGGCGCTTTCATAATGTAAGCTTTCAACAGAAAAGCTTGAAAGCTACACAGATACTACGGTCCTTACAGAGATGGCGTTGATGCAAATCATAATGCTACACAGATCATTATTCATTTGCGATACCACTTTTTAAACAAAGAAAATTTATGTATTTCCGAACTCCACAACTACAAACATAAGTTAATGCAGTAGGAACGAGTTAAAAGTATTTATTTCCTTCATATATGTATTTCAATGACTTCACAATTTTATAAACCCAAATAACTTTATGCTTTTGCATTTTTATTCCGCAACTTTTTCGAACATTAATTGTCATTAATAATCACTTACTTACGTATTACTTCCTGAATTTTGTTTTTATCATGACTATATTTACCTGAAACAAACAAGGGAAGTTTTAGACATGTTCAAATCTTTTGTATTGAATAAGCAGTAGGTATATCATATACGTTTGTACCGAAGTCTGGATGTTTCCTATGTATAATATGTATGTATTTACAAAAAAAATATATATATATAAGTATTTATATCAGTTTATCTAGTACTCATATCACAAGCTCTGCTTAGTTTGAGACTAGATGGCGTTGTGTGGATTGTCCTAACATATTTATTTATTTATCATTTATGTAGATCACAATTTGAGAGACAAGATAATTTTCTAGTTCTAAACCGTCTTGGTTCTTCTTCATCTTGGCCGAACTTCTACCAAAAGTGCAAATTGAGCGAGTTTTTTATAGGTATAGGCAATTCTGCACAAGACATGCACATGACACGATTCATTAATTGCAGGACAAAAATACACCGGTCTACATTTCATACTTATATTTATGATAAGTATTCATTATGCAATATTGTATTGTATTGAATGTTGTAAATAATAAATAATACGTACACGGAGTTAAATTATAAAAAATAACACCTAATTACACGACAGACGAGGTACAGAACAACTTATTTATTAACATCGAAATGTACGTAAGTAACGAACAACAAATACGAGCCTTATTAACATTTTTCAGCTGTTGTGACGATAACACTGTCAGTCTGAATTAGTTTAACTAATTATACCATTCACGTGGCAGGAGATAACAAAGCAGCAGGCTTCGGCATATTACACGGTATTTGTCGGAAAAATATTTCTATTTTTATATATTTTTCATGAAAGAAGAAAAATATTACGTATTGTATCATTAAAATTGAAATACGAGCAAGTAGAAAGGAAGCTCACACGAGTTGCTTTTGAATTCAATGTTGTATAAAGAACGCTGTTTATTTCCTTCTGTGTTCTATTTAGTTGGGCAATATGTACCTACCTACTTACTTTTATTTCTGGTTGAAATGTAGTACCTACTTAACTAGAATTAAATTGACCGGTAAATAATGCTTGTTGCATTAAGTCCGCCTCTGTACAATATTTGTGTACAATGCTTAAATATAAATAAGTATCAAATTTGAATAAAAAACGATATAGGCCTATACTATTGCTTACTTCCTTGGAACTCGTAGCAACAAGTGATGAAATCATCATCAACGTTGTAGTAGGAATAATAATAGAATTTGACGTCAGGTACAAAGAGACTTTTGAATGTAGTGCTTACATCGTAAATTATGCTCTACAGTAACGATTTCCCACCAATTTCTGCTTCGGTGATGTGGTTGGCTTTCAACTCCGGAGTCTCGGGTTCGATTCCCGGGTCGAATCAAATATTTGTGTGATCCAAAAAAGTTTGTTTCGGAGAGATCCCATAGCACAAGCTTATAGCTTAGGTTGGGCTAGATGACGTTGTGTGCGAATGTCCAAATATTTAGAATACATAATAATATATCTTATAATATAAACAATAACACTGTATTTACATTAGACGGGTGTCGTCCGCCGGGCGCCACTGGAAATACGTTCTGCTTGTAACCAGAGACGCCCGGCAACGGACGTTAGAGTGGCCGCGGAACTAAAAAAAAACGACACCTTTCCGCCAAAACTCTTCTCTAACTCTTCTCAACTATTTATTATACTGATTGTAAACTACTAAAAATTTACGTAAAGTACATAAGGCTTTCCAACGTTTTATACCCATGTCACAGAATAGGGAATAGTACTATGTACCTACGTTTACAAACAGGCATCACATTTTAACTTTTCTAACTCACACAATTAGAACATGTCGCTCTCACAGAATAACAAACTCGCAAACGACAAGTAGAAAATTGGTTAAATTTACTGTGACGCCGAACATTAGAAACACAACACGTAGAATGTGTTATAAAAATATTATTTATAAGCGTCTAGCATTAATAAATTAATGGTTGCTGCAATAATTTGAAACGAAATGGCCATAAGCCATTAGGTAACGATCATACTTTTGAAATGATGGTGTTTAGTTATAGAAAAAATCGACTACCTGGTCGAGGACCAGGTCAGATATACCTAATTAACGAAAATGGGTTCAAAGTAACTGAATTACAGTAATTATTTACATAACCAGAATTATTAATAATCTGTATAACCTCTTTCTATTTATAACTAACGCACGGCAACGGCTTTGCCCACGTAAAATACTATTATAATATACCTTCCTCAAGAACCACTATGCATTGATGAAAACAGCATGAGTGGTTTCGTATACGGTAAAAACCATTTCGTTCGTAACTGGTTTTGTACGAAGGGCATTTATTCTTCTACCGTAACTAGTTAAGAAGCCCCGGTACTTAACGCGGCCGAAAGCCAATCGAAGCAGTAGTTTTTGAGTTTATCGCGAATAGACAAACAGACGCCCGCAGAGAACTTTGTTTTAAATACCATGTAGGTAGTGATATCTAACAAAAATTATTATCTTATTTACGCAATAATAAGTATTTACTGATACCTAACTAAAAAAAAAACTAGAACCGTTCATGTTTATATTGACCTATCTACCAAGAAGGGTCCTCATATCACAGCCTTGGCAGGAAGACTTAGCTCAGCTGCCTATGCGGTTAGAAAGATAAGGTCTCTGACTGACGAAAAAACGGCACGATTAGTTTATTTTAGCTACTTTCATAGCGTTATGTCATATGGTCTGCTGCTGTGGGGCTCAGCTGCCGATATTGAGACAATATTCATATTACAGAAACGAGCTATACGAGCAATCTATAGACTCGGACCCCGTGACTCGCTGAAAGAATTATTTAAAGAAATTAATATTTTAACAGTTGCTTCTCAATATGTTTACGACAACATCTTATATGTACAGAAGAACATAGATCTCTTCAAAAAAAAATCCGATAACCATAATTTTAATACAAGAAATAAAAATAAACTGGCAATGACAAAAATTAGACTACATAAAGTTGGTAATTCGTTTGTTGGCAAATGAATAAAAAATTATAATAAAATTCCTCAGGATTTGGTTGACATGCCTCTTAATAAGTTTAAAATAGTAGTTAAAAAATGTTTGATGATGAAAGGCTACTATAATGTAGACGAATATCTTAATGATAAAAATGCATGGTCACCCTAATTTTCTGTTGTTGGCCACTCGTATAATACAATAGAAACTAATTGTAACAATGTAAACAAAACAATATTAAAAAAGAAAATGGATAATCTACCTGAGTTTCTTGCTGGTCTCTTCTCAGGAGAACCAAATTACCGAACCAGCGAAAGAATCATTTTCTAATGGTTATTTATGTACCTACTTACTTAATTTAGTATTTTTATAATATTACTTGACAAAATTGTAAAAATTTGACATTCATATGTGCTCTTTATGTGCCTAAACTGAATAAATGAAATTGATTCTTTGATTCTTTGATTCTTGATTCTTTAAGATAGGATTGTTACCCGGTACCTCTTTGTGTGCTGGAGTCACGTGTGTTGATAGGCGGTTGCATCTCTTGTAAGTGAGGGTGACTTGGGTGGATCTTTTAGATTTAGAGGGATTCCCTATAATGTACCCTATAAAACGATGGATCATAATAAATCATCCTTTCAGTAGTAAATATCCCGTGTAAATACATAGATTAGCAGCCAACTTATCGTAGGTGCTTAATAGTGCAATATACTAGGTCGCCGCAGTCGCGAATCGTACCGTTAAGCTGCAGCATATATTTGAGCGAAGCGAGTTTAAATTCAAAATTCTGGCATTCTCTTCTGATGAGTGCAAGAAAATCCGAAATCGGCCGAGTATTCGCCGAGAAACAATTTAACATAAATCGTTTGAAAAATAATTTGAGTCACCCGTCGAGAGCTCCGCTCGCCTTCGGCTCGCATCGCTCAATTAAAGTAGTGTGAAAAAAGTACTAAAATATTCCTTTACAATTTTTCAAACTATACTGTAACTAAAAAGCTGGCCAGAGCGGAGCCGAGAATTTAAACTATCTCAAGCGGCTTATTAGATACCTAGTATAGGACGTACCTATAATGTAGGTAGCTGTATACGCAACTGTGCGGTGTGACTTGAATGTTGAATATTTCTGATTAAACTTTCAGCATATTTTACACATGATATACCACACAATTTCCATAAGGCTTGGTCTGTTTTCCATGTAAAGTGGGTTCTAGAGGTTAAATAAAACAATATGTGGCCATATTTCGTCCTCTTTTTCGAGGGGTTTATCTTAAATAGGCGTATCGAGGCTAGTCACGACCAGTCAAGTGGTATGTAATTTTAAATAAAGTCTACACTTATAGTTGCACGTTATGAGTTAGATCACGTCATTTGTGTAATGAAAGGGCTCGAATTATGCTGTAAAGTTCTACGCCAGACGAACAATTTTATAAGAAATTTGTAAGAATCTTATATTTAAAATGAATTGACAAGCAGCGTGTTGCTATTCATATTTACCTACAATATTATAATATAAAGTATAATTATAACTTTATTGTGTTATTATAATAAAAACGAGAGGTCCCCAAAGGTCACATTGAGCGGCGCAAAAACATACCCAAACGGAAACAGAAGCCGATATAAAACACAATAATGGTATTAAACATCGAAATGGTGGCAATTACTGTTTAGCTGTGTCCCAGTGGGAGGTACCGCACTTAAATTGTATAGCTTTCATTTTGTGCTGACAGTTTGGATCAGGAAGTCCTTAGAGAGTACCCTGATTTCATAATTCAATAGGTAGGTAATTTCATAATTTAATAATACAACATAAATAAATAATTCAGATTTTTAACCAGCCAAAAGACAGAAGCCACATGGATCCCACTACTCAGAGACTCCTACAGAAGACCACATTCAGCATACAATAATAATTTTTAAAGCAATGGTAAGTAAAATATTTAAAAAAAAACGTTTTAAACTTATTTTAAATTTCTTAATAGCACTATTTTTCGCAGGATTAATAATAATTTTTACATTTTCCCGAAAGCATGTTTATTATAATTACCAGCCTAAACTTTAGTTAATGTTATTTACCTAGCAAACTACGAGAAATACTAATACCTACTAAAAGATATACAAGAACTTTACCCCAGAGTGTACTACTTTTTTTTTTTTTTTTTTTAGTTCCGCGACCAAGGCCGCGGCCGCTCCAACGTCCGTTGCCGGGCGTCTCTGGTTACAGGCAGAACGTATTTCCAGTGGCGCCCTGCGGACTTTGACCACCTCTGTGGTCTCTGCGGGGGTTGGGTCGGGATGAGAATCCCGCGTCGCTGGGGGTAGGGTTTTATCCCGCGTCAGTGAGTGAATCTGGTTGCGTGCTATGGGGCAAAGGCCCCGCAGCACGCAACCCTTCTAGCCTGCTTCTGTAAGGACGACAGGTGGCGATCCCACCGTCCTCAGGCCCCGATCATGGAGGTCGATGGTCTTGGGCGTAGATGAGTCTGCGGCGGCCTCGCCGCTGACTACTGAACTCGGCGGGGAGGGCACGCTCCCTCTCCCTCTCGGCCGCCTCCTTCGCGAGCACGACTTGCTCGCAGAAGGACACGGCCGCGTTCCACCTACTCCCGCTGGAGACCATGGCTTGAAGCATGGTCTCCAGCGAGAGGGTATCCACGCCCAGACCCACTACGAGGTCCCGGCGCTGACTCGCCCACGCTGAGCACTCCACCAACGTGTGGAGTGCGGTGTCGTCGTCGGAAACCTCGCAGTGTTGACACCGGGGTGTGACCTCACGATGGATGCGAAACAGATAGCTACCGAAGCATCCATGCCCGGTAACGATCTGCGTCGCACGATACGTGAGGTCACCATGCTGCCTCTGCAGCCAATCGTCCATGATCGGTCTCACCGCCGCGATGATGGTGGCACCCCACTTGGGTTGCTCAAGTCGCACCCTCCATGACTCCATGAGATCCTGTCGGAGTTGGGACCGCCGGTCATCGATTTCTCGAGACGCAGGCCTGTGGTCCCGCTCCAGCGCCTCCTTGCGCCATTGGAACAATGACGCAAGGGCTCTCGCTTCCAGGTCCCATGGAGGGGTCCCGGCTAGGAGACATGCAGCCTCTCCGGAGATCGTGCGGTAGCCCCTTATTGTTTTGACGGCCAAGGTCCTCAACGGTCTGTTAAGGAGCGTTGAGTTATTGGCCGTCAACCGCGCCGCCCATACGGGAGCCCCGTATAGGGCCATACTCCGCACGATCCCCAGGTACAGTCTCCTGCAGGAAGCGTTGGGTCCCTTTAGGTTGGGCATCAGTCGCGAAAGCGCGACCGATGCGTGTGTCACCTTGGGGACCAAACTTCGGAAATGTGGTCCGAAGTTCCATCGGCTATCAAGTACGATCCCTAGATACTTCATCGAGGGCTTGATGCCGATGCTAACGCCTCCCACATTTATGCTGGAACCTTCAGGTGGACCGTTCCGAGGTCTGTGAAAACACAGAACCTCGGACTTGTGCAAGGCCACCTCCAGTCCCAGCCGCCGTATCCGACCCACGACTTGAGCAACACCCGTCGTGACCTTGAGTGCTGCCTCCTGGTACGTTGCACCCCGCGCCGTGACGAGGGTATCGTCGGCGTAGCACGTTACGCCGACACCCTCAGGCAACGCACCCCGCAGCACCCAGTCGTAGCCGATGTTCCACAGAAGCGGCCCCAGGATACTAACTAACTACTGTACTAACTTGTCTATAATAATTTCACAGAAGGCTAATCCATTACTGTCGTTAGACATACAGACAGGTACTAGTCGTGAGCAATGCTTAGTGCAGATTGCCTCTCACACAAGAAGCACAATACACCGCGTCTCATTATTTGTCCCGTCAGTACACGAAGCCACAACAAATACATAGTGAAAACATACCACAATGCCTGTCTACGCTACGTGAAGTGCATGCTTTTGTGCCAACATTGAGCCGTTATTGGAAACGGATTTTTCTATATAGGGTGCACACGAATGATGTTCTAGTAATCACTTCACTTTTATATAAAACTAGCAACCCTTAGCGCAAACTGCGCAAGTAATAATTTTTTTTTTTTACTTTTTTTCAAATTTCTAATCTTATCGCACCACTTGAGACCACGACCTTTCCAACGGTGTGCCACACTTGACTGTGCGACTCTTAGTTTAGGAGGAGAAGCGGCTTCACTGGCGTATTATATATATAGATGGTTACTATACAGTGGTATTTTTACTCAAAACAGAAAGTGATATTGAATGACATATAAAATTCACTTTCATCACATATTACACACACATAGGATAATTAATAATCAGTCATTTGCAAGGTGCTTGAGCTCCTTATAAATAAGCAGCTCATGCGATACCTAGAGGATCACTCGCTAATCAATGATCGACAATACGGCTTCAGGCCAAAACGATCAACGGGTGATCTTCTGGCATTCGTAACGCATGTCTGGGGTGGGGCTATGGAAAGGCACGGCGAGTCCTTGGCTATTAGCCTGGACCTCGCCAAAGCTTTCGATAGGGTCTGGCATGCTTCGCTCCTTTCCAAGCTTCCGGCATATGGTCTACCTCCTCAACTGTGCAGCTGGCTTGCCAGCTTTTAAACGAGCGCCGAGTGCGGGTCCTCTGCGATGGCCAGGCTTCTCGCTTCTTGCAAGTGAATGCCGAGGTACCGCAGGGGTCCGTACTATCACCAACTCTCTTTCTTCTGCATATCAATGATATGCTATCCCTCGGGAACATTCATTGCTATGCAGATGACAGCACATTGAACGCGAGTTACTCGGTTCGTCCGACGGCGGGGCGATCTGAGATTGAGGAGGAGAGACGACGACTCGTGGCTGATCTCGACCGTAACCTCGACAGTATCTCTCAATGGGGTACCGAGAACCTGGTCGAGTTCAATGCCCGCAAAACACAGGCGTGTGCATTTACTGCGAAGAAATCCCCTTTCCTTCCCCTACCCTCTCTTCAGAATGCATTATTACCAATGAAGGACAACCTTGATATCCTTGGCATAGACGTTCGTCGAGAGCTCAATAATAAAAACTACATCGAAAGATGTATAGGGCTAGCTTCGCGGAAACTAGGAATACTGAATAAGGTAAAGAGATTCTTTACACCGGACCAGAGGTGTCTGCTGTACAAGACGCAGATTAGACCCTGCGTCGAATACTGCTCTCACCTCTGGGACGGCTCCGCGAAGTATCTGCTGGACGCTCTCGACGCTATGCAGCGACGGGCTATCCGTATTATAGGTTGTCCGGAGGTAACGGGAAGCCTTGAGCCGCTAGCTCAGCGCCGAACAATAGCTTCCTTGGCCGCATTCTACCGTATTTACCACGGCGAGTGTTCTGAAGAGCTCTTCAATCTGATCCCACCCTCTTCCTTCCGATCCCGAACGACTCGTGCCGGGCAGAGATGCCACCCCCACACAGTGGATAGCATGTTCGCGAGAACCGAACGTTTTAAACGTTCGTTTCTCTGCCGAACGATAGTGGCCTGGAACGCCCTGCCTGTGCACGTGTTTCCTCCCACATATAATCCTGGGTTCTTTAAGCGGAGCGTGAAGAGGCACATCAGTAGGTCGTCAAGTTGAGGGCCACTCTCAATAGTAATGTGTGCTGTGAGAGTGGCCCACAATCGCTAGACGTCGTCACGACTTACCACCAGGCGGGCGGCGTCAATTTGGCGAACCAAATATAAAAAAAAAAAAAAAAAAAAAAAAAAAGTAACGGGACGCCTTGAGCCGCTAGCTCAGCGCCGAACAATAGCTTCCTTGGCCGCGATCTACCGTATTTACCACGGCGAGTGTTCTGAAGAGCTCTTCAATCTGATCCCACCCTCTTCCTTCCGATCCCGAACAACCCATGCCGGGCAGAGATGCCACTCCCACACAGTGGATAGCATGTTCGCGAGAACCGAACGTTTTAAACGTTCGTTTCTCTGCCGAACGATAGTGGCCTGGAACGCCCTGCCTGTGTACGTGTTTCCTCCCACATATAATCCTGGGTTCTTTATGCGGACCGTGAAGAGGCACATCAGTAGGTCGTCAAGTTGAGGGCCACTCTCTATAGTATTGTGTGCTGTGAGAGTGGCCCACAATCGCTAGACGTCGTCACGACTTACCACCAGGCGGGCGGCGTCAATTTGGCGAACCAAATAAAAAAAAATAATAATTGGGATATTCGACCTAGGTAGAGCTTTTGCTGTTAAAACTACATGACAAAAGATACTATTACAGTTTTAAATAGAACACAAGGTTCTATAATTTCAACAAAACAATATTTGACTAGTCCAAACCCGTGATTTTGGGGTAGCGATCACATCAAGCAGAAATGCTTACCTGACCATTGACAAGAACAGTTAGATATTACTAGATAGATGATTGGACGACGCTTGACTTGATGATTGATGAGTTAACCGTACATCTATTTTATTGATAGATTTTCATACATACAAACCTTTGAGAATGACAATTAAAGGGAACTTCGTGTCATAAACTTGAGTTGCTCGCTCAACAATGAGCTAACTACGTTCGCCTGTTGTAGTGCGGTACAATGTTTGACGTAGACATAACTCCCAAAATTCAATGTGCATTTACTTTCATTCTTCCAACAGAAGCAAAATGGGCGGCATAGTATGGTACAAACATGTTTGAAAAATTTGAAGTAGTGTCCGTAAATCTAGCTTTCGTCTGGTCCCATCCAGAATCCCATTTAGTTGGAATCCTGATTCTAACGTACTGTTTTTGAAGTGAGATATATATATATATATTTTTCTTAGATATGGAACCATGTAAAGCAACAGAAGATTGAATTTCAGCAGACGACTTGGCTTTTTAAACAAACTGCATTTTCTTAAAAAAACAGCGGCAAATATATCTGACTTTTAATTTCAAAGGCTATGTCGCTTACAACCATTATAAATAAAAGTTGTCACCGCTTTCTACCTCAACAGAAGTCCCTATATAAATTGCACGACGTTTTCATATGCAGACTTCGGGACCACCAGAGTTATATTTTTATATCTACGAGGTAAATAAGATTGTCCAGATCTCACTTTCTTTCTGAATAGACTTGCCTACCTATAGCGTTTAAAAATAAAGTATAAGGCACTGCAAAAAACTTCTCGTTCTTAATTACGCTACAGTATTCACTTACGAATCGATCGCGCCTCCCATTCGCAATTTCAATTCCTTCAGAGTTATTAAACTTTTTAGACCTGTCTGCTGGTCTTCATTTTAATGAAGAAAACATGTTTGAAAATTGTTTTTTACACGATTTTGTTTCCTTAGTTCTAACTCTCTTTTTTGTGGTTTAGTGCCCAACGCTAACCATCGACATAAAGCTAGAATACAAATGAAAGTAATATCCCTTCTAGAGGTTTTACGTTACGAGATTAACCTACACTGAGAATTACTATTCGATTTTATTGGAATTGTTATGTGGTTATAAATTTCAAGACTGAGGCATATCCATAGAGATATTATAAGAGTAGAGGTGGTGTAATACAATTTTCCTATTAGACAAAGTGTGACTCTTCGCGGGTGTGAAGGAGTGGTGAGGAGGGGTATAAGGAACCTTAGTCCCGCCCACTTCTTTATTTTCCATCTCGCGGTCAATAGCAAAACTACTTACGTCATTAAAATGTCAGTTTACTACTTAGTTTTAACTATCTCACACTCCTAACAGGGACGTAGTCAGATTTTTGGTGCAAAGGAGTATTATATTTTTTGAATTATTATCTCAAACTGAATTGTCGAAATTTGGGGTTATATCCACGTCTAAAGTATATCGGGGCCCTATACGGGGCTCCCGTATGGGCGGGTAGATTGACGGCCAACAACGTGTCTATTTTAAATAGACCGTTGATAACCTTGGCTTCATTAAGTACCTATGTTTCGCATCCATCGTGAGGTAACACCCTAGTGTCAACACTGCGAGGCCTCCGACGAAGACACTGCACTCCACACGTTGGTGGAGTTCTGACCGTGGGCGAGTTAGCGCCGGGACCTCATAGTGGGTCTGGGCGTGGATACCCTCTCGCTAGAGTCCATGCCTCAAGCCATGGTCTACAGCAGGAGTAGGTGGAACGAGGCCGTGGCTCGCGAAGGAGGCGGCCGAGAGAGTGAGGAAACGTACCCTCCCCACTGAGTTTCGTAGTCAATGGCCAAAAAATACCTCCATGATCGGGGCCTGAGGACGGCGGGATAGCCACCCACCGTCATAACACTTTTCCCTTAAGTGCTCGGCAATGGACGTATGAGAGGCTGCGGCTTTAAAAATGGATGGTCTCAAATTATACTATTTTCTCGTTTTTGCTCCGCTCCTATCATTTTTAGCGTGATGTTATATAGTCTATAACTTTGCTGACGTGGAGGTACCTTATTACAAGTATGTGCCTGACCCAGTTCTTGAATTAAATTTAATATTTAGCTATACTTTGAATAATAATATTCAATTGTACAACCCATTATGAAACAGTCGTAGGAAACTTGTCTTGTAAAATTATCAGTTTCTAATTGCGGCTCTGTATTTTTGAAGTTTTATGTTTATTGTTGCCAGTTGTCAATAGATGGCGACTTAGACGCGGACGGCTCTATAAAAACTACAGAGAAATATTTTAGCAATTAAAAATCACTTACGAGTTAACGTTGAACGAATTCCTGTATATTTCATCATATCAGCCACACATAGTCCACTGCTGAACATAGGCCTCTCCCATAGACTTCCAGAATGACCGATCTAAAGCAGCCCGCATCCAGCGCTTCCCGGCGACCTTGATGAGGTCGTCCTTCCACCTGGCCGTTGGGCGTCCTACACTACGTTTGCCCGTACGCGGTCGCCATTCCAGAACTTTTTTGCTCCATCGGCCATCTGTTCTGCGCGCTATGTGTCCCGCCCACTGCCACTTCAACGAGCTAATCCGCTGGGCTACGTCGGTTACTTTTGTTCTCCTACGGATATCATCATTTCTGACGCGATCACGTAGGGAAATACCGAGCATAGCCCTCTCCATAGCTCGTTCAGCGACTTTGAGCTTGTTCAGGAGACCTATAGTGAGGGACCACGTTTCAGATCCGTAAGTCATCACTGGTAACACACACTGGTTAAAGACTTTCGTCTTCAGGCACTGAGGTATGTCGGGCGAGAAGACATCTCGTAGCTTCCCGAACGCTGCACAGCCGAGTCGGATTCGTCGATGTACCTCGTCTTCGAAGCTGGAAATGCCTACCTGGATCAGTTGACCCAAGTAGACGTACTCGTCAACAGTTTCTAAGACTGAGTCCCCAACACCGGTAGAGGCGCAACATGGACATTTGACATAACCTTTGTCTTGTCCATATTCATCTTAAGGCCCACCTGTTGGGATACTCTATTGAGGTCTTCGAGCATGGTGTTTAAGTCTTCCAGCGATTCTGCCATAATGACAATATCATCGGCAAACCGAAGGTGAGTGATATACTCGCCGTTTATGTTGATGCCACGTCCTTTCCAGTTCAGTAGCTTGAAGACGTCTTCCAAGGCAGCGGTAAACAGTTTCGGAGAGATGACGTCTCCCTGTCTAACGCCCCTTATCAGTGGGATTGGCTTCGTGCTCTGTTCCTGTACTCGGACCGACATAGTGGCGTTCTGGTATAAACACTTCATCACCTCGATATACCGGTGATCTATCCGGCACCGCTGGAGAGACTGTATCACGGCCCATATTTCGATCGAATCGAAGGCTTTCTCATAGTCCACGAATCCTAAGCAGAGAGGCCGGTTATACTCTTTGGTCTTCTGTATAACCTGTCGCAGCGTGTGGATGTGGTCTATGGTACTGTAGCCTTTTCGGAATCCGGCTTGTTCGGGAGGTTGGAATTCATCGAGCCTGTTGGCGAGACGGTTCGTAATAACCCTCGAAAACAGCTTGTAAAAATGACTCAGGAGCGTGATGGGCCTATAATTCTTCAACTATATTATCGCCTTTCTTGAAGAAAAGGGCCACCACGCCCCCGTTCCACGCTTCCGGCGTTATGCCTTCGTGTAGGACGGAATTAAAGAGCCTCTGAAGAACCTTTAGTACCGGCGTTCCGCCCGCTTTCAGGAGCTCTGCTGTAATTCCGTCCTCACCCGCCGCTTTGTTATTTTAAAGCTGTTTGAGGGCCATCCTAATCTAGTACAGGCTGATGTCCGGGATGTCTTCGGTGTAATGTCGAGTAAGCTTGGCTCTTGGATCTTTAACCATGCCCGCGGGCTGTTTAACTGATGTATATAGCTGCCCATAAAACCTTTCGACCTCCCTAAGTACCTCTACCGTTGTCGTTGCCATGCCGCCATCCTCTGTCTTCAGCTTCGTCAACCGGCTTTGTCCAACGGACGCATTCCTCGCAAACACTTTGGAGCCTTTGTTTCGCTTTATTGTCTCCTTAATAGTTTTAGTTTTATAGGAGCGAATGTCATGTCGCAAGGATTTCTGTATGCATCTGTTGAGCTGCCTATATGCCTCAGCATCGACGGAGGTCTGTAGCGACATAGATCGACGTTTGGCCATGAGATCAAGGGTCTGGGTCGAGATCTTATGAGGTTATTGTTTAGGGCGAGACCTAAAGAATTTGATCCCACCGTTTGGACAGCTTCTACCAGCGCGTTGTTTACTTCGTCCACTGAAACGCAATCCTGTAGGCAATCGAAACGATTGGATAGAATCAAAGAATCAATTTCATTTATTCAGTTTAGGCACATAAAGAGCACATATGAATGTCAAAATTTTACAATTTTGTCAAGTAATATTATAAAAATACTAAATTAAGTAAATACATAAATAACCATTAGAAAATGATTCTTTCGCTGGTTCGGTAAGTTGGTTCTCCTGAGAAGATACCAGCAAGAAACTCAGGTAGATTATCCATTTTCTTTTTTAATATTGTTTTGTTTACATTGTTACAATTAGTTTATATTATATTATACGAGTGGCCAACAACAGAAGATTAGGGTGACCATGCACTTTTATCATTAAGATATTCGTCTACATTATAGTAGCCTTTCATCATCAAACATTTTTTAACTACTATTTTAAACTTACTAAGAGGCATATTAACCAAATCCTGAGGAATTTTATTATAAATTTTTATACATTTGCCTACAAACGAATTACCAACTTTATGAAGTCTAATTTTTGTCATTGCCAGTTTATTTTTATTTCTTGTATTAAAACTATGGTTATCGGAATTTTTTTTGAAGAGATCTATGTTCTTCCGTACATATAAGATGTTGTCGTAAACATATTGAGAAGCAACTGTTAAAATATTAATTTCTTTAAATAGTTCTTTCAGCGAGTCACGGGGTCCGAGTCTATAGATTGCTCGTATAGCTCGTTTCTGTAATATGAATATTGTCTCAATATCGGCAGCTGAGCCCCACAGCAGCAGACCATATGACATAACGCTATGAAAGTAGCTAAAATAAACTAATCGTGCCGTTTTTTCGTCAGTCAGTGACCTTATCTTTCTAACCGCATAGGCAGCTGAGCTAAGTCTTCCTGCCAAGGCTGTGATATGAGGACCCCATTGTAGTTTACTAAGTTATCCCAAGAAAAACTGTGGTATTGACTATTTGAACTAATTCATTATTCATAGTAATATGAGTATCCACCTGTCTAACATTGGGCATAGTAAATTTTACACATTTTGTTTTCTTCGCATTGAACAGCAAGTTGTTACTTGTGAACCAATGCAATATTTTCGAAAGGGTATTATTTACATCGTCAAGTGCTACTTTTTGTCTATCACTTTTAAAAATTAATGATGTATCATCAGCAAATAATACTATCTCACAAAGATTTTTAGTGAAATAAGGAAGATCGTTTACGTATACTAAGAATAAAAGGGGTCCTAATATCGAGCCCTGGGGTACTCCCATGACTAATGAGGCGCCAGAAGAGTCGGTGCCATTAATGTTTACTTTTTGTACTCTACCAGTGAGGTAAGACTCGAGTAAGCCAAGTGAGCTGTTCGAAACACCATAATAACCCAATTTTAGTAGCAAAGTCTCATGATCAACACAATCAAAAGCTTTTGATAGATCACAAAATATACCAATGGCATCCTGCTTTTCCTCCCAAGCATCAAATATATGTTTCACAAGTGCAACTCCTGCATCCGTTGTGTTCCTGCCTTTAGTGAAACCAAACTGTTTGTTATGAAGTAACTTATTGTCTGTAAAATGTGAAAGCAATTGATTAAATATTATTTTTTCAAAAATTTTACTGAGGGTTGGGAGTATGGAAATAAGTCGAAAATTTGAAGGATCACTTTTGTCTCCTGCTTTAAATAAAGGAATGATTTTACTGTACTTCATAAGATTAGGAAACTGATTTTCATCTATACATTTATAGAATATGAATGCAAGGTGAGGCGCTATAGCGGGCACTATTGATTTTATTATATTAGTTGAAATGCCCCAAAGATCCTCGGTATTTTTTATATTTAGTTGTTTAAAAGTTTTAAGTATAGTGACAGAGTCAATATACTGAAAATCAAAGTTAATTCTACATTTATCAACACTAGATTTAAGAAGAGAATTGGCTACGTTTTTTGACGAATTTAACTTATTTGTAGTGGTGATTGGAACATTTGTGAAAAAAGATTCAAATACATTGGCCACTTCAGAATCAGTTTTAATATGTTTATCATCTATTTTTAACTCGAAGGATCGATCACGTGACTTTGCTTTACAAGTTTCTTTGTTAATAACATTCCATATTGCCTTCGTTTTATTATCAGATTTTTCAATTTTAGCCCGTATATAATTAGATTTAGCTGTTGAACATACTTTTTTGAATAGTTTGGAGTACTTTTTAATCTGTTCAATTACTTGTGGCTCATTAGTAGATGCCTTTGTCTCGTATAATTCATATAATTTCCTTCTACTTTTATAGATTCCTGGCGTTGCCCGATAGTTCAAGTTGAAAGCTCTCGGAGTCCTGGACATAGGCATGTGACGGTCTGAGTGTTGACTTCATCAGACGTGACCTTTCTAGTCTAGGATTAATATTCAATGTGCCCCTTACGATACGGTGATCGCTACCGGTTTTTACACGGCTGATCACAGAGACATCATTGAATATTTGCCTCTTTGTCGTCAAGATGTAGTCAATCTCATACGCCATGTTAGCGGGGCTTAGCCAGGTCCACTTTCTCTGGGGTGGCTTTTTGAAGAAAGAGTTCATCGCGAAGAGGTCCTCCTTCTCCATAAAGTCCGCCAGCATGTGGCCCCGGTCATTCCGCTGCCCATATCTAAAAGGCCCCACTCTCAACTCCCCATCGCTTCGTTCGCCCAGTCTCGCATTGAAGTCCCCCATAATAACAGTGAAATAGGTTTTGGAAGCGTGTATGGCCCTACTTATGTCCTCATACACTTCCTCAACCTCTTCATCGGAGTATGACTTGGTGGGCATGTACACCTGGATGACCTTCAGCAAGTATCTTTTGGATACTCTGAGTATCAGGTATACCACCGGACTCGAGACACTCTCGATGGATATGACGTTGTTAATAAGGGACCTGTGGACGAGGAACCCGAAACCATGCAGTGACTTTCTGTCACCCTCCCGGTGGTAGAGTAGGTGGCCGGACTTCAGGGTTGTCGTGCCTTCCCCCGCTCTTCGCACTTCGGACAACCCCACAATGTCCCAGTGCAACCTACTCATTTCCTCTTCCACCTCGAGCAGCTTCTCGTCAGTCCTCATCGTGCTAACGTTCTGCGTTACCAGGGCCAGTTTCCGTTTGGGGAGGTAGCCGAATCTCTGCCGGGGATTCTTCGCACCCCCTGCCCCGCCGTTACCATGACCGCTACCGGAGCCAGGAATAGCGGGGCTGCCGGGGACTAGGGACCTGGTCTTTTTCTGTATTATCATTTGGTTTTGCCATACTCGCCACGCTTGGCAAACGGGTTGGCGAGCGCGGTATTAATTTAGGATGTATCACAAAAGACGCCGCTGCCCTTCCTTTGGTGTTCCCTTAGTCGCCTCTTACGACATCCACGAGAAGAGATGGAGTGGTCCTATTCTATGCCGGGAAACCACACAGCACAGCACAGATGAGTCTGCGGTGCCCTCGCCGCTGACTACGGAATTCGGCCGCCTCCTTCGCTAGCATGGCTTGCTCGCAGAAGGACACGGCCGTGTTCCACCTACTCCCGCTGGAGACCATGGCTTGAAGTATGGTCTCCAGCGAGAGGGTATCCACGCCCAGACCCACTACGACGTCCCGGCGCTGACTCGCCCACGCTGAGCACTCCACCAACGTGTGGAGTGCCACGTCGTCGTCGGAAACCTCGCAGTGTTGACACCGGGGTGTGACCTCACAATGGATGCGAAACAGATAGCCACCGAAGCATCCATGCCCGGTAACGATATACGTCGCACGATACGTGAGGTCTCCATGCTGCCTCTGCAGCCAATCGTCCATGATCGGTCTCCCCGCTGCGCCGCAATGATGGTGGTACCCCACTTGGGTTGCTCAAGTCGCACCCTCCATAACTCCATGAGATCCTGGCGGAGTTGGGACCGCTGGTTCTCGATTTCTCGAGACGCAGGCCTGTGGTCCCGTTCCAGCGGCTCTCGCTTCCAGGTTCCATGGAAGGGTCCCAGCTAGGAGACATGCATCCTCTCCGGAGATCGTGCGGTACCCTCTTATTGTTTTGACGGCCAAGGTCCTCAACGGTCTATTAAGGAGGGTTGAGTTGTTGGCCGTCAACCTCGCCGCCCATACGGGAGCCCCGTATAGGGCCATACTCCACACGATCCCCAGGTACAGTCTCCCGCAGGAAGCGTTGGGTCCCTTTAGGTTGGGCATCAGTCGCGAAAGCGCGACCGATGCCTTGGGGACCAAACTTCGGATATGTGGTCCGAAGTTCCATCGGCTATCAAGTACGATCCCTAGATACTTCATCGAGGGCTTGATGCCGATGCTAACGCCTCCCACATTTATGCTGGAACCTTCAGGTGGACCGTTCCGAGGTCTGTGAAAACACAGAACCTCGGACTTGTGCAAGGCCACCTCCAGTCCCAGCCGTATTGGCGTATTCGACCCACGACTTGAGCAACACCCGTCGTGACCTTGAGTGCTGCCTCCTGGTACGTTGTACACCGCGCCGTGACGAGGGTATCGTCAGCGTAGCACGTTACGCCGACGCCCTCAGCCAACGCATCCCGCAGCATCCAGTCGTAGCCGATGTTCCCCAGAAGCGGCCCCAGGACCGACCCCTGTGGAACACCGCACGACACATCTCGCCGAGCTGGCCCGAACCAGCTGGGGAAAGCTATGGCCCTCTCCGATAGATAGGCCCCGACAATACGACGGAGGTAGAGAGGCGTTTCGTGGTACACGAGCGCCTCCCTAACGCAGCTCCATGGCAAGGTGTTGAAAGCGTTGGCGATGTCAAGAGACAGCGCCACCACCACCCTGCCCTGCGAGACTGCTTCCTCCGTCAGGGTCTTCACGCGCATGATCGCGCTCACGGTGGAGCGTCCCCGACGGAAACCGTACTGGTTCTCCACCAGGTCTGGCCCCACTGTCGTGAGATGCTCGACAAGGCGTTCCGCGATAATTCGCTCAAAGAGCTTACACACCTCGTCGAGCAACATGATCGGCCGGTATCCGGACGGTGAGTCCACCGGCCGCCCCGCCTTACGGATCAGGACCAGTTTCGCCGTCCTCCACACCTTGGGAATCTGGCCCCTTTCGAGCCATGCGCTAAAGAGCCCCATAAAGAGTTTAAGCCGGAGTACTGCCGCACCTAGCTCCCCGCCTGACTTCGGGCACGTCGTCTTGGCTGGTGCTATCCGCGTCGGGCAGAGACGGAGCCATGCGCGGAGGGAAGTGCTCCTCCGCGCTCGTCGGTAACAGGGAGCCCATAACCCGCTCCAGCTGCTGCGGCTGGAGACTCTGGGTCAGTGGGGGCGCCCTAGGTCGGAGTTTCTCCCTTACCTGTAGGTACGGGCGCCCCCCTGGGTTCTGCTGCAGGGTCTCCAGGAGCTCCTCGCAGGCCGCTGTCTTGACCCGCTTTATCGTCTCCTGGAGATTACCTCTAGCCTCCCTGTATGCCTGATAAAGCTCCGCCTCTCAGGCTGCCGCGTCGTCTGGGCGGCGATGCCTCCAGCGAAATCTGGTGTACCGGCGGCGGGCGGAGATGCATGCTGCGCGCAGCTATGAAATCTCCGGCAACCACCAGTACACCTGCTTCCTTGCCAGATCACAGATTTGCGACATGGCTCTCCTGAACCACTCCGCCTCGGCATCCACATCGGCAGGCCGGTCGGGCGCCGGAACCCAGGCCTGCACGATGGATGCCTCCAGGACAGCCTCCCGAAGTCTAACGTCTGCGCTATTTCTACCGCATACACTATGGAAACCTAGACCCATATAGTGACGGCATATATCGATTTGGTTATACATCAATAAAATAAAATAAAAAAATACTATCCAAAATACCTAGGAGTTACGTTGGATAGGTTTCTGAGTTTTAGGACAAATGGAGAGAATTTGAAGCAAAGGTCTCTGCCAGAAACAACCTACTTCACCGACTAACATCTTTAAAGTGGGGAGTTGCATTGCCTGGCTGGTATCGCTCCCCCTGCGGTGTGAAGAGAGGTCGCAACTGAAGCTGGAAGATGCAGACAAGTGGCAGAACGGAAACATTCACTATATGGGCAAAACCCAGCGATTTAAAACAAGAGTGAGCCTATGGCTAGATAGTTTATTCATACCTGCTTTCATCCCACCGGCTGAGCAACCATCTCCTGGACACAAATTGTCCTGGCCAACCTGGAAGGCGCTCAATAGGCTACGTACCCTGGTTGGCAGATCGAAAAAAAAAACATTTTCAGTCAATGAACACTTTCAATTAGGTACCTACCTACTTTTATCTTGGATATAAAATTATGTAACACACATGTTTAGGAGGGGCTACGCTACAATTTTTATAGTCTGATTCTCTCAGCCATTGTTATTCGAAGAGTAGAGACCTTCTATTATCTGTATAAAGATACAGATAATAGAAGGTCTCTACTCTTCTTTATTAGATGTTTAAAGAAACATGCTAATGAACCGATTTAATTTGTTTCTTGCCGTGAGATAATATACCTTATTATATATACCTTAATAAACATAATTATAGACTAAAAATATTTACATTATAAAATATCGTTTAAAAAATCCTCCGCGTCATTGCCGACTGGGAAGGTTCCCAGAATGCTGGCTGTGTTGCCACGTTGGATGGCGATACTTATTCTTTGGGTCAGAAAATATCCAGCCTTCTGGTCCTGAGAAGCATCGATTAGGCGTTTAGCAATGTCTCTATAAAGGCGGCGAGCACTCGGACCCCATGACCCCGGTGTCTCAACCCAAACGGCTCAAATATGTAATCACCTGCTAGGTTAGCATATTTACGCCGTTTAAGGCCTTCAGCCGATGCAGCAGCAGCGCCGGAACATCCGGATGTGCTTGGAAGGTGTGAAGGTGCTAAGGTGTCAACGCATGTAGCGTCCCACACCAAAGGCCTTCCCATCTTCCACGGTAGCAACGACATACCGTCCGGTCTCTTTCCATCTCTTCGTGCTAAACCATATGGCTCACGTACGGCCGGAAGACCTGCGGTGGAAAGAGCCCTACGAATTATGTCGTTTAGAATAGCGTGCCGAGGTATACGACCTGCGCTTCTGCTACAAGAAAGGCCATGGTGTCCCAGATTATCGACGGCTACTCCACAGGTGCAATGATGCGGGGATACACAAGGTGTACCCAGCCGAAGGCAAGTGGCAATGCGGAAGGTTGTGTCGTCCAACATTGTACCGATGTTGGGCGATGGGAGCGCCTGTATCCATAACCCTGACTCCCATTCTCCAACAGCTAGTAGACGTGCACGCTCTGAAATATTGACAGAAGTGTCAATTAGTGTATTAATTCTCAATTTACAGAGCGGTGAATCCCACAGTCGCTGTGAGCCTAGGCGTGAGGCAGGTCAGTGTCGGGGCAAGACATACTCCAAGCATTTATGGCATCGGTCTTGCATCGCACCTCGGAATCAATCAATGTATTTGACAAAATTTTCCTGACTAATTCTTCGGTGCTATGGACCGACGACAGAAATGCTGGCAGACTGACATCTGTGACTCTACGAATACCTGGCCCGCCTAAGCGAACTGGAAGAGACGCTTGGACCCAGGCCCGGTCATTAATATTTACATTTAAAATTTTACACAAAGAATTTTGTATTAAGTTGTCTAGTGAGTTATTGCATCTGTTAGCCAAAAAAAATATAAACAACATAATTTTAGCAGGCGATCTAAATATTAACACTTTGTTGAAAACTAGTGATAGCGAGATCTTTAGAGGGATATTAGCTAACTACAACTTAAGCCTGCATATTAACCAACCTACAAGACAAAAATCGTGCTTGGACCACATAATAAGTAATGAAAAGGGGGCTATGGGCGGAATTGTTCGGTTGTTTTTGTCGGATCATGATACCGCGCAGATATTGACTATCCCAATAAACGAACAGAAACCTAAAGATAGGCATTGGTTTGTTTTAAAACGTAACTACAGTAGAAATAACTTACTTAAATTCAGTGAGTGCTTATCAAACATATCGTGGAGCGATGTTTATGACGCAACTGATTGTAACGATGCGTTCAACCATTTTCACGAGACCCTTATAATATTTTATAACCTCTGTTTCCCAAATATTAAAATTAAAGTTAAATCAAAGTATAATACTCCTAAATGGATCACTTCAGGTATTATAAAGTCAACAAAAACAAAGAGACAACTTAGGTATAACTACTATAAAAATAAGACTCTTTCAAATAAAAATAAATACATAAAATTCAATAAACTGTTAAAGAAAGTTATCAAAAATTCAAAACTTAATGTCAACACAAATTTGATACATAATGCTAAAAATAAATGTAAAGCAGCATGGACGCTAATCAAACAAAAAGCCGGCAACACTGGAACTCAGGAATATATAGAGCAAATTGTACACAAGAATAAACAAATAACAAACGCGCAACATGTAGCGACATCATGATTATTTTATAGATACAACTAATGTAGATAAAACTCCTAGACCTAACTTCACATTTCTAAAATCAGTAAGTTCGACGATATTTATCACTCCAACGTCGGAAACGGAGGTCTCTAGGGTTCTTAACTTCCTAAATAATACAAAATCAGTCGGCTACGACGGCATATCAACGCCAATATTGAAACAGTGTAACGATGAGCTTAAGGGCGTGCTTTCCCATCTCATGAACCTATCATTCGACCAAGGAGTATTTCCAGACAAACTAAAACTCTCAGTCGTGAAACCGCTTCATAAAAAGGGAAGTAAAAGCGAGTTAGCGAACTATAGGCCGATTACACTAATACCCATACTCTCAAAACTATTTGAGAAATTAATGTACTACCGCATTATGGAATTTCTAATTAAAATGGACGTTATAGTGGAAGAACAAAACGGATTTCAAAAAAATAAATCCACCACTCTTGCTGCTTTTACTTTGATTAATCAAATAACGAAGGGTATTGATAATAGGCAACGCACTACGGCTATCTTCTTTGATATGAGCAGGGCTTTTGATGTTGTTAGTCATGAAATTTTATTAAAAAAATGTGAAATTTATGGTATCAGAGGCCTAGCATTGCGTTGGCTGCAGAGCTATCTCTCTAACAGATTGCAATGTGTGCAAATTGATAGAATTGGTGACAACAATACTTTGCAATCATTCAAGTCACAATATAAACCGAATAAGTTTGGTGTTCCCCAAAGTAGTATATTGGGACCGTTGCTCTTTCTTATCTACATAAATGATATCCCGAAAGCTATACAACATAAGTGCGTCCTCTTCGCAGATGATATTTCTGAGGTAATCACGGAGGAACGTGATGTAACTATATATAATGACATACTTAAGTCAACTATTGAGACTGTGACTGGTTGGTTGGATAGTAATAATTTGACTGTTAATCTTAGTAAAACGAAAATAGTTCAATTCCACAATTACAAGAATAAGTATGACGAAATAAAAATTAATTATGACAATAACTTGGTGCAAGAGGTAGAACAAGTTAAATTTCTAGGAATAACGCTAGACAAACACTGCAACTGGAAGGATCATATTGCAAATGTTTGTGTCCGAATAAATAAATTTGTGTATGCTCTTAGAACTATTAAAAATCAGGTAGGGTGGCAAGCAGCCTGGTCTGCCTATCATGGATATATTGGGAGTATTCTCAGATATGGGGTATTGTTATGGGGGAACTCCACTGACATTAACAAAGTTCTAATATCACAAAAGAAATGCATCAGGGCTATATGTGGTGCCGCGCCCTGGGTGTCTTGTAGACCTTTATTTAAAAGAAATAGGATCCTCAATGTAGTGTGCCTGTATATCCTGGAGGTGGCATTGTTTGTCAGGAAACATCAGCGACTGTTCTCCAAAGTTTGCGATCATAAGCATTACATCTCTAGAGACATTACTAAACTAGTTACACCCAGATCAAACAGCACCCTTCATCAGAAAAGTTGTAATAGTATGGCAATAAAAGTGTATAATAAGTTACCTAAAGAATTGAGAGAATTGCCAGGTAACCTATTTAGAAGACGTACTAATGAGTGGCTTCTAGACAAATGTTTTTACTCTATGCAGGAATACTTGACATACAAAAGTTAAAAATATTAGATTATTGACATTTTCTTTCTGACAAATTTGACATAATAATGCTACATTACAGTATAATAATAATTAATAGGTGACATTTTGTATTAATATAGTTTTAGGAATGACATAATGGTAATTCAATAATATTGTAATAATTGTAGAATGTTAAAAAATAATAATAATAATAATTTAATATTTGCATGCCGTGATCCATCCGGCGAAACATGACGTAACCTTAGACAGTTAACAAAAGCCATGTCAACCATGTTTCAAGTGAATAAACATTTCATTTCATTTCATTTCATTTCATAGTCTGCCCAAAATTTCAAAATTTTTCCAAAATTGTCCTGAACGGAGGGCATGTGTAAATTTGGGTACGAAAAGACAAAAACGAAGAATAGTGAAAGCTGAATGAATACAGATATTACATAGACTATCAATAACCTGATCAAAATTTTGAATTTTTTCCTCGATAAAAGTGGAAAAGCCATCTTCTAAAATCGGGGACCCTAGGAGGCGTAAAGAAGTTTTGTCCAAAACTTTTATGTTGGGGGCCAAACAGTTGAATTTGGAGTTTGTTGTTAATTTATCTGTGTTTTCAGATATAAAAATCTCACATTTATTCGGGTTCAGTTCTAAGCCAATTGACTGAAACTCGTTCTTTATTAGGGCTAAATAAATAAACCTTAATATATACAATATTATATTAAGCGATATAAGGTATCTACGTCACTTTTTTGCCGTGAAAGATCGTCATCAATAGAAACTTGTTCCATAGGTAGGTACTAACATGTAACGCTCAAGTTAGCATAGTATCTATAAATAAATAAAAAATGAACATATTGGTGTTGTAAGTACTTGTTCGTTCCCCTGTCTTACATGAACTTTCGCGTTTATTATTTTGTTTATTTCACGTAGTTAAGTGGCTGGCAAAGTGATAAACAACACGAACGCCATATTTTCTTTTCAAGTTTCTCTTATATTTTTATTCGCAATGTATTAATATAATATAAACAAATAGGATAATCATTCATGTTAGCTTATAACTTTAGTAATGTTGTCTTAGGATATAGACACTTAAATTTTAATTTTATACTCATCCTTCATAAGCCGCATTCATAGATTCGTGTTTGTTTTATTAACCAAATTAGATTCTTTTGAGCTTCTGAATCTTTTTAAAGGTATGAATATGTACCTACGCTTTTTTTTACGTTTAAAGTCTTTTTCAATGCGCACCGGTTAATATCCCCACATTTTATCAGTCATTATGTTGGTTCCACGCAATATAAGGCAGGCCTTGGCTTTTACGGATATACTTGCCACAACCTCGACTGTCTGGGAGCAGGTACATCAGGCGAGGAAGACTGGGGCCTGGCATCATACGTCGCTATCTTTCAGGTAGACAGATTCATAAGATTTTTTATTAAATTCCAAGACACCTGTAGAAGTCGATCTATAGTTTCACGGCTAGTTGCACCCACCCACCGCTTCTATAGTATTCTATCATCCTAAGCGGCTCATTTGTTTACCGAAGGCGAGCTTTCGGCAACATCAGAATATGACGTGACTAATAGCGTTATACAGGAGATTTATTGCTCTGACTGCTGGTACCTACTGCCGGCATCAGGTTAAGATAGCGACGTTATTAGTTTTATTATAATAATATTAATGATGAAATTTTTGCTTGATCATACTGATAGAGACTACGTATTTCCACTTCTCTTTTAGCGATTATTATATCCTTGACATGATTGGAGCGTCTACTTTTTGCAGTAACCTAACCAGAATCGATAGCAATGGATCACACAAATAGAGACACACACAGAGGTGCATTACACACCCACAATTTGCCAGTATTTTTAGTCCCACGTAATACGGGGCAAGCCTATTGCCGTCACCGGGCACAGTTATAATGGGTTATGTCCAAAATGACCGAATTAATTTAATAAAAAGTAGCAGCTATATTGTAATTTTGGAAAAAATTGAAACACGTTCGTTGCCTTGCGATGAAATGTTGATGAAAGGCAACAAAATCTTACGTGCCAGCCGCTGTGGCACCGCCATTTACAGACCTGGGCGTCTCGGACTAACAAATAAATAAAAGAGAACATATGTATGTATTGTTGTTGAATACAAATATATTTTTACTAAAACCTTTTTTACTGTGATGGTGGGTAAGCTCCCCCTCAAATATTACCTTTTTGCATGTTGTGTCTAACTATAAGTACCTAACTATTACATTAGACTTTACTATTCTAGTATTGTTGTACACTTGAATGAATATAAACAGTTGTTGGCGGACTTAAATAAATAAATAAATGTTGTATGAAATGTAAGCAATGTGTTCTGGAAATGTCAGTGATCGATGTTCTTAACAACGCCGACGGTAGATGTGGATGAGATTTCTTTTTTAAATGAATGCTTGTCAGAAATAGTTTATCTTGATTCGTTTTATATTGTAGAAAGTTTGTGTGGTCATTTAAATTATTTATTCTAAAAAATCAAGAGCTATGTATCGTAATGAAGTACATATTAATAACAGTTTAGTTTGGTACCTTTAAGGCTTTAATGCTTCCTTAGTAAAACGCTACAGGTATATAATCGACTTTATGATTGGGACGATACTTTATAACTTAACGTAGAAGTTCATAAAATTTTAAAATGTATACGAGTTTGCCTTTAATTAGGTCAAGTATACAAAGTTGGTAAACTTAATACGATTAAGTAGAAAAGTTGTAGAAAAGTACTACTTACTTGGAAAGTACAAACAACTATTAAGTACATACTTACTGAACCCAACCACTATAAAATTTACGAATGCTCATGTTGGTATTTACCTGAAACAATAAGATAATGTACAAATTAGAGATAGTTGTATGTAGTTATGCAGACTGCGAATTCACCAATATCTATTGCTGAATTTTGAACTCGAAAGTACTGAGAATTTCTTGAAGTTAATTATATTTTACACAGAGTTTAACAGGATAAGGTAAGCAAGCAACGTACACGTCCATCATCAAATGGTTTAATTTCGTCACATGAGAATCTTATTGAAAAAAAATACATCATCATATTATAAAGTAAAGGCTCCTCCAACAGAAACAAAAGCCAATATTAAACACAATGGTGGCAATTACAGCTTGCTTGTAACCCAGTGGGTGGTGGAGCACTTGAATGATGTAGGTTCTCATTTTGTGCTGACGGTTTTCGTAGACCATCGATTCAATTTTGTAACGTACGGGAAAATACACAGAACATTAACGTATTTGAATGCACCGTCTAGATTTCCACCGTTTAGTCGCCAGAATGGTCTTGTTACCATTATTTTAGCAGTTGGGGGCCAATTGTCGCTCGCGTCCGTAGGCTTTACCCTCGAGTCCCTACACGTGGCCCCCGGGTGGTGCTAAAGAGCGACTCCCTTTCCGGTGGTAGGCTTCGGCCGTGGCTGGTCACCACCCTCCGGGCTGAAGTCAGAGTGCCAAGCGTTCGCGCGTTCCACCCTGTGAACCCTGAGCAGCCCTCTAAGAGTGGGTCTAAGACTGGTGTACCGTAGACGTGCCTTGCAGTTTTGCCGCACGCGGTGCTTAGTTTGGAGGGCAGCGGGATCCGGAGAAACGGTTTCCGCTGGCCACCCGCCGATAGTTGGGAGCCCAATTGTGGACTAGCCATCCGCGAAAGGCTGCTCCGCCATCGCGCGCATAATCCCGGAGTTGCTCCTGTTGGGCCGGTTAGCAACCGGATGAGAGGCCTCAACAGGCAATTCTGGGGGGGGGGGTCCGGGCGTCCCCGCGGTCTCCAAGATAGGTTTCTTCACCGTGCGGTAGTGCTGTAACTTTCGTTGGGGTCCAGTTGGTGCCTCACATAACTGCTACTCTTTGCCTATTTCCTCCCTTGATCTTGAAAATATTATGCAGAAACAATATAAGAAAATGAGGTTTCAGCAGCGGATGCACGGCCTCTCACTGAAAGTGCACCTCACTAACATTCGAGGACTGCACTCCAATCTCGTCTCAGTCCACCACCACCTTGAGGCTGCAAAACCACATCTGCTCTTGCTTACGGACACGTAAATCTCAACCCCTGCTGATACTTCCTACCTAAACTACCCAGGCTACGCCCTGGAGCACAACTTCCGTTCAAAAGCAGTGGTATGTTTCTATGTGCGCGATGACATCTGCGCCAGGCGTCTCCGTAACTTAGAAGATCCCTCATCTTCTTCAATCTGGGTGCTTGTAGACACCGGCATCGAAAAAATTGTTTATGTGGGTGTATACAGATCGCACAGCGGAGATCAGGAGACAACTAGGCTATTTGACCATCTGAGTGAGGCCGCCGATGTGGCTCAACAGAGGTATCCGACCGCTCAAATCGTTTTTCTGGGGGACTTTAATGCCCACCACGAGCAGTGGCTGTTCCCTTACCAGAAAACAGACCATGCTGGTAGAGGCCTACAAGTTTGCTTTGTCTATGAACCTTTCCCAGCTGGTTGACCAGGCAACTCAAATACCTGACATTGAGAGCCACACGGCCAATTGTCTGGCCCTTCTGCTGACGACTGAACCAGATCGATATCAAGTGCAAGTTTCAGCCCCCCTTGGCAGTTCTGACCACTGTCTGATTAAGTCCATACTTTTGTGTCCCCCACCTGACCCCAGCCCTAGAGGCACTACGCGGGTGTGGCGATACAAGTCAGCGGATTGGGATGAGATGCGGCATTTCCTTGCATCTTACCCATGGCTGTCAGTCTGCTTTTCTTCTGGCGATCCGTCGAGCTGCGCGTCTGCTGTTGCCGGGGTTATCGGTCGGGCGATGGAATACTTTATTCCGTTTTCTCACCGGCCATCTGGCATCAGAGCTCAGGCCTGGTTTGGCTCTGACTGTTTGAAAGCTGAGGCAGACAAACAGTCGGCTTATGAAGCTTGGGTTGATGCCAGAAATGAAGGCGCGCTTCAATCACGTTGGCCGCGTAGGAGCCAGACTCTCGTCTTACCATCTGGGAGTAAGGAGTTTTGGTCTCTAGCCAAATGTGTTGAGGCGAACTTTTGTCGATCCTCACTCCCTCGTTTGCAGAAACCTGATGGAACACTGGCACACACAGCCGTGGAAAAGGCTAATCTGTTTGCCTCTCTGTTTGCTTAAAATTCACGGCTAGATGCTGGTATTAAAACACCACCTCAGCTACCTCCTAGTGATTGCAAAATGCCAGAAATCCGCCTTCATCAAAAGGTTCTCAAAATACTACGCACTCTGGATGTGAATAAAGCCAGTGGTCCCGACGGTATTCCTGCCATTGTTCTGAGGAACTGCGCAGCCGAGTTGTCTCCTGTCCTGACACGCCTGTTCCGTATGTCTTTCCGGGCTGGTAATTTCCGAAAGCTTGGAAAGTAGCTAACGTACAGTCAGTACCAAAAAAGGGTATTCGTGCAGACCCTGTCAACTACCGCCCAATTGCGATCACCTCCATTCTCTGCAAGGTGATGGGGAGCGTTAATAAACAATTGTTTACTGGCACACCTCGAAGACAATGACCTTCTAAGTGATCGGCAATACGGGTTTCGCCAACGCCGTTCTACTGGAGATCTTCTAGTGTATGCCACGCACCTGTGGGGTGAGGCTCTTGAAAGATATGGTGAGGCACTTGCTGTGTCACTTGACATTTCGAAGGCTTTCGACATGGTCTAGCCCTTATAGCCAAGCTTCCTGCTTACGGAGTTCCGGCTAGTCTTTGTGCTTGGATTTCAGATTTCCTAAGGGAACGATATATTCGAGTGGTTGTTGACGGCTGCTCGTCTGATCTATTAGCAATTAACGCTGGTGTACCACAGGGATCTATTCTCTCGGCAACGTTATTTCTGCTACATATAAACGACCTGCTCAGACCCGGTATGTTTGGGTATGCGGACGATAGCACGGTTGCAGAGAGATATTTCTGCAGCGCAGAGGCCAAAAAACCGGAAATCGACGATCTTAGAGTGGCAATGGTTGAACGCACTAACTTAACCCTTCAGACAGTGTCTGACTGGGGCGATGCTAACCTTGTCACATTCAATACCACGAAAACCCAGGCGTGTCTTTTCTCCGCCAAAAAGAGCCCGTTCACTAAGGCTCCCACTTTCCGGGATGTCCCTGTACCTGTGACTCAGCATCTCCAGCTCCTTGGTGTGGACTTATCCAACCTGAACTTTGGAAGCTACATTGAATCCCGGGCTAAAACAGCTTCGAAAAAAACTAGGTATCCTCTCTGAGGTGCGTAAATATTTTACCTCGAATCAACTGCTGAGTCTTTACTCAGCACAGCTTCGCTCCTGCATGGAGTACTGCTCGCACCTTTGTGATGGATCCGCCAGCTACCAGCTTGAGGCCCTGGAAGCTATTGACAGACGCGCCAGAAAACTTATAAGCGATGAGGCGCTCACAAGCAACCGACTTCAGAGCCTCGACCATCGCCGTCTGGTTGCGAGTCTGTGTGTCTTCTACAGGTTACATTTCGGAGAGTTGCATGAATTAATTCCACCAGCACCATTCCATCATCGGACATCAAGGCGTGGTCTGAGATTCCATCCGTATGTGGTCGATATACCACCTCTTCGTACCTCTCGATTCGCTTCATCTTTCATCATGCGAACCGCAAAGGAATGGAATTCCCTTCCAGCGTCATTGTTCCCCGATACATATAATCTTGGGATTTTCAAGGCAAGAGTAAATAGGCATTATTTGAGTTTGCGTGCTTCATCTTAGACCGCATCGTTACTTAACATCAGGTAAGATTGCGGTCAACCGCACTCAAATTTATTCATAAATAAAAAAAAAAGCAATGTCACTTGAATATTGTTTAAAAAAGTTCGTTGTGGCATTCCAATAAACCAGTTTAAAGTAAAGAAATATTCAAATAGCGTTGTGAAAATCATAAGTTATTGCCACACGAAAACCACACTCGGTGATCGGGTGAAAAGCTCGGACCAACCTACACACCGAAAGCGATGTTATTAATGACCAGCCAATAGTACTCTCAATAAATTATGTAACACAGCTTTAATTGATGTTATTTACTTTGCATATTACGGGATATTGATTGTATTGGAGAGTGTAATGGGCGACACAGCTTTAAAAGCACTTTGGACCCGACGGGGTTGTTTAATACCAATATTAAGGTCTTAGTCTTCAATCACAGGAGAAATGGAATTTATTGGTTTAACGAATGATTTATTGAACCAGAGTTTTATTTGCAATAAAATTAACTGCAGGCACAATCCTTCTGCTGAAGGTTTACTAGCAAAACATTTGATTAAAACAAAATGCGTGTATAGGAGCAATGCACCTGCCGATCAAAGGACGAAGATCTGGTAACCATAAAAGTTTTCGGTAAGCGTCAACAAGCCTCACCCTACGTTATAAGGGCCCAAAACCTACTAGAGAAAACTGGGCGTGTAATATACCTCTGCCAGACATTTCGGGGAAACGTCCGTGATATTATGTATACCTACGTGATTGTATATAACAGTACTAGTTGTCTGTCGGAGACTAATTTATCGCTATTAATTGAACTTACTCGTATCCTGATCTTTACCAACACTGTTAGAAAGCATTATCATATTTAACGAGCCTTTCTGACAGTTCTCAACTAAGTGAAGGAAGCTTACGTTGGAAATATTCCATACGTGATATAGATCGACTGACAAATATTTCGAAGTATTCCAAGGATTACGCTAAAGTAGGCAGATCACATTTCCTTTGTAGTTCGCTGTAATCACATTAGCAATGACAGTGTAGTGTGTATCTTTCAGCGGATTTATCTAAAATGAAAATATGGCTATAAAAAATTATACTATTTAAGTAATAATAAGTCATCATTTACCGAACCTTTTCCCAACTCAGTTAGGGTTGGCTTTCCAGTCTAACTGGGATTGGGCTGAACTTCGATATTTACCGTGAAGCGACTGCTATCTGACCTCCACAACCCATGGGCGATATCGAAGTTCTGTAGTTAGACCGACTGTAATAGAACTACTGCTTATCGGCCTCCTTGGTCGAACTTACAGTTGTTTCTTGATGCTGTCACTGACACTATTGCTTCTCTGGGCGAGTGCGCCCACTGCATATTACTCGATGATTTAAATTCTGAGTAACCAGCGATAAATCAATAAGAGTGACCGAATTCTTAAACAGCCTCAGTCTTAAACAGTGCGTCACTACAGCTACTCACTTCACGGACACTAGTGCGACTCTCATTGATTTGGTCTGTACCGATCTTCGGGCGAGGCATATGTATGTTGAGCCGTTTCGGGAAGTCAACGGTCACTCAGTTATTACATGTGAATTTAATATAAAAAAGAGAAATGTAAACCATTTTTATCAAATTTAGACCTTTAAATCTCTTATAATCTGGCAACATTGGATTCGAGTGCTTTCGTTGGTGCGAGCTCTATCGACACTATGGTCGACACCTTTAATATTAATGTATTAACTGTCTTTGACACATATGCCCCAGTTAGAACATGTCTTCTTAAAGAGCCATCGTACCCGTGGATCACGGATAACATAAAGTTGATGATAAAGTTGCGGGATGATGCGTTAGCAAAATTCCATCGCACTAGGTCCGCGTCAGCACAGGAGTATTATAAGCAATTAAAATATTTATAATATATGATACCATGTACAGTACGTGTCCCGGCTATATCACTCCACGAAGGATAATGAGATCGTGGAGTACAATCGGACGAAGACCAACTGGACTTTGAGAGTCGAAAGGTTGGAGTCGCGCCATAACACGAACTTCAAGTCGTTCGTGATTAGGGTACCGACTCAACATCTCGACAAATTCCTTAAAGAAGAGTTTTGGCCGAAAGGTGTCGTGTACAGACGTTTTAGCGGGACGTTACCTAACGCGAAGTGTCACACGACACCCGTCTAATGTAAATACAGTGTTAGTGTTTATATTATAAGATAATCATATTATTATGTATTATTAGTTTTAAGGTATGTATCTATGGGCCATAGAATAAGTTAATTACAATCTGTAACTTTTCTTGTGTAGCCTGAAAAAAAAAAATCTTTGGTCACCACCTCTATGTACCACGAAAAAGCTGCCTATTATAAACACCACATCAATATGCATATTAACAACGCTAAATTGCTTTGGCGAAATTTAAAATATACTGTCTGTCGATTTGAACACAATAAAGAGCTTCCATCTCATTTTACTGACCTCACACTAATTAATAATAATTTTTTGGACGTACCTGGGAACCCTACGGCTAGTATATCGCTCATGACTTATTTTGATTTTCATAGGTATACCGACGCCACGTTCGAAATTTCGCCGGTTTCACTGAACGTTGTAGCGTCAACCATAGTCGAATTGAAGTCGAACGCGGAGGGCTGCGACGGGGTCTCCTTAAAAATGCTTACTTTAACACTGCCATACACACTACCTTACATTACTGGCATAATTAACTGTTCGATTGAAACTTCTACATTTCCTGACCTTTGTAAGATTGCGACTGTTAGGCCCATACCAAAGATACCGACTTCCACTACGGTTAAAGATCTTTAGCTGCGCAGGACAAGGGGTTGTGCATGGTACTGGTTCTGTTGGATTTTTCTCGCGCGTTTGATGGGATCCATACAGGATTACTTTTATCTAAGCTGAGTTATTATGGTCTAGATAAAAAGTCAGTTTCCTGATTCCACAGCTATCTAGATGGACGCAGGCAGATGGTAGCACTAAAAATAAGCGACGGAAATGATATTGCTTCACCCATCGCATCCATCAGAAGAGGCGTTCCCCAGGGCTCGAGCCTTGGGCCTGTTTTGTTCAGTTTATACTGTGCGGACATAACTAGTTGCCCTAAGAACTGTCAATACCATATATATGCCGATGACGTACAGGTTTACTTGTTTTTTAACCCAAATGAACATCAGGCCGCCGTTGCAAAGTTAAATAACGATCTCAGCCGTTTAGCAGCGTGGGCGGAAAGTAATTGTTTAGTATTAAACCCTCACAAGACAAAATATATGCTGTTCGGTACCAAGAGTCAGATCAGTCGGGTTCCCGCCAGTCTGAACGTGAGCCTTAAGGGAGAGCCAATAGATAGGGTTGCAGGGGCTCGCAACTTGGGGTTATATGTTGATCCTAGCTTAAGATTCGAGAAACACATCGCACAGTCGGTTCAAAATTGCTTTTATCGTCTGAAGGTACTGTAAAAAGTGAGGCCGCATCTAAAAATAAAATAAAATAACGTTTATTATCTTTAAAATTTTTAGAAAATTATTTAGATTCGTCAAAAGTTGGTGTGACTCTACCGAGGGTTCCAAAATGCAACGAGACGGAGAAGAGCCCTCAAGAAACTCAGTTCGGCTTTTTTCAAAATATTTCATCTTAAATCTAATACAGAGTTATTTAGAAAGGAGCAATTCGTGTTACAACCAGGCAGCCTTGTCATCTGTCGGAGGAACTCAGGGTTCGTGTGACTGAGTCCCTTGTGTTATCCAAGCTCAGTTACGCTGGCGTTGTTTACGGCCCGCGTCTGTTGGCTCGAACGGAGAGACTTATACAGCGCGTTCAGAATGCCTGTGCTCGATTCTGCTTTTCGATGCCAGCCAGAAGTCATGTCACATCCTATCTTAGTAAAAATTGTTTATTAAAAATGAAAACCAGGCGAAAGATGCCTGTGGCATGTCTTCTGTTCGGTGTTATCAAATACGGTGAGCCACGGTATTTGTTTGACAGGCTTGGTTGGGTTACGAGCAGAAGAATGTGTGCCAGAAGACAGTGCTCTCAGCAGCTTTGAATACCACGGCATCGATTTGCGGTATTTAGGGGTAGTTTTCGTTATTCAGCCTCCAAAATATGGAACAATATTCCACCGCCGTTGCGGTCCATTAAAACTATTTCCACGTTTAGGAAACGTTTACGGTTGTTATGTTGTATTGTGTGGGCACTGTGTGCCAAATAAATGTTTCTTTCTTTCTTTCTTATAATAAGTACCTAATAATAAATAATTTCATACTTAATATTCTCGTGTCACAGTGTTTGTTTCCAAACTCCACCGAAACGCCTTGACCGATTCTTATAACTTTTTTGTGCATATATTGTAGGTCTGAGAATTAGTCGTAAACTTATTGTTTTAACCTCTAAGTGATAAGGGTGACACAGTCTTAACACAATTTGCGGGGTTACCTAGTGATAATAAAGATGATAGTTAAGTGCAGGTGGGTTAACGAAAAGGCACAGTTTAATGACTATTTTGTGGTTTAATCTAGGCTGTCCATAAAAACGTAGGCAATCATTTATTAATTCGATCTTTGATTTTCAGAATACAAATAAAATGTAAACAAGATAGGTACACAGCGCAAAGGTATGACCTGAGATATGTACAACACAAATTAAAAGAGAAGAAAGGGCTCCACTTTGTAAGCTCAACGCGTCAACTTCAACCGTAACTGGTAATTACTGCAAATTACACAAAAAGGAAAAATATAGTCAGTAGCTTTCTCTTGGGAGTCACCATCTAATGAATACCTGTCCGTTGCAGACATTTTGTGCTACTCAGAGCCACAATTAAGAATATCAAATGATAGATGGATACAGTCCGTCATTTAAAATATATATATATTATTATTTCAAATACTAATATTTTTTAAATTCCTACTCTCTTGGGTATGTAGGAGTGTGATGAAGGAATAGGTCAAGGTTGGTACCACCGTCAAGGCCCGTTAAGGTCTCCATATGAAACTAATCGCAATAGAGTTGAGTTCGGGTTTAGTCTGTTGGTTCTGACCCCTCTCGAAGGGGCCGAGTAACCGAACAATATGATATTCTGTAAACAAAAATTACACCTGGTCGTCACATCACTTTTTTGCAACACAATTTGTGCAACTGTGATTAAACTTCCGATTTTGTCACAAAATCCCATTACCTTTTATTATAAATTAAACGTGACAACGTTATCTACAGCCGAGATCGCAGATTTGGGACAGTCAGGACTAGCGGAGTGACATTTTATTACGTGGTTATTTCCCTGAGGTAAATAAAAATGTTATGTTGAACAGGTCCATGGTTGGGTAAGGCGTTGCAAAATAGCTCTTGCTACGTTCCAAATTGCACTATCGAGTCTGCTTCTATCGCCACAGCCTCTCGATCACGTATCCGCAATTTCTACCCCTCAAAGAGTTGTCGAGACTTGCTCGACTCGTTGGTTAGATCTCCGTTTCAATCAAGAAAACACGTTCCTACATGTGTTTTAAAAGAGCGCTACCGTACTTCAAATTTACAAAGACACTTCGTTTTGTACAGTCAGCTTGAGAGAAAAGGAAACCCCCTTGATAATGACATGAAAGCATTAAAGTTGTTTGAATCATTGTGTATATGGGATGTTGGTCTAGTGGTTATGACCCCTGCTTTGTGGACACGGCAACCGAGGTTCGAATCCTCGGACTCAAGTTCTTTTTTTATTCATATAATATTTTTTTTATTTTCTTAAGCACTTTTTGTTAATTAATATTTAAGGAATCAAATTTTATAGTAGGTATGAGGTTTGTAAGAAAAGATAGGCTTATTGCATAAACAATATTAATTTATTTCTCGAATTACATTTCTAGGGTTTTTTATTTCCTCTTTCCATTCCTGGTTGTATAAAATGTTTACTTAATATACTGAATATCGCCGCGTCACATGACTCACGAATGACGTCACGTGATGCGATCGTTCGCTGAGCTGCAAACGAGCGAGCAGCTTCATCTGCCTTTTTTTGCATGTTCATATTAATTTGTAATTTTCTGTTATTTTTCGTCTTTCGGCTCAATTGTATACCAAGATACAATTTACTCACAAAAAAATACCACATTAATTATTGTGCTGTTTGAGGATACGAACTCGCATCTCCAGAGCCAGCCGATCACCTAGGCCGTGCCTTATACCACTAGGCTATCGGTTCACTTGATAATAATGGCGAAAATATGAATAGCATTACTCCTTTTATCGAACAAAGTTGAAAACGGTGTAATTTTCTAGACCTTAAGGTTTAAATTTCAACTTCCACCATATGTGATAATAATAACTGCTCAATAGACTAAAAGATAAGGTTGAAATTAGTATAGATTTCTCGTTTAGTTCAATAGATTACGCTTGATACAGCTTGTTGCACTACCGTCATGTTTTACTTCAAAAACTTATCTGCTGTATGAGCTGCGGCTATAGTATTATAATATCTGTGACAGCGCGCTAAGGTTGCAATTAGAATACTTCTTTGCCTTATTTACTAAACTGTGATTGAAGGTAACTTTATAATTCGTGGTAATTTGCATTGGTGTTAATCCTCCTCGTAATATTATTCAATTTATTAAGTTTTTGATCAGTTTTTTGAGTAAATTGAAAGTATGGTTCGATTAACAACATTTTTGAAAGCTAAAATTATTGTTCTCTGGGAGCAAGAACAAAGCATAAAGAAAATAGCACGAGATATGGGCATAACGGTAAGAGTTACGATAAAAATATATTATATACCTATTTATTGCTTAATCATGTTACATTTTCATTTACAAGTTAGTTTTTTGGAATTTCTTTTATTTATTATCATTTTTATTACAGAGAAATACAGTGCGTAGATGGATTCGAAGGTATCAAGCGACGGGTGATATAAAATGTGAACGCCAAGGACCTCGCCCAGTTGCTTACACTCATGAATCAGAGCGGCACCGTGATATTGTGGAAGTTCACTCAGTGGCACCATTCAAAACTACGCGCTCAAGTGCTGAAACTTTTGGAGTGTCGCTGAGTACTGTTCGACGACATCTACACGCTGCGAATATCCATAATTATAAGCCAGCCAGAAAGATTCAACTTACTGACGATCATCGCACCAACCGAGTAAATTTTGCTACTCGTTATTTAAATTTCGACCGGGAAAACGAAATTGTTATATTTACCGACGAAAAATGCTTCAAGTCAGATAGGGATGGCCGAAAAATTTTATGGAGAACTAGTGGCCAACGGTTCAACCCTAAAAACATTAGGTAAGTAAATGATTATATTCTGTAACATAAATAATAACATAAAACTAATATATATATATATATATATATATATATATATATATATATATATATATATATATATATATATATATATATATATATATTTATATTATATATTTCTAATTATTATTGCTGCTGACATTTATTTACATATTGCAACAGATTTGAAAAGGTTTATTATTTTAGGTTACTGGGGATGGATGTCTTCAATGGGCCCAGGCGAGCTAGTGGAAATAGGTGGCCGCATGAACAGTGAGCGATACCTTGAAGTGTTGAATGACGTAATGCTGCCTTCAGTGCGGGTCGCATATCCAGAAGGACAAATTTACCTGGTTCAGGATAACTCTTCAGTACATCGGTCCCGAATTGTGCAAGACTGGCTAAATGCACAAGAAGATATAACGGTGTTTGAGTGGCCGGCTAAAAGCTCGGATCTTAACCCTATAGAAAACTTATGGGGTCAGATGGTTTTAAACTGGGACTCAAGTGAAATAAAGTAAAAAAAAAATTGGATGAAGAGGTAAACAGAACTTGGGAACTAATGCCGCATGTTTTAATATGGTGTCGAGGATGAAAAGTCGTCTTCAAGAAGTGATAGACAGTGAGGGCCATCCTCTCCGTTATTAATGCAGTTTATCGATTCTTACCCAGGACAAATCTTTGTGTGCTGAACACGATTATTTGTTGTGTCTGGGTGTAATTAATCTAAAAAAAAATTTAAAATAAGTATTATATCCGTTGTCTAGTATCCATATCACATTAAGGATATCATCACGAATCTCTCGTCAACCACAACTCCTCTGAGGTCTGGAAATTCCTTAAGGCTAATGGAATCGGCAAATCACCAACTATTGACTGTCACAACATTGATGTTCGGGCCCTCAACAAGCACTTCTCTCTCCCACCTGTTACACTCGACCCGCTTGTTAGGGCCAACACTCTACTAGAGTTGTCACTTTTGCCGATTCCATCGTGCCCTCCATTCCATCTCTCTGTGGTTGGTGAGGATGCCGTCCAAAAGTCTCTCCTAGCCATTACTTCTTCTGCTGTTGGGAACGATCAGCTATGTTCAAAAATGTTCACTCCTATACTTCCAGCCGTTATCCCTATCCTAACTCATATATTTAATTCCTCCCTATCCTCTGGCTGTTTCCCTAGTGCTTGGAAACAAGCTCAAGTTATTCCACTACCTAAATCATCGAACCCGTCTCTTCCATCCCAATTTCGTCCTATATCCATACTTCCATTCCTATCCAAAGTCCTTGAGCATTTAGTTCATCGGCAGTTGACAAGTCACCTGACACGCAATAATCTCCTTAGCCCCTTTCAATCTGGGTTTAGGCCAGGTCACAGTACTGTGACGGCACTCCTTAAGGTGACCGATGACATACGTTGGGCTATGGAGAATAGGTCTCTCACGGTATTGGTGCTACTGGACTTCAGTAGTGCCTTTAACTCTGTAGATTTTGATGTTCTCCTAGGGATCCTTAAGTCGTTGAATTGTTCCTCGGAGGCTGTGGCCTGGTTTAAATCCTATCTTCGGGGCCGCTCGCAGTGTGTTCGCTATAATGACCAACAGTCTGAATGGCGTAATCTTGCTGCGGGTGTACCTCAGGGCGGTGTACTTTCTCCTCTTTTGTTCTCCATCTTCATCAACTCTGCAGTTCGGGTTATTTCTTCCAAATTCCATCTGTACGCAGACGATCTACAGCTTTATAGGCATTTTACTATGAACGAGTATCGGACTGCCATCGCTGCCATGAATAACGACCTGAGTGCTATCAGCTTATGGGCAAGGTCCTACGGCCTTCACATTAATCCATCCAAGTCTCAGGCTATTGTTATTGGCAGCCGGCAGATGTTGGCAGGGCTGGATACGGGATCTCTGCCAGCTATATTGCTGGACGACATTCCAATCAAGTACTCCGATGCCGCTAAGAATTTGGGAGTTTTCTTTGACGGCAATTTGTCTTGGCTTGGTCATATTAATGAGGTCAGCAAAAAGATTCACTTTACTTTTCACACGTTAAAATGTCTACAGAGTTTCTTGCCTCTGGACACCAAAATTACACTGGCCCAGACGCTTATTCTGCTCATCTTAGACTATGCGGATGCTTGCTGCTTGGATGCTACTGAGGAGCTCTTAAACAAACTTGAGCGGTTGCAAAATTTAGGTATTCGATTTATTTTTAACTTACCTAAGTATGATCATGTCTCAAAATTTCGCAAGGAACTCAAGTGGCTCCCAATCCACCTTCGTAGGAATACTCGGTTATTATGTCTCCTCTTCAATGTCCTACACAATCCCTCATATCCTTCCTACCTGCGGGAGCGGTTCACTCTGATGCGCGCATCAGATGAACCGTGCCGGCCTCACCTATCCTACCGCCTCAACTGTCCTTCCCATAAAACCGATTTCTTTTCCTACTCTTTTTCTGTTCATGCTGTTCGGCTGTGGAACGCTCTTCCGGACGATATAAGGAACTGCAAAACTGTGTTTGTCTTCAAGAAGAAAGTGAAGGAACACTATCTCGCTTCCCTTCCTTAACTATTTGTATGTTAATGTATGTATGTTTATGATAAGTTAATATGTATGTATTTGTGTATTTGTGTAGTTATAGTGTATGTAAGTTTATTAACCTTAAGTTTACAACCGTACCAACCTGCACACACACCACCAACTGATTGAACTCACTTCTCCTGTCCTAGGCCCATTGGAAGAGATCTCTTTAGAGATAAGTGGAGCCTTTGTATACATGTTTAAAATGTCTCTATTCACAATATTGTTTATACTGTGTGTACATAAATGAATAAATAAATAAAATAAATAAGGTGCTTATTTTAGGCTAGATCACGCTGTGTATAAAGTGTCCTAACATTCATAATAATAATATTATATTATTAATACCTAATCCCATTACAAGTTTTTGTTTACAAGTTTAGTAATCTTCTAATGTGTTAACGATGCACCATCTGACCTCACATATTTTTCTAATGTTGTGTTAAAAGGGTTACCTACTTATCAGAAAATGTGATCAAAGAAGAAGATGTATATTGCTATACTGTTATAGTTTAGCATGTTGGTTCTTTCTTTGTGATTCACAGGAACAAATAACATTTCATTTTTCAACCATTCTTTTATATTCAAAGATTATACAGAGTGTAAAAAAATTATGTTTGCAACTTTAAATAAATAAGTAAATAAATATTGTAGTTATGTTTCTAGAATTATCTAATATTAAGTAAACATTTTATACTTCACTTAGGGTATTGTATTTTGTCAATAAATTTAGGTCAGGTAAAATTTAAAAATAAGTAACCCCAATTTAACTCAAATAGAAAAACTGTATACTCAACCAGGAATGGAAAGAGGAAAGAAAAAAACCTAGAAATGTAATTCGAGAAATAAATTAATATTGTTTATGCAATAAGCCTATCTTTTCTTACAAACCTCATACCTACTATAAAATTTGATTCCTTAAATATTCATTAACAAAAAGTGCTAAAGAAAATAAAAAAATAATTATATGAATAAAAAAAGAACTTGTGTCCGAGGATTTGAACCCCAGTTGCCGTGTCCACAAAGCATCGGTCATAACCACTAGACCAACATGCCATATACACAATGATTCAAAAAACTTTAATGCTTTCATGTCATTATCAAGAGGGGTTCCTTTTCTCTGAAGCTTACTGTACCATCAATTTTAAATAAAAATAGTCCTCTAAAAAGCACTCTACTAAGTCAGCCACTTGAGTCAGTTATTTTGATAAGATTTCCAGATGTTTATTCAGTCAATTTACTAAGTCCAACCTAACCAGTCAGTACTGTGTTGCTTAGTACAATAATTTAGAAAAATAAAATTATCAAGATATACAGTAAATCAAAAATGATAGAAACTAAGTTCATTGTGTGGATATAAAATATTGGGGGAGCGATGAATTGATAACCCACTTGAACCTTATACTTAACCCTAAAGGTAAAAGTGAGGGTCCCCTTAATTTATGACCTGCAATAAACGTTACATGAAAGCCACTTATAGCTTGTTTTTACCTCTGAAACTCTTGACTAAATCTGACGATGAGTCTAGAATTTATAGTTACGGCTCACTAACGTTTGGCAGTTGGCACTCTTGCCAGAATAGCCTAATTAATCTAATACATCTATCAAGGTTAACTGAGAGAAGTGAAATACAGTACGATATTTACGATACGATAAATAAGTGATGAAACAAAATATGTAGAAAATATTTTCAGATATACTGTAGAGATTCATTATGGTCATATAGTAAACTAAATAATAATGGTACTTAATTAAATGTGAAAGCTCAGTGCATCTTGCGGTAACATGCTTTCGAATTAGCTGAAATTATACATATAGATCTGATTTAGACGAAACTTAAGTAGATAAAGGTTCCTTGTAAGAAACGGCATAACTAATTCCCGAAATCGAAACCCCGGTAATCACAGGTCCATTACACACACAGATGTCAATCACATCACAATATCTCGTCTGGTACGTTATTGAAAATCAAAACTTTCAATTACAAGGTGAAGTTTTATGCGAAAAAGGATTTGCAAATGATCAAGAATTATTTTAGCCCTTTACTACTCGCTGGCCACAGACCGCCTGGGCGCCATGCCACTGGAAATTCTTCCTAGACTCGAGACTAAGTAACCAGACGCGCTCGACAATGGACGTAGGAGAGGACGCGGAAATAAAAAAGGGTCTTTACTAAAAATTTAGAATTCGACAGCACCCATTTTAAAATTGCTCGAGCAGTTTGAAGCTACAGAAAGTCATCACGGAAGTACAAAATACATAGATGGAGAACAGAACCTCTCATTTTGGGTCCAGTCAAGTAAAACGTATTAAATATAAACCATTGACTGAACTGCTTGGCAATTTAGTAATCTCACTGTCACAGCAAAGCGCTCCGCTTCGTATTTAAATTTTACCTTTATCGCTCAAAAGTCGCACGAGGAAAAAGCGACCCGCTGATAAATTGGCGTGTTTGGTACAAACGCGTCGTACTTTCAGCAAATGAAATTCAATTGAGAACTTAAAAGTTCATTTTGAGAGCTTTGAAATTACTTGCCTTTTCTCACCTTATAAAATTCAAAATATATTGAAACGAATGGTGAAGAAGGTATAACCACTAATGCACTAACTAATATAAGATAACACTTGCGGTAGCCCCGGCTAACACGCGCGGAATAAAGGACATTCCCATTTGTTACAGGAACCTGTTGCCATGCTATCTCTGTGAACTGTCCTTGCTATAAACGGATATTGTTTATTTGTTCAGATGTTTTTGCAGAGTATGTATAACACCTTTAAATATAAATCTAGGTACCTATACGTATATTATAAAGAGGAAAGATTTTATTGTTTAAATGAATAGGCTCCATGAAAACTGAACCAATTTAAAAAAAAATTTTCACTGATATTGATTACCCATCCCTGAGTAACAGAGGTTACCTATATCCCGGTAAAAAATCCTCCGCGTCATTGCCGACTGGGAAAGTTCCCAGAATACTGGCTATGTTGCCACGTTGGATGAGGATACTTATTCTTTGGGCCAGGAAATAGCCAGCCTTAATGTGTTTCCACATGAATCAGTAACGAGAAAACTATATTTAGCAAGTGGAGCCGCAGTGATCAGCTAGTTAATTATAAATATGAATAATATAGTACCTATATAGAATGTTACTAGACACACATTCAGGAAATATTCAAAGGTAACGTTTCAGAGCGTTGTGAGCGGCAGAATTAATTATTATAAATTTTATGGAAAATTTAATAAGGTCTTGTAATTAAAAATAATTTGTTTAACCCGGCACTTTTAAGGCCAACAATAATTAACTTGATCTGCATGTTTTCTTAGGAAAAGCAGGTTGTATAAGATTGGTCCAAAGATTTTATGCTTAGGCTTTGAGCATTTAAATTATGAAGTTATCTTAAGTTTGAATAATTTACCAGCCAATTTTGTTGCAAGAGAAACTTTAATTAGGTAGGCTACTATCAAGGCCGTTCCGGAATTGAATTATAATATGATGATATTAATACTAAGCTTCGTTTATTATGAATGAAAATTTGTTTATTGTTTTCATTTGAACTAATCTATATTATAGATAACTATCCAGATATTTAGAGCTCCTCCTGTGGTAGTAGCAATGGTATCCTAAAGATAAAAAGTAATGATAAAGCTGTGACTTGTGAGGCTTTATAGCTTTAGCGCTAAAAGCATATGGGTTTAGCCATTAACAGCCATCCATAGACATGCGGTTTCATTAATAAGTTTAAAATAGTGGCGAAGAAAGGCTACTATAATGTAAACGAATATCTTAATAATAAAATTGCATGGTCAACCTAATCTTCTGTTGTTAGCCACTCGTACAATACAATAAAAATGTAAACAAAACAATATTAAAAAAGAAAATGGAATGAAATCTACCTGAGTTCTTGCTGGCATCTTCTCAGGAGAACCAAGTTACCGAACCAGCGAAAGAATCATTTTCAAATGGGTTTTTAGTATTTTTATAATATTGCTTGACATAAAATTTTAAAATTTAGACATACATATTTGCTCTTTATGTGCCTAAACTGAATAAACGAAATTGATTCTTTGATTCTTTGAATTAAACAATCGTAAAAGGAGCATGATTTCGAATTTCAATTAGGATATAGGATTGGATCTCTGGTGCTCTGGTATCATTTTTAAGGTATGACCTACCCAATACATACTCGTATTAACGAAAAAATTATAAAGCCAAAAGTGTGTGAGTTTTATTCGTTTGTCAAATACAAAAGGGAATAAAGAGCGTTTCAAATGACAAGGCGAAGTTAACAAACGATTGTACACTCCTAAAAAAAAACGCCGACTGAACACGTCATGTCCGGCTAACCAAACTGACCTACATACAGACAATATCAAACGAAATTGAATGAGACGGTCTTAAATTATTGTTTGAATGTACAAGGGATTCCTTTGAAATATGATACAATGGGGTGAGTGACGTCAGTTCAGTTATCAGGGGTCGCGTATAGAACGAAATACTATAGACATAATTTCAAGTTGCAAAGGAAGCTCGAGTAGGTACTTATTAAATACAAACTGATGCTCGCGACTGCGACCATTAAGAATGGTTGAGTTTGACATTGACAAGATTAACCACTTTTTACACGAGACATTGGGAATTCAGTTATCAGGGGTCGCGTATAGAACGAAATACTATAGACATAATTTCAAGTTGCAAAGGAAGCTCGAGTAGGTACTTATCCCACCAAAAACATTCTGTAAAAAACTAGCCAAGTCTCAATGGGGCTGCTTATTTATCTCTAAAAAGTAATGAAATCTAGACAAAGTCGTGCCGAGTTTAAGGTTCCTTACTGCGATTTCTTTATTATTATAGTTAATATTGTGTGACTTGGCCGTTGAAGGGTACACAGGGGTACAAAACCAGGTGCTCCATGACACCATTGCACCAATCTGTCGCCAGAACCGCTACCCATTGACGATGGAAAATTGCCACTTGGAAAACGTTGATTCAATAACCAGTCAATTGTAGGCTTGATAAAGCTGCGTATTTCAATAATACTTATGTATAGGCGAGCCTGAAAGAAACGTATAAAAAATTATTTCTAGTACAGACGGACTTCTAATCATTGATAGAAGTCCGACTGTACGTCTATTTTATTGACTGAGGGAGCGAAGCGACCGAAGAAATTCTGTGTATTTCTGTGTACCCTTCAACGGCCAAGTCACACAACATTAACTATAATAATAAAGAAATCGCAGTAAGGAACCTTAAACTTGGCACGACTTTGTCTAGATTTCATTACTTTTTAGAGATAAATAAGCAGCCCCATTGAGACTTGGCTAGTTTTTTACAGAATGTTTTTGGTGGGATTTCACTTCTTTTTGTGGAAACGTGAGCATATTGATTTATTTTATTAGATTTTCTTATATGACACAGTTTTTTTCTATTTAATATATTTTTTTTTATTATCACAAATCTTTCTTTACTTTTTTTCCGGTTCTGATTCTTGTACAGTAGCAACAGTTTTTCGTATTGCCCATTCGCGTTCATTATTTATTCTTTTAGACGGTTTAATTTCTGAAAGATTGGCGCGGGTGGCTATCCCGCCGTCCTCAGGCCCCGATCATGGAGGTCGATGGTCCTGTGCGTAGATGAGTCTGCGGCGCCCTGGCCGCTGACTGCGAAACTCAGCGGGGAGGGTACGCGCCCTCTCCCTCTCGGCCGCCTCCTTCACGAGCATGACTTGCTCGCAGAAGGACACGGCCGCGTTCCACCTACTCGCGCTGGAGACCATGGCTTAGAGCATGGTTTCCAGCGAGAGGATATCCACGCCCAGACCCACTACGAGGTCTCGGCGCTGACTCGCCCACGCTGAGCCCTCCACCAACGTGTGGAGTGCGATGTTGTCGTCGGAAACCTCGCAGTGCTGACACCGGGGTGTGACCTCACGATGGATGCGAAACAGATAGCTACCGAAACATCCATGCCCGGTAACTATCTGCGTCGCACGATACGTGAGGTCACCATGCCACCTCTGCAGCCACTCGTCCATGATCGGTCTCACCGTTTAGTAGTTTTCCCTTTATGTGGCTATTAAACCCTAACTCTGTACCAAATTTCAGCTCTCTGAGTTTATGGGAAGTACTAGTTCTATTCTGATGATCATGAGTGAGTGACTGTCATAAATGCGAAACTTTGCTTTCGCTTAACTTTGGAACTAAATGACCTACAGACTTGAAATTTTGCATTTTAAGTATGTGATTATAGCTTACTGGATGACCAAAATTTCTGCATTCTGGTCTTATCCAGAGGTTCTCAAATAGTGGCCTGAAAATGCGGCGAAATGGTTCTAGTAAATGATGGTACGGCAGTGTTTGCTTTGCGCTCGACTTGGCGGGGGCACTGCCGTGCCCCCAGATTAAATACAAACTGATGCTCGCGACTGCGACCATTAAGAATGGTTGAGTTTGACATTGACAAGATTAACCACTTTTTACACGAGACATTGGGAAATCTCTATCATAGCAGAATACTCGTCGCCAACAATGACGACTTAAAGAAACGCCTTCATCGTTGGGTACGGCACCAGTAATTATTTAGGCAGGAAATGTATTTAGGAAGACTTCCTAGTTTGCTAATCCTAAATAAATTTAAATAAAAATATTTAAATATTGGATAGAAACAGGCGTTACTTGGCGAAAATCCATGACAAAGCAATGGTAAGTAAAATGTTTTTAAAAAATGTTTTAAACTTTTTTAAATTTGTAATAGCATTGTTTTCCGCAGAATTAAAAAAGACAACAAAACGTCGACAATTGTTTCGTCTGTAAACGAGGTCTAAATTATCAAGACTGTCTCAGAGAGAACAGCAAAAAATATTTATTTTCTGAGTATTTGCACGACTGTCGCTTGCGTTTTTCAACTGTATCAAATTCTAAACGGTATCAATATTAAAATTTTTGGAGCGGCATAGTCATAATTAAGCTCCCTAAATAAAGATTTAAAAAGAAAAAAAAACATTTCAGTCAGTGTTGTTTGATACAGTTAAGATCTCTGGCATTGCCGACCGGGAAATACGAGTAGCAATAAAGCGATTACGGTACAATAGGAAAAAAGGATCAGTTCTACTAAATTTTATCTAGGCGAATGTGTTATACCAACATGAATTTCACAATATTCTCAAATGAGTGTATCACAAATTGTCAGTATCTAGGTTGAAATAAATCATTTCGAAAGCTCATTCTACATACGAGTATGTAGAATGAGCTTTAACATATGAAATATATCATCGGAGAAAATGACTTTTTTTTTAAATGACTAGCTCTAAAGGCTCTGTTGGTACGGCGAGGGATGACTTTTCTTACGAAAATATTTGTTAGAATACGTGAAAAACTACCACAAATATGTCAAAATGTTAAGTGATTAAAATTTCCAAAAACATTCAGTGAAACTCGAATTGGAATTAATGGTCATCATTTCTATTGAAAAAAAAAAACATTTACCACAATTTAAAAGACGTTTTTCTTTAAAACCTAAAAACGGTTGAAATACCATTGCATTTTTCTATTCACGTAGCATCCTACATTCTACCGGAGGCGCTCGGCAATGGACGTAGGTGCGGCCGCGGCCCAGGGCTGCGGAATAAAAAAAAAAAAAAAAAAAAAAAAAAAAAAACAAAAAAAAAAAAAAAAAAACGTAGCATCCTAGAAAACAGTTTATTTTGCTCTTGCTAAATTATCCACTTGAAATCGACAGCAATGCAAGGTGGAAAGGTATTTCAACATCTTAATGCCCCGATTCATACAATTCGGAATGATTAATTCTGAGAACAAACCTGTTTCCGAGTATCGGAGTGCAATTGTTAAGAAAATACGAGCTCCATTTCTGAAGTATTTTTCTCATGAGTTTGGAAAATAAAGGTGAAAAGAGGAAATATTTATTGATAAAGCGTGGCATTTTCTGTCGATACAGATATTTTAGTACTTACCTTTGAAGGTATCGAAAGTTCAGTAATTTTTGAGGACCATAAATTTAGTACTTAAAAAGACATTCCAAGTTCCAATATGAGGGTTTTTATAAATACAACATAAAGGTAAGAAGACACTTTTGTAAAGATAAATCCTTGGCTTTACTAAAAGTACTTAGTTTAAATTAAGAAAATACTTACTAAATAATATTTTTTCCCGGACCGGTTCAGAGATTCAAAAACGTGCTCAAAACACATTCAGCATAACTAAAAATTCATTAAGGAACATAGTTTTCATCAGGCTCTAAATTAGATTTGGTGAAATCAGTTAAATGTTATGTCTATCCTGAATATAAGTAAGGACTTTCAGCGGTCTAATAATTCATCTTAATACAATCCCCTATCAGACCTGATCAAAAGTTTGGTCATCTCGCTAACTATCAGAAGTAACTTCAGAAACGCAATATGATGCTATCGTTCTAAGTTTATTAGGAAAAAAGGTATTTTGTCTGACAGGAAATGTTTTATTGTGGGGCAACTTCATAACTTAACATCGTTATAGAAAGTTTTAGCTATGTAATTTGATCAGAGTATGTTACGGTAGACGTATAAAGTGCGATGTTTTTATAGCTTTTTTAACCATGACGTGGAGTGTTATAAGTTAAACGTGTGTAACTGTTGCCCGTCTGTGGGATCATAGATGCCGAAATAATTGTTTGTTCGAAAGCTGAAGTGATCGAGATTGTTCTTTTGAAGGTCACCATCAGTTTACTATCTAGGTGATGAAGAGATGTCTTACCGTAGAAAATATATTTATCTTTATGACATGATTAAGTACACGAAAGAAAGAACGTGGAATCGATGTTGACTAATGAAATAACTGTCTCGATACATTACGAAGACGGATGAAACATGCCAGTGAGAGAACGTAGAACTCCTATAAGCAGACATTGATCGAATGAAAATGTTTATATATCCTTCAATTCTCTCACAACAAATAGCCACAATGGCCGACCTTGTTATTAACAGCAGATTTTATTTATTACCTAACCGATGCTTGCGGTTCCGCCCGCATAAATATCTTCTTTCGATAATCTAAGAAACGTTATAATATCTACTATATACAACTATTTTTCATTCAAATCTGTTACATTTACGTTCGGGGTTGCACTCCCTTGGCATAGGGGAACGACTATATTTTAGAACGGAAGAGTATCCAACTGTAAAACGGTATTTTGTCTTGCTCTTAATGAATGGCCCATAACACAAATCGATACGTTTTGCTACCGCCACAAACCAATATCAGTCATGTTTTGGTGACGCTACAACTGTGCTACAACGGTACGATACAAGGTTACCTACAGTGATTAATGTTTTGCGTTCAAGTTAGTTGGCGCTGAACGATGGAAGGTTTGTCTATAATATGCAAGTAAGTATATATTCATATCCACTACCATCCATTAACAATAAATAAGAAGTGTGTGTGTAAGAAGGTGAAAGATACTTTGTGATGTATGAACAAATATTTTAAAAAATCGGTGCGATTACAAATACCACGACAGATATATTTATTATATCGAAAGAAACATACTCGTACAAGTATTTTTTTTTATAAAACAGTACAATTTGTATTCTGTTGCTTACTTCTGGGTCTGTGACTGTCAAAATACAACGGTCACCTTTGTATATGTATGATATTATCCTTCCTATTATAACCATACTCTGTATACCGTCAACAGCATACCTATTGATTCTAGTAGCGACGCGGTGAATTGTGAGCAATTCTTTTCAAAATGTTGAATTTCAATCAAAGGTATACCGACAATTCTCAGCATATTAATATATTCGTATCACCAACTAAGTACCTATGCAAATTGCTAGAGAGAGTTGCTCCACTTTGTGAAACCGTAGCTGACAACTCACGATAGTTTAAGTAAATGAAATAATGTATTCACATGGCAACACTTTCGGAGGCCAATTTAATTAGTACCTTAATGTATGTAATTCTATTTCTTCGACATGTTCGTAACAAAAGATGGAACTGAGAAATTCTTGTAACTAGAGTTAGTGCACAAGTTAATTCCTACAAGTGGAAAACCGTATTCTTAATAAAATTGTTTCACGCAAAAGACAAAGCCTTTTAGTGATCTGATTCATTATTTTCGATTTTATTTTCTATATTTAACTGCGTGTTGTTGTTTCATACACAGTAACAGTCAACCTGTGACAACAGCCGCAGGTGCGACGTGGTCGAAACGTCAGACAATATTAATAAGTATTTTTTTGCCATAAGGCTATGGGCGATTTCATATATGATAATAGGCTAACTTCTTTCGAATTTTCTTTACATCATAGTACAGTAGCTCTAGCACGAAAAATTATAGCATTCGTAGTGTCTAGGTTTCGAGTCCACGATACGATAACGGAGTATTACGAAAGGTAGCAGCACGAAGCATTACGTAAGACTATCGAGAGCTCGATACGATTACCATAGTGACGTCATCATAACGTGAATAGGGACGAGCCCTAGAGAACAAAATACACATCGTATTGAATGAACAATACGTTCGAAAACTTCATTAAATAGTGAACTATTTATTATTTTTTGCTAAACTGCCTGTTTAGTAACAATTAAAACAAAAATAAATTACAACACAAATAAAATTCTAGAAATAAGGTATGGAAGATTGTAAAGTGCACTATATTAGGAAAAATATTCATACTATTTTAATATTTATTCATACAATTTTATTATATTTTTGAACAACGCGACTTTACTTGACAGAACGTCTTTGATTGTCAAGGTCAAGTGTCAAGTGTGTTATTGTTAAATAAAAACGAAATAGCATTTTGTGGAAAGCGTTTAAAAGGAGTTTATTGAGAAAACAATCATGAGAACCATTTACAATAAGTAATGATGGTGGAGTTCATGAAAGTGTGAGTGTCAATAAAAAGTTACTTGCATTACTCAGTTTACTAAACATTAATGTAAAGAGCTATGGAAATTCCAGAAATGGTGATTTGTCGAAGCCCTCTGGCAGCCCTTGAGGCCTGGAGTTTATGAAAGAGGCTATGGAAGTTATTTCTAGGTATATAATAAAAGATTAGGTACATAGTTATTATTATATTTTTATATTTCTAGTTACAGTTTTTATTAACAGTGATAGTTTTTATATTACTTTTTACATGTACATAGTTATATAATAAATGATTTAATTATACATGCAGTCTGTTAATTGTGTTCACCAACATACGTCTAATCGCCCTTCCCCTAAGTAGGTCATCTCCTATATTATTTTCCTGGAAAATATGTTCAGAAGAGAACGATGAGCGCTGCTGTGGCATGTTAGCACCTTGGGGATCTGGTTCAGGAAAATTAAAATCGCTGGCCAGATTATGCAGCACACAGCAAGCTGTTATTATTTTTGCACATTTCACAGGTGCATAATGTAGTGTGCGATCTTGGCATAAACAACGCCATCGATTTTTCAATCGTCTAAAAGTATTTTCTATTGTCACCCTGGCCTTTCTATGGACACTTGTGTATGTCTGCGCTTAAGCATCATCCAGAATTTGTGTCATTAACCAGGGACCTTGTGGATAGCCAGAATCACCTGCAAATAGTTAAATATGTACATCTATTAATATTGATCATGAAGCTAGGTCGATTAGCTTTACCAATAAATTTAGTAAGTATTAGGTATTTATTTGATATTAACCTAATAACCAAACGTGCCAAAATCAATCGCCGTTCGTTTTTCTTGCTAAAACTCGGGAACGGCTGGACCGATTTGGCTAGAAACATTCGTGGAGGTTCAAGGAAGGTTTAAAAGTAAATTTGAGGCGGTACATAATATAAATGTAGATAATATAGTAGTAAATAATACAATAGTTACATTTTAAAATAATTTTAAACAATAAATCTTCAAAGGTAGGTACTAACTTACTTTTTACTATATTCCTACGTCGATATTCGACGTATATTTGACGTCTAGCGATTGTGGGCCACTCTCACAGCACACGCTCCGCTTAAAGAACCCAGGGTTATATGTGGGAGGAAACACGTGCACAGGCAGGGCGTTCCAGGCCACTATCGTTCGGCAAGGAAGCTATTGTTCGGCGCTGAGCTAGCGGCTCAATGCTTCCCGTACCTCCGGACAATCTTATAATACGTATAGCTCGTCGCTGCATAGCGTCGAGAGCGTCCAGCAAATACTTCGCGGAGCCGTGCCAGAGGTGAGAGCAGTATTCGACGCAGGGTCTAATCTGCGTCTTGTACGGCAGACACCTCTTGTGCGTTGTAAAGAATCGCTTTACCTTATTCGGTATTCCTAGTTTCCGCGAAGCTAGCCCTATACATCTTTTAGTAATACCTATAACATTTAAATCATTAGATAGGTTACAATTTGTCATAGAAAACATTACTAACTACAGTAGATGGAGATGGAGAGACTTCTTTTAGATTAAATATTAAAGCAATTCACATGTAGGTACCATTTCGAATGTTTTCTCACCGGCTAAACTTACGTGAATAAAGATTCGTATAGCTCGATAGCCAGCCTTCGAAATTTACATTACCGTACGTCAAAATTAAATTCGTGCCTCCAAGTTTCTTTATAAAGTGTCACGTAACGAACGTGTGACGCTACGGTTGCGATACGAAAGTAATTTAAAATCGCTCGTGCTGCTAAAATTAGTTACTTTCACGCACGATAGGGGCGCTGTACAAATGTCATACAATTGTTTGTCGATGACGATACGAATACTTTTTCGCAAGTTGTTCGTGCTCGAGCCTCAGGTCGTCACTGGAAATACCTTCTGTGTGTGAACCAGAGACGACCGGTAACGGACATTAGAGCGGCCGCGGCCATGGGAAAACAAAAGGTACTTTGACACAAAAGAAAGGCTAAAGGCAATATTCTCCGCTATAAACTAGTAGAATACTGGTAAGGGCATCACGCAAACTTTGTCGCTGTAACTGACATTAAAATTAAAGACCATTTGTAGGTATGTCGCCAAAAGTAGATCAACAATGTGTACATTAATAAACACGAGTTAAACACGTAGTATCCGCGCTACTGAGTTTCACGGTGTAAAATATTTTTGTACCCCCTTGTCCATAATTTTAACTAATTTCAGTCGCGAAACTCACCGTGCTCGCCCCAACCGAGCAAACTGCCCAAGTAATTACTGCCAGAGTAATCCCACAGAGCTTGTAAGCCCGTGTGATATTCTGTAGAAAGTTGTCGGTGTTCTTAGACTGTAATAAGCATCAGCAGTTTTATTTTTGGACAAGTAAAATTTTATACTTTTAGGGAGAAACACACAATATTAAAATAGCTTGGGTATTTAGGTGATATTTGAGTACCTACATTATTTTGATCTAAAATCTGGGATGAAGCCTTTCACTTGAAAAGGTTATCGTAAATAATATCTAAAGATATCGTTAATTACGTAAGGCCTAATGGGTTGTTTGTTTTACTGAAGCTACATATTAGACTGATTCGTATTAAAAAAAAACACTTCAGATAATTAGATTAGACGGAAAAGTCAATTATTCAATAACAGTAACTACACCAAATAGGGAAATAAATCATTTATTCGATTATACTTACCTTATTTGAATATAAACTCAATATGATCTATTAAATAATTCTATTTCAAAAATTCAATATGCGAGGTGTATGAAAGTTATTGCTGGTTTGCCGTCCGTCTAGAATATTCGTCTCGCATATAACTCGAGACGTTTCTGATAAGTGTGCCGATGATGGCAAATTCCTTGCACCACTACACACGTATTTCGTTCCTTCGACCGTGAAATTAAACCTTATCAAAGCAACATCTAATAGGTACATCCAAAAATGTTGAAGATTTGTGTACTTGTGCTTTTGGTCGCTATATTAAACATACCTAATGATGTTTTGATGAAATCAAGGTTATCACTGATGATACAGATGAATTAGAATTTGTAGAAATATCCTAGATGTTACATGGTCCGTCAGTTTATGGTTTAGTATTGAAGCTTCGTTGCATTTGAAAGGATTTACTGCAATCCGAAGTGACAATAAATCCTTTTGTATGTAGAATACGATAAGTAGGTACTTACAGGTAGGTAAGTGTTGAAACACATTTTATAAGAAAATCAAGTTATTTGCATACATAAATAAACATTAAATATCCTACATACCTGAGTTTAGATCGTTTAAAAATGAAATACTTAGTGTATAAGCCTCAGATTTGAAAGAAATATATCACAATTTATACAACAGGGCATTTATGATATACCGGACGCGCATGTAGTGTAGGTATAGTCCGAAACTTCGAGAACTAAATCAGTTCTAAGAAACATGTATACTCTGTGTCATATTTTTTGAATTTTGTGTAAGTAGCAATAAACGAGGCAAATGTTAAAATATATTTCTATACTAGTGGTCGCCCGCGACTTCGTCCGCGTGGTAATTTGGATTTTTCCCGTTACCGTCGCGTCGCGTCATATTTTGAACAATTCACACAATACCTTTATAAATTGTAGCCTATGAGTTATTCTGATGTATAAGCTATATTATTGTAAAGTTTCATTAAAATCCATTCAGTAGTTTTTACGTGAAAGAGTAACAAACATCCATCCATCCATACATACATACTCACAAACTTTCGCGTTTATAATATTAGTAGGAAGTGTATCGCATCAGGAACAACATGGACCCAACTACTTTGAAATATCATATAGAAATGAAATATGATTCTGTCGACAACACAGTAGGTACGATAATGTTATACGAAATCCTAGTTTACATATTTCCATGATGAATGGTTCCGAAGACTGAGAGGGATATTAGGGTTGCTTTTTGACAATATTGTGGGTATAATGGTTATCCGCAGACTTTAACAACGTTTCATTTTATTGTAATCAAACGTGACAGTTTAATTAATGGGAGACAGGGAATATCGTTTTGTGTGTTTTAAGTCAGGGGTGCTTAGGGGCGGGGTCCTGTGAAAATTACCAGGGCCCTAGTCATCCTCACTCCTCACAGACGGAGGAGGCTCTGGTAAAAGCATCCAAAGTGCCCCGAAATGGCAATACGCTCGTCCTCTGTTACGTAGAGACCATTTAGTTACTGCTGTAAAACGGGGGTGCATTATGCTTACTTCTTAAGGGAAGGCGTAATTATACGTATGAATAAGTTGTATACTTAATGTCAATAACTTGGTCTCGCCATAGATAACAAGACCTCACCAATATCGAACATCCATCAAGTTGAATAGTTCATACCACTACTCTACATAACGACAGGACGCTCGTACCGAACGTCGTAATTAATGGCGAATAAGAAATTATTGAATTGCAGCCTTGGTCGTGACAAGAATATAGATACCATGAATGCAATCAAGTAATTGGTATTTACTTTGAATATAATATGGTATATCTATGGATACTTACTGTACTATATCTTTGCATCACGGGTTTACCACCAAGATTTTAGAGATCCAAGTCTACCTCAGCTGAATGCGACGATAAACGGGCAAGACTAGTATTTGTACAAGTGCCCGGTTAGCTACAATAAGGTAGTTACTGGCGAAAAGAGGGCGTATAATATACCCCCTTTCTTCTATAATACCTACTAACATGATAATAACCTACAAATAACAAAATACCTGGAAGTGGAACCATCGTAACATTTACAGTAAGTGATCAAATAGAAAAGAGTTTATTCCATAAATATCCGAGGAAATCCTCTGGATTCATAGCTTGCCAGACACAGAACTTTTTATTAATTACGAGATTCAGCGCCACCTGTACTAGTCCGTACAGGATTTACGAACGTAAAAAGTTTAGAGGATTACCACCCCAATTCATGTAATTCGGTTTGGCATCTTGGTAAGCTAATCAAATTGGGGGAATTTCTTATAACTTTTAGTTCCAAATGAAGAATGGAATTATTGAGTGATATGAATGGACTCTTGTTTGTTTCATTTTTGTTGGACGGTGTCGGACACAAACAAGCTTTAGCAAGCAAACTTTGCAGTGCCTATTAGGAATATTGAAATTTTATGTTCATCAAGCAAAGTAATTGGCATAGATCACAGTGCAGAATGTACACAAACACATTCTCACTTATGTCTCAATAGAAACTTATTATGTCTACGCCAACCGCATCGACTATACCAATTAAATTTTCTAACTCAACATCCTAAATATGGTTATCATGTTGAGGTTAGGACAAGAGATAAACAGCATAAGTTACTGTAATGAACTGTGAATTGACATTACTTGACGTGACAACAGCAATAGCAGAGGGTGTTTGAAAGGACCTTATTAGTTAATTAATATGATAAAGCAGTAGAAAATTAATGCAAATAGCAACCATTGCTATGAAAATGCTTCCCTGCGGCTGCGGTGTCTGCATAATAAGGGTGTTTTAATGTCTAGCCCCCACTTTACCGTCGAGATCAATTCAACATTGAATTGTCTTTACGAGTGCATAAAGTATGCACTCTGTGTGGCTAATTTAATTATAAGGCCATTGTCAGTGTAAAGTTAAAATACGAAACATAAAGAGTAGTCAAGTTCACCTACACACATCACATAATGTTGCACCGTAGACTGTTGTCTACTCTTATCTATAGTGGAAGTAAATTTACAATACCATGGTCCTATAGATGAGCGTGTCATTATGAGAACGTTAGTTCTGTATGCAAAATACTACCTACCTGCATTATACCTACATTATACCTACTGGCAACGATAACTTTTGGAGGCCTCGGCCCAAATAAGGTCAAAGAACAAAGTTTTAACTTAATATGAGAAATTTACACGGCCCTGGTGCAAAGTTGTGATAAATAATTATTAGACCGTTTTGACAAAACTAGATTTATAGGTCGCAGTTATCTGAAGGTATAGGTATATTCAATTCACTTTATTTATTTATTTATTTTAATTAAAATCCACTTGGTTAGTAACATTTATTTAATAACTATGTTAGTACTTATATTACAGTATAGACAGGTTGTAACATCAATCATTAAATTGCTTTTTTAAATACCTACAATTTAAGTTATGAACGTCACAATATTTGTTTTGTTAAGTCCACTATACATTATTTCATTCGATTGCCTCAGATATTACTGCGACTGTTGGCCTTAATGGATTAGAGCACATACACAATACAATCCCATCACTTCATTGCCGTTTCAGTTTGTCCGGATGACTGTCGCGTGCTTATATATACCTTCAGGCAACATTACACACACACTTGTCTTTAAATTTGTTTACTTTGCCAATTGTACCAATCCACCACGATTTTCAAGCTTTTTGATTTCGCTAACTACATACTTCTAAAATACTAGAATACAGTGCCAGAATTTTAAAAAGTATCCATAATTATATCTCTCACTAATCCAAACTACACGTGATTAATCTATAAAGATGCTGCTGATTTATATTAGGACTTATATTTATTTAACATCAGGTAATTTTGCGGGCAACATTTGTATTGAGGAGTTGATCACGCCATGTTTGGAAAGTTGTCACCCTGCGAGCGCAAACACAAGAAGCCAGAAGATCTGTTGCTTTGATGTTAAGAAACGATGGTGTTGAGCTACAATTGCGCAACAAATGTTTACGATAAATTCCCGGCTTCACAAAATCAATACGTATTTTATTACCAGACATGAAAATTCACCGAGTTTGTAATTTCCTTGCTTGTCATTTTCACTAACTTCCGAACCCATGTCATCATGACGATAACAGAATTTGAAGTTAAGCCAGTCAAACAGAGAGAACTTAAAACTCAATTGTCCGTGCTGTTTTTTTTATAATTTAGTATAGGTACTTACTTAAATAATAAAATAGGTATGCAATGCATGCTGCTAGTTGCAAATGTTGAACGGAGCAAATGTTTTTATTACATATCAGAATCAGAATCGAACGCTTAAACTAATTAATCGAATGAAAAAAAATCTATTTTCATTGTTGACGCACGTTTTTCCATGGCAACCATTTAATCATCTGGTTTTTCGGTGATGTCCAGGACATTTTCGGTGATTATTCCTCCGTGGTCAGCTCTATTTTCATGATTTCTGAGATATGCACTCCCGGGTATGATGTCGACCAGCATGTTAAATTTGGTTAAAATCGGTCGAGCCGTTTCGGAGGAGTTGGCACACAAACAATTTACACTTGTCGCCTAAGATTCGTCAAATTGTCGTCAATTGTCGTCAATAAACAGCAAATAGAACAGTGAACCAGGGGTAACTAAAGGTCTAGCTCTAGTAAACTCGTCATATCAAGAAATTATTGTCGCAAAATAGTAAATATTTTAAATTGTAAATGTAAAAAAACGTCGACAATTGTTTCGCCTCTAAACGAGGCATTATCAGGGCTGTTCTCGTTGAGACAGTCTTGATAATGCCTCGTTTAGAGGCGAAACAATTGTCGACATTTTGTTGTCTTTTTTAAACTCTGTGAAAAATAATGCTATTATAATTTTAATAAGATTCATCATTACCTGTAATCATGGGAAATTAAACAGTAGTAATATAACAGAAACTAAACGAGACGTTTTATTCTCTGCAGACACAAGCAATATAATATATCGTAGGTAACTAAGCTGCCGAGGTTGCCGTATAAAACCTCCCGTAACATTCGATTTTAATTAATAGCATTTTTAAAAAACTCATGAAAATAATAACCAATCAGAAAATATCTGATGTTAGTTAAAAAGATTTTCTTTCAAATGCCATTCGACACAAAAACATCCGACATCCTCAGGTGTAAAACGTGAAATGTAAGAAAAAATAGAAAAATATTTTTGATATTATGGAGACTTCACATTTATATTTGTCGCACGAACACCTCTGATCAAATATGAGTAGCGAATTTAATAAGAACCTGTGTAAAGATTTTCTCTTCGTATCGAGAAGTTTATAATAGAATCGTTTTTCAACGGTAAGGTTCGATGTACTGGATACGCGTGTGTCAGATTCATATAGTTATAGTCATATAATTTATAGTTCATATACTTGTGGCTAAAATGTGGTTCTGTACCTAAGTATTTGTGAATAATGAGAGGGTAGTTAAATATTAAAACCCACTGTCAATGTCTGCTGACTCCCACCATTGAGATTTATACAAAAGGGAGTGATGCAGTACGATCCTGTCCAGTTTAGATTACGAATTTACAAGTGTATTGCTTTATGTTATTCACAAATTATTACAGAAGTATGTACCTATGTAGGTACTACAGCCTAGTTCAGATAATGTGTATATAAGACAGTTTGACTACTTGATGTTACGGATCGACTGTTGTCAATCCGCGGGTATTGCTTCTATACTTAGATAAGTGTATTGTTACATGTTTAAATACTTTGAAGATATTATAATGTGACCCTACAACGTTTCTTGCCCTTCTTCTCGGGATCGGTGGTAATCGAATGGGTGGATTACGAATAAATACAATCATGTCTTGACTTTAGTGTTTCATTGCTTAGGGGTAAAAGTACATAATAGTCTTCTTCTGCCAGTTGATATCGGCGCAATACACATCATGATTAGACATACAATTATACTCGTACGATCACAAACCTATTTTTAGAGAATAGCTTTCAGTATAGTCGTCCTATTGATGTAAGTACCTGGACTCTTAGGGAGTTATGTAACATAGTTACATAATACATTGTGTGAGTATATTAGTTATTATGTTGGTGGTGTACCTGGGATCTGCTTAGGGATTTATGTGACGTATTTACATAATGTAAGTATATTAACTAATTTGTTGGTGGTGGTTCACCACCAACAAGATTAGGTACTAAGACAAGGGTTTGAGGTACCTCTGCCTACCTCTTGTGGGACATAGACGTGATGAATGTCTGGCCTCCCGACTAGTATAAAGCTTTGTATGTTATGTGAAACAAAAAATATACATTCCTATGGGTACTTTTGAAATGAAACTCTTAGTAGGGTACGTAATTCAGTTTATAAAATAAAAATAAAATAAAATAACGTTTATTATCTTTGAAATTTTCAGAAAATTATTTAGATTCGTCAGAAGTTGGTGTGACTCTACCGAGGGTTCCAAAATGCAACGAGACTGAGAAGAGCCCTCAAGAAACTCAGCTCGGCTTTTTTCAAAATATTTCATCTTAAATCTAATACAGAGTTATTTAGAAAGGAGCAATTCGTTACGTTGTTACAACCAGGCCGCCTTGTCATCTAAGAAATCATTAATACTATAATAAGCTTTATGGCACAATTTACTTTTTATTAGTTTTTTAAATTTATTGACAGATAAATTTGCTATTTCGGTTGGCAATGTATTGTACATTCGAATAAAGTTCCCCGCAAAAGAATTACTCACTTTATGAAGCCTAAATTTAGGAACAGCCAGTTTATCCTTATTTCTTAAGTTTAGATTATGATTATCACTATTTTTCACAAATTTACTTTTGTTCTTGTGGGTATACAATAAAATTTCATAAATATACTGTGAATACACTGTAAGGATGTTAATATGCTTAAACTTATCTCTTAATGACTCCCGAGACCCCATTCCATAGATAGTCCTGATAGCCCTCTTCTGCAACACAAAGATGCATTCAATATCGGCAGCGTTACCCCACAGTAGTATGCCATATGTCATGATACTGTGGAAGTAGCTGAAGTAGACAAGACGCGCCGTTTTAATGTCTGTAAGTTGTCGGATCTTTTTGACAGCATAGGCTGCTGAACTAAGCCTGGCCGAAATTTTCCCGATATGAGGCCCCCATTGCAATTTGGAGTCTAACGTTATGCCCAGAAAGACAGTGTCATCGACCAATTCTATTATATCATCCCTAACCTTAACACTGGTTTTAACAAGTCTTACATTAGGTAAGGTGAATCTTACACATTTAGTTTTATTTTCATTTAATAATAAATTATTAGCACAAAACCAGTGGACTATCCTAGAGAGGGTAATGTTTACATCGTCAAGTTCGCGCTGTCCACGTTTAACTTTAAATATTAAAGAAGTGTCATCAGCAAACAAAACTACCTCGTGGTCGTCTCTTATGAGGTGAGGGAGATCATTAATATATACTAGAAAAAGAAAAGGTCCCAAAATTGAACCCTGCGGTACCCCCATTGCTACAGGAGAACCAGGTGACTGTTTACCATTGATCACTACTTTCTGGACCCTATCACTTAAGTAAGAATTGACGAAATTCAAGGCCGTCCCCCGGATTCCGTAATGATCAAGTTTCTTAATTAAAGTCTGGTGCTGAACGCAATCGAAGGCCTTAGATAAGTCGCAGAATACACCATAAGCATCATATGACTCATCCCAGGCCCTGTATATACACTCTAATAATTTAATTCCGGCATCAGTGGTGGACCGACCACGAGTGAAACCGAATTGTTTTGTATGTAATAGTTTATTAACGTTAAAGTGATTTTGCATTTGATTAAGCATAATTTTTTCAAAAATTTTACTAAATGTAGGTAGTACAGAAATGGGACGGAAATTGGACGGATCTGAAGTACTACCCGATTTAAACAGGGGAATTAATTTACTAGATTTCATTAAATCAGGGAACACACCACTATCAACACAATTATTAAATATTAATACTAGTTCAGGAGCAACCATTTCAATAAAAGAATTTACTAAATACACAGAGATGCCCCAGAGGTCAGCTGTTTTCTTGATATTTAAAGATTTAAAAGTTTTTAAGATAGTGTTTATGTTAACTTTACTGAATTTAAATATAACGTTACAACAAGGAACGTTTGCTTTTAACCAAGATTCTGCAATGGGGGTTGAAGAGCCTAGGGTTTTTGTCAAATCTACAGGAATTCGGGAGAAAAAATTTTCAAATTCGTTAGCGACCTCGAAGTCTGATGTAGTTATTTTACCATTTATATTAAGTTTAAAATGATTATCATTTAATTTTTTTTTTTTTTTTTTTTATCATTTAATTTATTCACCTAGAATACATCTACTTACGAATAGGCTAAAGTCTCTCTTGTTAAGTATATGACACGTGTATAGGGTACAAATCATAGAGAACTTTATAGTACTATTCGATTCATGTCTATAGGGGAATAGTTACTGGGTACCTACTGAAAAAATAAATCGCGCCCAGTTTAATCGGTAAGGTAATGTTTTAGAGGTAGGTGTGTACCTACGTATTTTTTTTATTCGACGTTAATTATGAAACAGTATAATAATATGCTAGCACCCTTTTTGAATTTTATAACATTCCACTCACGAAACATGGTCATGTATTTCTTTTTAAAAATAATTACACGGAGCGTGAAAGCACCTGCGTCCCTTATTGATTATACCTACAATCTCCCAAATTTCACGTTTGTGAAATATATTTTTTTACAATATACTGTAAACTGCCCTATTGTTGACAGTCTTCCTAATATCGGCACTTATTAGTTCAGTTCGAAAAAACAAGGAAACCTTTTTTTTTATGAAATCCGCGGACTTAGGCCGCGGCCGCTCCCACGTCCGTTGCCGGGGCCTTGTGGCTATTTCCAGGTATTTCCAGTGGCCTCCGGCGGACTTTGGCCACCCCTGTGGCCTCTGCGCTGGGGTACAAGGAAACACTTTTTTTTTTTAATTCCCTGGCCCAATGCCGCGGCCGTTCTAACGTCCGTTGCCGGGCGTCACTGGTTACAAGCAGGTATTTCCAGTGGCACAAGGAAACCCTAACTTAAAAAGTCAGTCAGACATACATCACGCCTATATTCCCGAAGACGATACCCACACTTTGCCTTTAATTTCGTGGGCCCACAAGCCTATTGCCGTAACCAGGCACTTTAGAACATCCCTGTATTTCAAACCAAAACATATTTACCTAAATTAGAACAGAGTTTGTAAAACAGGATTTCAATTTATACCCTGTAAGTATAGGTAGGTATTTCTAGAGATTGGTAGGTATCCTGAAGTGCCAATAATTGGGTAGTTGGATTTGAATCGGCGGCGTCAGATACCTTTTAGGGAGAATGTTTTGACCAACTAAGCTCTTGACCATAAGTGAATGCAATGTTATTTAGTACCTACCTAGTTTTCGTGACAATAAATTATTTCAAACTGAAAATTTTCAATCAAATAAACTAGTTATGGTTAGGGTATAACGTAGGTACCTATAACGTTGTTGTATAAAATGTTAAGAGTAGAATGAGCGTAACATTTTATACTTTGCTTCAAAAAGAAGGATCGTTCATTATACAAGACAAGCGCACTCCTGTTATTGTAAGCAACGTCCTTTGTGTTATAAAATCTATTAAAAGGAGTAGCATAACGAGCCAGTTTACTTTGCTATAAAGCCGGAAGAAGACATTGAAGGATGACGATGTAGTGCTTACAGCTAAAATCATGAAGAAGACAATAATTTATTATAGGTTTATTTTACTATAGTCCGAGACGCCCAGGACTTTAATTGGCTGTGCCAAAGCGGCTGGCACGTAAGATTTTGTTACAGTTCATCAACATTTCATCACAAGGTAATTTTTTTTACGTGGGACTAAAAATACTGGCAAATTGTGGGTGTGTAATGCACCTGCCTACCCTTTCCGGGATATAGGCGTGATATATATGTGTTTGTGTGTGTATGTGTGTGTGTGTATGTGCGTGTGTGTGTTTGTGTGTGTAAATTAAAACCGCACAAATCTTGTGATATAGTCAGTGCCGAACCACCCATTAAATCTTATTCGTATAAAGAAATATAGTCACAATAACTTCCTTCTAAGTTCCCTGCACAGTTCGCTAGCTCGAGACAAATTAATATTTTATGAGACTCGTTCCAATTAATAACTAACACCTACTTGGACGGTCTGACTTATTAACATTTTGCTCATATTTGAAAATACTATCCCCATCTTGCCAGCGGGCGCGGATTTAAGAAGAACGAAATCTGTTTAACATTACCTATTGATTTGGACTCAAATAAATTAACTTTCAGTTTTTACACATAGCTTAATGCAAAGTATTTTGGACAGCTTACCTACTTTTGCAGTTTAATTTCCAAAAGAGGACACAGAGTCTAAAACTGACGGGAGTGGCACAGCGCCAAGTTGGCCCACGTAATGGGATGCCGAGAGGAATTTCATTATTACAAGTATTTCATTTTACGAAAGAGTGTGATTTACCAGGTCATAAAGTTTGCTGGTAGCTTCAAAGAGGTCACCTGCATAATTTAATCACATGACAGCACTTTGTTCTCGACATTTAGAATAATTCAGAAATAAGCGATCATATTTAAACCTTCATTAAATAATGAAAGAATTTCGTGAGATAATGATGAAGAGTTTATCGTTATCATTACGTTTTTATAACGAATTAAATACATCACGATATCATAACATACTCGTAGTATGAAGCAAAGTCACTTCCATTCCCTATGTATGCTTAGATCTTTAAAATTACGCAACAGATTTTGAAGCGATTTTCACCAATGAATAGAGTGGTTCACGAGAAAGATAGTTGTGTACCTATAATTTGTCAAGCGGGCAAAGCCGCGTGCATCCGCTCGTAAAGAATAAATAAAGTATTAAAAACCACATATATCTACATCATATAATACATAAATATAAGCACAACAAAAAATATATAAACACATTTATTTCCTGTAATGGGGTAGGCTGAAGCATACATAAATCCAATACTTGGCCAGTAATTTAGTCGAAAACACAAAATCATATAGTACAAAAAATGGAATCCGCGAAAAAAGTTAAATAAAATGACTAAACTACATGCTTTAAAGTGCTTATAATTTTCATAGCTGTACGACATACGTAAATAATTTCATCAGGCGAGATGCGTGCGTTCTCATTACGGGTGGGTAACATAGTAACAACAGAGACGGTAATTAATGACGAGACGGAACAGTGTAAGTTCCATAACTATGCTCCAACGATACGTACCTGCTTCAGTTTAATACATACTGCAATTAGTATGTACGTAGTATGAATAAGCATTGCAAAATTGGTGTTTTTCGGATTACACTATACTTACAAGAACATTTCTTGATATATTCCTTGCTTTTCCAAAAAAAGACTAATTCTCTAGGTTTTATAAAATAATAATAAATATGTTAGAACAATTCACACAACGCCATCTAGTCTCAAACTAAGCAGAGCTTGTGATATGAGAACTAGATAAACTGATATTAATACTTTTACATTTTTTTTTGTAAATACATACATATTATACATAGGAAACACCCAGACTTCGGTACAAACGTATGTGTCATCGCACAAAGTTTGTCCCGACCGGGAATCGAACCCGAGACTCCGGCGTCGAAAGCGGATGCACTACCGACCACGGCACTGAAGCAGTCATAATAATACTAATATGATTCGTTAACACACGCATAATGACCCAATCCCGATTTGTGTAATTGCAATTTACATATTGTCATGTATTTATTTTGGAATGCTAATGGAATAGAGTGATATCAATCAACGCCTTACACCCCCTTACCGCCAAAATCAACCTATAGTGCCTTTAGAAAATAAACCCAAATCCGTTTCCCAAGATGAACCTAAATTGATTACAAAGATAGCTAGAGGCGCGCTGCAAATTAGAGGTCCAGGACCCGCTTTTCACTTTAATCCCTTTTTAACCGATTCTTTTATCCAACGACATCCCGAGGGATATTACTCACCACTTTTTTGCTAAGCTACTATTTTTTGTGACGAATTTAGTTGTCAAGTCAATAGTGTAGGCGGATTGTTAACTGAGGGGTTTTGTTTTTGTCAACTTAAAAAATATAGTATTGGAGCGAATGCCTATTAACTGCGCTAAAAACAAGTCAAAATTAAATTAAAAATTTAAAAAACCCCCGACTCACAAAAAAAGTGATGTATAAGTTTTCATTTGATACCCAACACGGGTATATTTGAACACATTCAATTTTTCATCACCACTTTCACCCCTCATATCTTTGAAATGGCTTAACCGATTTGTATAAAACATAGCTAAGAACACTCTCCCCTAACCCATCTTTCAAACAAAAATAACAGAATCAAAATCGGTTCATCCGTTGGGAGCAACGATGCCACAGACAGACTTACAAACTCACACACACACACACACACACACGTCAAACTTATAACACCCCGTTCGTGTTTCCGTCGGGGATTAAAAAAATGAGGTACATTATAGATTCTCTAACTTTTATTGATTGGGTTTCACCAATCGTGATCACCGGTTTACGTAATTTATTGCAACAAACCCTGTTTATAATAATAAGTACATTTAAAGTTCAAAATTCGTAGGGCTCTTTCCACCGCAGGTCTTCCGGCCGTACGTGAACCAAATGGTTTAGCACGTAGCGATGGAAAGAGACCGGACGGTATGTCGTTGCTACCGTGGAAGATGGGAAGGCTTTTGGTGTGGGACGCTACATGCGTTGACACCTTAGCACCTTCACACCTTCCAAGCACATCCGGATGTGCCGGCGCTGCTGCTGCATCGGCTGAAGGCCTTAAACGGCGTAACATATTTGAGCCGTTTGGGGTTGAGACACTGGGGTCATGGGGTCCGAGTGCTCGCCGCCTTTATAGAGACATTGCTAAACGCCTAATCGATGCTTCTCAGGACCAGAAGGCTGGCTATTTTCTGGCCCAAAGAATAAGTATCGCCATCCAACTTGGCAACACAGCCAGCATTCTGGGAACCTTCCCAGTCGGCAATGACGCGGAGGATTTTTTAAACAATATTTTGTAATGTAAATATTTTTAGTCTACAATTATGTATATTTTGTATATTATAATTCTTATTGTAAATAAATGTATTCTCTCTATTTACAGTTTAATTAATACATTAATATTATTTCCATGTAACATAATTTAATGGAAAGAGCTGAAATTTTTAATGGTTTAAGGAAACAATGGAGACTTATGTCAACTATGGTCATTTAAAGATAACATAACAAATCTAACTTCAGAAAACAACAGCGAAGCTGTTTGTCAAAGTTAAATAAAGTAAAACTCGCAAGAGACATGAACTTATTAAAACTGGTACTCAATAGTAAGTTGAGTCAACTCATACCTCCAATATTATTGGCACGAAGGTCTGAATGAGGGAGGCTGTTCGACTGATGTTTGTTCAAATTTTATAGTATTGGAAAACGATAGATCTCCAATGAGAAGTAGTTGATCCGTTAACATTTTCATTCAATATCTTTTAATACCTTAAAGATGAGAGCAATGAAACGCCGCGTCTGCCTGTTTCAGATAAAGTCAAAATGTACTAAACGAAATTTAATGCGAGTATCACTATTAGATAAAGTTATTCACGGGGAAAACTTTGGTGTACAATTAAATAAAGTTTTGTACCGCGTTAATTAAAGCGAAGGTGTATTATTATTTGACTCAGTTAGTATTAGACTACGAGTACTTATTCACTAGGAAATTCAAGTTGCAAAATAATACCAAGCATCATTGCAATCGACTGAAAGAAAGAAAAAGGTGAAGTAATGCAAGCGAAGAATTAAATATTCGCTCTGCTGGATACCTGATGGAGCAAAGTCATTCGAGTCGGTGAATATTCTTTTTGTGATAACTTTATGCAGCGTCGTGGACATTTTGTATTATGATATCATTATATTGTAAGTTAGCCTTCGTGGCAGTGGAGGCTTAACAATTTATAATTATCCCCATTACATCTCTACTATTACGTGCATATTTGCATTTAATTGTATCTAAATACAGCTTCTTCTACAAAAATTTGATAGTGCTTTAATTATGTTTTGACTTCCTTAAACCATAATAAATTTTCGCTTACAACTTATGTACACATTTGTTTAAAAAATGCCCATTAGGTATGTAGATGTACTCGTATTTTGTATTCAAATTCCAAGCATTTTTCGAGTGCGGATACCTACTGACCAAATTCCAGTTGAGCGTTTATTAATCACAACCCTAAACAAACCTGAATCCACATATTAAATTACTCGTAAATTTATGTTGAGTCACCCTAAGGCAAAAAATTCTCACCTGCAGAATTATATTAGTTAATTCTTTTTTATACTACACACGGGAATGTTTATATTTGCCAAACAAACGTGACGACAAATGAAGAACAAAGAGTCGGTTTTGATGTCATTTATCAGATATGAAGTACCTAAAATGCATATCGACGTCTGGTCTGACAACTAATGTTCTAGTTGGTACGAGTACCTAGTTTAGTGTCAGGGAGCTGGAGCCCATCACTAGCTTTCTTGAAAATTGCGCAAATCCCAGATTGACCAAACGTGACTAAAGGTGTTATTGATAAAACTTATTTAGCAATTGGTTTTTTAAGGACTTTCAACGCGTTAAGACGTTAATACATTAAAATAATGTTGATAGTTATAAAGACACTTGAGCGACATAGTCTCAACTGTGGGTAAACAACTCAAGGTCAACTGTGGTTTTCGAAGATACCTAGTACATAATGATCATAAAGAAATTGGCAATTTGTAAATGAAGACAGAACACGAGTTCCTTCTAGGTTTGTTACTGGAAAAAAATCACCGCACACAACAGAGTAATACAACATATAGAAGAAATACCAAGAAAGGTTGTAAATTGCAACCCATTAGCATGCAGGGTGCGGGGTTGAGCGGAGGCTAATCCACCCGATTGTTCTTTAAAAGCTTCACCGAGAAAAGTCAATTGCTGACACAAGGTCGAACATTCAACTGCGAAATTGTTGTCATTTTATGGTTGATTCTTTTGAAAGATTAGTCTAATGATCTATAATGCAGCGTGAATTGTGTGAAGCTCATATCTCAAAAAAAAACAATATTTTTTCAGTTCATATGCCGCGAATATAGAAATGATAGAGGGATTCGACAATAAAATGAGTTGGTTTGGAACGTATTGAACAATCAATAAAAGCAAAACGCCAATCAAAGTATAAACCAATTTCAACACGAATTTGTTATTGTCCAGAGCGGGAGAGTGACGGATTAATTGATTGAAATGTATGTTTTTATTTGCACAGTTTTATTTGGATTAAACGGATCTTAAAAAAATAAAATGACATAGAGTAACTAAAATAGTAATACTGACGATACTGCCAACTGTTATTAGCTAATACATCATTAGAAGAATAGGTTCAAATGAATAAATTATCGTTTGTTAACTGTTTTATGGTCGTCAAAATTTTAATGAACCCTATAGTATTAGTTTTAAATTATACGAGTGTGGATTGAAAAGTAGTCGGCCTAACACTTATCCATTTAGTTCTAAAAATCAAATCTAACCACATTATTTACTTCAATTCGGACCTGTTAATTGTGTGAAGTTTGAAACGTGTGCGATAATTAGTTTTAATTTTATATATTATTAACAAAGCAATCTGACATCATTTCCGCAAATGGAGCAAATCGAGCAGCGTGCCGTCATTAAGTACCTCCATAAGAAGGGGCTGTCATCAAAAGCCATCCATGATGATATGGTCAGTACATTAGGGGATTGCGCTCTTTCATATTCATCCGTCAAAAAATGGATAGCAGAATTCAAGCGTGGTAGAGAGAGTGTGAAACACGAACCCCGCTGGAAGGCCTTCGACGTCCGCTAGTGACGAAAATGTTAAAAAAATACTCGACTTAATTATGGGAGACCGCAGATTGAAAATAGAGAGATAGCCGAGATTATAGGCATCTCTTATGAACGTACTCAAAACATAATAGTCAACATGTTGGGCTTCCACAGGGTGTCTGCGAGGTGGGTTCCGCGACTGCTTTCAGTTAAGCAAAAAAGGATGCGATTGACTATTGCATGCGACTGTTTGGAGTTATTTGAAGCTGATGAATGTGATTTTTTTATTCGTTTTGTTAGTATGGACGAAACATGGGTTCATTACTGTACACCGGAAACAAAACAACAATCAAAACAGTGGAAAAGACCTGGTTCTCCACCCCCCAAAAAGGCTAAGTCGATTTTGTCGGCAATTAAGGTGATGGCTTCAGTATTCTGGGACTCGAAGGGTGTGATTATGGTTGATTATCTTGAAAGGGGTCAGACTATAAACTCTGATTATTAATGCACCTTACTACGTCGTTTACGAGAGTAAATAAAAGAAAAACGTCCAGGAATGATCAGAAGAAAAGTCCTGTTTCATCAAGATAACGCTCGTGTTCACACGTCTGTCCAATCAATGGCAAAATTCACAACTGTGGCTTTGAACTGTTACCGCATCCACCTTATTCACCTGATCTGGCACCGTCAGACTTTTTCTGTTCCCTAACCTAAAAAAGCACTTGGGACGTCAAAGATTTTTGACAAATGACGAGGTCAAAGCAGCAGTAGACGCATATTTTGACTCTAAGGAAGACTATTTTTTTTTCAACGGGCTAAATGCTTGGAAGGGAAGATGGCAAAAGTGCATTGACCTTGATGGTGATTACGTTGAAATATAAAAATATATTTCATATATTATGTATTTATTTTCTTGGTTAGGCCGATTACTTTTCAATCCGCCCTCGTATAATGGAATCTGATATTTATCCAGTCGAAAATCTCTTTAGTTGGAAATTAAAGAGTTAACTACCTACATTGCCGAACCATTTGTAAGAATCTAAGTCAGTAATGAAAACTAAATAAAAGTTGGAGTGTGGTTAGAAAAATGGGCTCTGATTATTTATTCCTCAGCCTCACAAGTTAGAGTCCACAGCGGACCACTCCTTGAACTACGCTACATTTGTCACTCGACTCGATTAAAATGCTAAACAACTTGAGAGGACTATGTAACTTCGTCGATGTACTTTTTATTACAAAAGTTTCCGGTTGAACATTTGCCAAAGTTGTTTTATTTAATTAAACTTGAACTGAAATGTGCGGGAAAATGGAATTCACTTTGGCAAATATTTTACATCAATGATACGAAATGGATTTCGGACTACGTGATACCTTCCAACGATAGGATTATTACACCAATAAAAAAATAAAATGCATTTAGTTTAAAAAACTAACATACGTTTTTTCAATATCCCACGAATATGTATTTGCATATAATGAATATGAATGTATTGTTTGACTAAGAGCTAAATACATACGATTAAAGAAAAAGCCTCAATATTAGATATAAATTATTTGCTTTAAAAAATATTGGTTACTAAAAATATTTTGAAGAAACAGTTTACTTTATAAGAAAAAGGATCCTAGTATAAAAAGTGATAATGACACTACTTTACGGATAAAGTTGTGAGTTTTACAACTGCAGGCGAAAGAAAATTCGTGAGGCGATTGCAGATAGGGTAATTCTGCAAAGCGTCTATTACTTTATAAGCACCGAAACCATGGTGCACTTGACCACTTTTAGTATATTTGGAAGGAATTCTTCATGGGAATGATGGTCTTTTGTTTGAAGTTACGATACATTCCTAAATAAATGAAGTCCAAATAGCAAAACTCTAAATAGTAAATAAAGAATAGGAAAGAAGCAGTTTAACATAGCAATACCTACTTAAAAGTAACATTGTTAACTATGTTCTGGTACCATCACTAATGATTAGGTACGATAGAAACTTGTGGCATAGCCAGTCAGGATATTACTTACCTACATCAAAATCTTTATCCCCGGCGCTTGAGAAAGACACACTTTATATTAAAGCTTATCCTGCAAGTAAGTTGATAAATTGTAGGAAATCCCCATAAGTATAACTAAAGTAAATAATAATAAAATAACCAGAAAGCGGGTGGTGATATCCACCCGCTTTCTGGTTACTTGGTAAATCGGTGCAGTAGTTTCTGAGGTGTCACGTTGTCCCGTACAAACTTTGTCCCCCCTTTTTCACCCTTTTAAGAGTAGAATTTTGGAAAATCCTTTCTTATCGGAAGTATGCGCCATATAAAAAACACTCCCTCCAAATTTTAGGTTTCTACGATCAGTGGTTTAGGCTCAGCAGTCAGTCATTTAGGACATAGAATGTTATAATGTATGGTTAACTGTAATTAATATTGATTGACGATTCAACGTTTACCCTAAACGGCTGATCGTAGAAACCTAAAACTTAGAAAACGTGTTTTTTATATGGCGTATACTTCCGATAAGAAAGGATTTTCCAAAATTCTACTCCTAAAGGGGTGAAAAAGGGGGGACATAGTTTGTACGGGACAACGTGACACCTCAGAAACTACTGCACCGATTTGAAAATTTCTTTCGGTAATTTAAAGCTACATTTTTAGCGAGTAAAATAGGCTATATAACATCACGACAGAGTTAATAGGAGCAGACCAGCATTGCGTGTAGACTGCTTGTTGGACGTTAATGACCGCAATCTCTCAGAAATGGTAATTCCTAGGAAAAAAGTTGTGGGGACTTATTTGTAGGTTGTTTTATTATCTACAATTTTGTACAAATCCAATTTTTGATATAATTCACTGTTTATGAGAAAAATAAAAAAAAACCGAAAATTTTCAACCTTGAATAACTTTTTTAACACAAGACGGATCGATGGGAACTTTTGATATTTGATTTATAATGATGTACTTAATACCTGCACCACTTTGCAGCTCTAAATTAATGCAACCTTACAATTTTGTTCCGAATATTTTAACTGGATAACTCTGTTAGCTACCTGATTTGAGATTTCTTTTTGAGATATATGTGGGAGACTCGGTAAAATAAAGCTACTTGCGAAAAATGAGCTTGCTGTTAATCAATATTTTTCAATGTTCTACGACCCGTGTACTATTAACTTACAAAACAAATATTCATACCGTAGGTACTTAGAGAAACCCGTTTTAAAATGTTGTAATCTGGAAAACCGATGTGAAGTGAGGTCGGTAGTAAGAGAAAATGTGACTTATCTAAGAACTCTCTGACCTGAATAACACACGCATAGGTAATAGATATATATGTATATATCTATGACACTCAGCGGCTCAGTGGAGCTGTAGTCCAATAGATATACTTTACATTAGTTGTGACTAAATAAAATTCAATTCAAATTCAAGTGAAAGTCGACTCTGTAGTATATTTTCGTACATTACCTACCCGCTCTTGCCCTGTACCACCAAAATGTCTTCATAGAAGCATTCCTCGGATAACATCCGTCCCGTAGCCGATTGAGGGTTTAATTAAAAATGTTTCCAGAGACCCAAACCAAAATTTAATAATTCAGATGGTTGAAAGCTATTTGTCAATTCTCTGTGACATTAATAGGATTCTTTAACTATGAAATATGTTACCTACATACTTAATGTATTTATGATTTTCACACTAGTTTAATCGTGTACGGAGTTCGATATTTGCTGAGCGCATGGCTGGTAGCTTTTTAGGTTACCCCTGGCGCTCCTTAAATATCGGGTTCCCAGATACTCACACACCGAACAACAGTTTTTTGTCCTGCACCTGGAGCTAGTTAGGAATAACCAGTTCTTCTGTGCGGGACTAACAACTAATCAAGCATTACCTTGACATTGGCGAATCATCGATAAACATCGATGGAACCACGTTTTTAAAAAAAGAAGAAGAAGAATCGTACTATAATATCATGCGAGAATTAATTCTGGACGCATGTAAAGTCTTAATCATAACTAATTTACCAGATGATATAAGTAATATTAATCATACATGTAATGATAATCTCCAATCCCCGGTAGGGTATTATAATGGTTAATAGAGGGTGATATTTGACAAGTCCTAACCAACCGATCAACTATCCGATCAACTCAAAGGGGGTGATGTTTGAGAAGCCCTAGCCAGTCGTAGCTAGAAGTGGCCGATCAACTAACGACGCGACGCTCTGGCATACATAAAGTTTTTTTCCGGTAAGCTGTAATAAAACCGCTCCCTATTGCGCGAGACCTACAAAGTTACCAACGAAAAGTGGGCGTTTACTACACCTCTGGATACCCCTTCGGGTCAAAAGGCATGAATATCTTGTAATATATTTAGATATAAAAGTAATACGCAACAGATTTCCAAAAAAATATTGACCTTAATACGAGTAGCTACTTTCCATTCGACCTTGACGTCCAACATTAGTGACTCTTGACATTTCATAACGTTATATTATGACCTGAAAAAAATATTTTTACTTTGCTTTTATGAATATTAAGATGAGCCAACGTATATTTTCTTTTGTCTTTGCAAGTCGGCAAGTCTCTCGTAAGAATAATAGTCATTTCTACAAGGCTTTTTGGTGGCATACTCTCACGTTATTAGGGGAAATTATTTCTTTGTATTACCTCAAAGTTTCACAAGGATAAATTTCTTTCATAATTACATAAATAAAGACCAAGCTAAGTAAAACATTTTCATACCAGTAACAGCTTAAAACAATAGATTATGTCTTTAGAATCAGGACAATGACGCAACCCGCATGACATTTTATCTTATCATGCTGTTTACATTCAGGGTTATTTTTAAGGCATAGAAAGAGCTCAATAAAGCTAGGGTACACAGTCTTCACACACTAGTCCGAGACGCCCAGGACTTTAATTGGCCGTGCCATAGCAACTGGCAAGTAAGATTTTGTTGCCTTTCAACATTTCATCGCAAGGCAACGGGTTTAAATTTTTTTTTTCTTTCAAAATTACAATATAGCTGCTACCTTTTATTAAATTCATTTGGCAACCTATTATGAATAATAGGCTTGCCCCTTGTTACGTGGTACTAAAAATACTGGCAAATTGTGGGTGTGTAATGCACCTCTGCCTTCCCTAACCCCTTCGGGGATATAGGCGTGATATGTGTGTGTGTACACAATCTTCTATGTAAATAGGTATTAAATACCCTTTATTTCAATATTTAAACTGTAGTTCTTTGAATCTGCAGGGTACCTTCACACCCGACAGATAAAACAGATAAAATCTGTTGATAAAATCTAGTAAAAGTTGTTGAATAAAGATTAAGTCACGTTAGTACGCACTCACTGACCTCGCATTTTCCTCCCGCCGGGGTCTCAACCGATGTTCTCGTTCTCGCTTAAACTATTAGTAAAGAAAACCTTCATCATAGAAATGTCTTTTTAATATAATCCTTAACCTTATTTCTTAACATTATGCATTCATTTGGAACGTATTGTATACGTGTTTGTACAACGTAAGAATATCCTTCCTACAAACTATGTTTAGTATTTCACTGACACGTGACAGGAAAAATAAAAAAGAAATAAAAAAAAGAATTAACGTTAATTTGAGATACTCGAAATAAATTGATTATTTCTTAAGAAGTTTTCTGTAAGTATTTAATTAGACATAAATTATGGATCACCATCAACATCATAAACGACTCGCTCTAAGTGTACGTTTTCTTGCTCTATAAAATATGAAAGTGCCATTACAACAGCTGGATGTCAATTAATATTGAAAATGTCGTGTAATTATAATCTAAATTAATTATGACAAATCAGCATCGTTTGCTTTTTATTTCTTACTAGCTGATCGCCGCAGCTCCGCCCGCGTGATTTAGTTTACTCGTTCCCGGTTCCCGTGGGAACACATTGCCGGGATATAAATAAAGTAGCCTATGTTACTTATGGCGAAGCCATAGAATGTAACTTGTATTATATTCTGTCATTGCAACCTCAGCAAATTACAATATTATTTTGGTACGTGCGTTTTTGTTAATACAAATATGTACGTACCTAAGAATTGCTGTTATGTTCACCCCACTTTGCTAATGTACATTTCCTTTGTTTAAATATATAATACTAATAAAAGATCAGTCTATCAGTCAGATATTTTATAGTCATTGTCATATACAATTACTATTGTTTCACTGACTCGTAATATTACTCAGGGTGAATGTAGCTTTCCAATGGTAAAAGAATTTTTGAAATCGGCACAGTAGTTTTTGAGTTTATTCATTACAAACATACAAATCTTTCCTCTTTATAATAGTAGTATAGAAGTATAGATATAGATTATTTATTGTACTAAAATTGACAAAACAACCGAAACCACCGAAATGGGACCACTTGGGAATGGGACCACCTTCAAACTACCGAAATGGGACCACTTGGGAATTAGTAGCTTCCAATTAAAAAAAAATTCAAAATCGGTACACCCAGTCCGAAGATATAAGGTAACACATACAGTCGAATTGAGAACCTCCTTCTTTTTTGGAAGTCGGTTGAAATATATCGTAAATGTGGAAATTTATCAAGTTCTTGCAATCCACAGTATGTTAAATCTAACACTGGCAACGCACGTCTCTGCTGGTGGAACTATCTAGATTCTAGATCATGATTTGAAACCACAAACGGACAAACAGAACTCCTTTGAATATCAAAATTTTGCTGCACAGACAAATTATAACTTACTCAAGAAACTGCAATTCTGAACTCATAGGTGACACGAGTAACATAAAATATTTGTGCTGATACCAGGCTGTTATATTTCCAATCGTAACGTGTTCAGAATGCAGCAATATGTAAATTTATCTGAACCTTTAACAGCTATACACGGGGTATGTTAAGTTGTAACTTATTGCGTTTTATAAATGACGAGATTTATACGAAAAGTTTTATCAGATTTAACATATATTTCATATCATGAGTTCTGAACATAGATAGTGAAAGTGGTGTACTTTCACCAAGTTTTATGACCTTCTCATGCTACGGCAACTGTATCACAAACTCGTAGACGTGCTACGAAATAAAAGGGGTAAGTATTACTATCGTATATATAAAAGAACAGTACATCAGTTCAGTATACAAACAGGATGGTGTACGTTCAAACTAACCCCAGTTTTATAAACAAAAATTCTCATGCTACGGCAACTGTATCGTAAAGTCGTAGGCGAGCTACGAAACGTGATTTGTAGACATATGAAAGTGGTGTTACTATCGTAGACATAAAATAACAGTGTAGAACTGCTACGTAATCTAGTTATTAATAGCAGCTGTATGTACTTTAAATTTGGCTCACGTTATCGTTTTACAGCCCAGTGAAATAATAGCTCTTGTTTAATTTAAAACTTATAGGTAGGTGTTGAAACTATCGAATTCTTATCGGATATTTGCCATGTAAATTTGGGTTGAGTTTCCGATATTTTGACACTGTTGCAAGCGCCATGATCACGGAAGAACTAGAAAAAAGTTCTTCCGTCATCATGGCGGTTGCAACAGTACCGAAATACCAAAATATTAAAATTTGTTACATGGTAAATATTCCGATAATTCAAATAGTAACTTAAAAGTAATTCCGGAATTGACTATATTTTAATTATGCATTAGGATTATGTTTTTCAATTGATATTTTAATACCTAATTAATTGTAATTTAATTTAGTGTATAAAACTTGTTATAGCTAAGAGCACAAAATTCACGATACAAATTCAGAAATAAACAAGGATCATTTGAAATGTCTGTTCGTATGTATCTAATTTCATTAGTAAGATATTATTACACTATCCGCATCGTACGGTTTATTTAGGATAAATGATTATCCAGGATACGCACAATCTCTATTCCGGATTTCCCTTTAAATCCACTGAGCCCTTATAGTGTGACGAAATAATAAATATACACATTTCGTTATCTAACACACCCGTCGGTATTGTTAGCGGGATTTGTCAGAGGAGATGAGACAGATATGCCGTCTGAATTTCGAATAGTCCGTCGAGAAAATTGTCTCTTTCTCACACTACTAAACTAGTACATTTCTCACGTCCGCGACACACAGACTGGTTTTATACAGAACGTGTTTCAATAAAAGTTACAATTGGATAAAGTCAAGTAAGCAAAGTAATAACAAGTACTAGTTTGGTGGAAGTAAAATGAAATTGAATTGAATGAAAAAAAGTAAAGTAAAATGACAACTACACATGAATAAATCAATGAAATACAGTCATTAATATAACTACCTACATTATACTCGTAATATTAGCAATATCTAAATTGATTAATGGCAAGCAACTATTGGTACACTAATCCTCTTCAATATGGCTGTGGCTAATGCAATCCAATTTCAGTACTAGTGACAAGTGGATTTAGAACCAAATTATATGTCCATTATAGTGAGAGATATAATTGCTCATTTCCGCACAACGTTAATGCGAAGTTTAAGCTATTTGTTCGCAAATAGCATCTATATACCTTTTATTTCTACTTAACAATATGTTTTGTATCAACTTATAACGAATGTAATTACTACAACTATAGGCAAATACTCTCATAATTTTTATACACAGAGTTCTGCAGGTAGTCAAACTAGGCTAGCCATAAATATCGATCAATTTAATGTGATTTTTGACTAGCGAGTGGCAATCACCGGCAGGAAATAGACAGTCGACATAACGTTGCACAGGTTGTGATGTTCAAAAATGGAACTCTGACGGGAAAATCAATTTGCATGAACCTTTGAGCCAGTGCACTACAAAATACGCTGCGGCAATATGTGACTGCCATGCCCCCCAAAGTAAAAATCAATATTAGTGCAAATTTTAAATAGTTTTTTCTTGTAATTTAAGTAACTACGGTAAACACTTGAGTAGAAACGAGTTAGCTTAAAACCCCGGGGGTTAACGGTATGTTTATTACAAAACCTGAAACCAGAATGCTGAAAACCGTGGTAAGGTAGGATGGTAGGAGGGCAGGCTCGACGCATTGAAGTAGACTTTGGAGACGACATTAGAATTTAAAGCATTATAAATACAGTAAACACGCGAATTCTTAAAACTAAGTTAAAAGAAATCTTGACAATTAATTTCGAAAGTATTCAGTGGAAAGTGGGGCATTTATTTTGAAGCCAGGAGTCGATTTGTTCATGAAAGATCGGTTCTTTTGTGTACTTCAAAGAGATTATAGAGAAGCAAGATACAAAGCTCTATCCTTGAACGCGTATGAGCTGGCACAAGGTTGGCAATATATCATTCTCATCTAACGATGACGTCTTCTTGAAAGTGACTTCATAAGCACTGAATAAAGATGCTACACGTAATATTTTACATCAGTGAAATTAGGTACTTCACCTGTCGTTTAAATTTGTGGTAAATTGACAATATGAACCGAACATTATGGCGACAAATTTTCCAACTGAACATCAATAGAAAAGCATATGCAGATTTGACTTTTTGTAACAAAATCCTGTTACAGCAATAATAATAAAATTGGAAACCGTCGCGGTCACTGGCTAAGTCACGTATCGCGGAGTGTGACCAGGAACGTGAGGGTTAAATGTATCGCCATACCACCCATTCTGTAACTCGGCAGGTGGTCCAAACAGTAATTTATGTTGTACAGGACGTTATTAACGCTAATACACCGGAGCACTCGCATTCAAAAACTTATTCTGAAACCCTTTAACTTTGCAATCCATACTTATTATTGTTTCCCATTATTTTGAAACGGGTGAAAAGAATAAAGGTATATGTAGTCACTCAGTCACAAATGTTCTGAAATTGCAAACCGTTATCCCTAATCAATATTCCAGATGCCCAACATTCCAATTGTGTAATATGTTTATTGGTACTTATTGGTTGGGACCGACATTCCATATTGGACATTACAGTATTGTACTTGTACCTATTAATAAGTTTGTCATGTGATGTGATGTTAACTGAAGCTTAACTAGGTCATTCAATCGGATCGGGTCTTCGAGCAATAATGCAAACATGACGAGTAAGGTTTGGTCGGTACAAGTCTGATATACCCAAATCAGTGATAAATCGCGACAGGTCCGAGGGTACTGTACATTATAAAACGTTTTTAAAATGAGGTAATATTATACTTTCTCAAATACCATGATTATCTAAATATTCAGTTTAGTGTTGTGCAAGCTTCGATAATTAATATTTTCTATAACATAGTGCAAAACCTGACAATAATGCCGCACATAACGTACAGAATACCGTCCATTGTCGAATTTTAATGTGCCAGTGACCGCTGTCATCCCCATTGATGGACGATCATTTTTATCGAGGTTAACCGTCGTCAATACGGCGTTCTCGATAGGACATTGTAGCCAATATACCTACATAATTTATTCGCTGTGGCCTTAGTGAGTACACAGCGCACTTCCTTAACTAAGCTCATGCAAAACTACATTTCAATATTTCCTGGAATATCCGAGCTTGAGATTGGAGATGCACTTGTCTGAAGCTTTCAAAATCGTTGGATTGCACCTAACAAATTCAGTATAAGTTAGATTAGAATAATTTGATCTAAAGGTAGGCATCATTACGAGAACATTGCGGATTTTAGAATTTGGACGTTTGGTTTGACTGTTTTTGTAATGTGACTATGATTGACCGTAGACAACATGCAAATTAGGTATTTACTCGTATTGAGATCACACAGAATAATACTCGTATGTAAATGCATAGGTCCGTGCCGAGTAACTAAGTATTGAAATATATAGGGCAGAATTAAAGGTAATTTTAATTTTTCCCTCATGATGAGAAAAACAGATTCGTTTTATAACTAGAAAGGAAATTTTATGTAAGATCATCATTGAATTATTAATAAAAATGGTGTGATTAGATGTTATAAAAGAACTCTTCATACTCGCTTTATATTAAGAAAGCTAACACTTCATGTAGGTGCAGGTTCTACAAAGTGATTTTTATGAGAATTTCCTTAAGGAATCTAATCTAAAGTCTTACGACAACAAAATAAATTAAAGATAACATATATGAGATTAAGTTTGATGACTTAACTAATAACTGCAAATAAATCAACCCAATCGTACTTAACAAAACAAACTCAATCGAAATCAATTTCGAAATAACTCTGCAACATTTACATACACATAATAAACAGACAAACTTCCTCTTCACAAATAATATTATATTCTTCCTGCGTTACGGTTGGTGAAATTACATACATCAGCTATAATATATATAATACAAGACGATGTCAGCATGGTGTACATATTATTCACAAAAATGTATGTTTACTGTGCTGTTATTGTTAGTATGAACGTTTAGTCATGCGAAAATACATTCAGCTTCTGTAACAAAACCAAAAATGGCACACATTGATATAACCATAAGTAAAAATGTTATATTTGCATAAGGCTCTACATATTTCCATAGGCCGAGAACTCTGCCGTGAATATAAATTGTTATGCACCTTGACCTGATTTTCTTGAGGGTTGCAAATCTATACTTATAATAAATCTGTAGAAGTGAAAATTCTGTACATTGAAGATATCAAAAAAATAAATGGCAGGGGGTGTTACTAGACTGACACTGAACCCAAAAATGTGATTAAAATTTTTTTTGTCTGTCTGTCTGTCTGTTCAGGCATCACGCAAAAACTACTGGTTCGATTACGATGAAACTTGGTATAATTATTCTTTAATATTCTGGGCACCACACTGGGTACTTTTTATCCCGGAAAAGTATATACAATAAAAAACAAACTTAATTTTGCGGTTCGATCCCTTGACCCGAGTACTGTACCAACCGCAAATAATAAGTTTGTCGTAGGTTTTTTTAATTTTTTATATTCGGTTCGCCAAATTGACACCGCCCGCCTGGTGGTAAGTCGTGACGACGCACGTCTAGCGATTGTGGGCCACTCTCACAGCACATACGATAGAGAGTGGCCCTCAACTTGACGACCTACTGATGTGCCTCTTCACGCTCCGCTTAAAGAACCCAGGGTTATATGTGGGAGGAAACACGTGCACAGGCAGGGCGTTCCAGGCCACTATCGTTCGGCAGAAAAACGAACGGTTAAAACGTTCGGTTCTCGCGAACATGCTATCCACTGTGTGGGAGTGGCATCTCTGCCCGGCACGCGTTGTTCGGGATCGGAAGGAAGAGGGTGGGATCAGATTGAAGAGCTCTTCTGAACAGGTTACGTCACCCGCAGTGGAGTTCACTATTAATGGTTTTTAGACCTTTTGTCTGTTTGTCTGAATGTTTGAACACGCTAATCTCAGAAATGATTTGATTTTTTGATTTGAACTTGCGGTTTGGTTTTCAATCGCTTCATAAATAAAAAAGTTATGTAGATCTAAAGTAACACGCAGGCGGAGCTGCGGGCAACAGCTAGTAATAAATATAACTGTAAAGCGAAAGCAGCGCTCCTTTCGCTTTACGAGTCGAGATTTCATTTTATTAAACTAAAATTGGTGGTTAAACTTATATTTTTGTTACACTACATTTAGTACCAACATTGAAACAATAAACTCATTGTTTAAATGTTTATTATGAAATGGTTCATGATTTACCTATATACTAAAGATTTTGCTCAAAGAAATAAAAAACACTAGCAGACAGTTTGAGATTAAATTGCAGTGTAACCACTGAGTCGACGTGGCTGAAATTAGTTGAACTAGAGGTACAGCTAGTTTCTTATATAGAACAACAGGTTATATTGGATCCACGCTAAATGAGAAACACGTGGAAACAAATTTCACACGTTGAATATGAAGCTGAAAAAAAAAAAGAATGAAAGGAGTGTATCAAGCGATTTGTTTTCTTAAAGGCTTATTTGTATGTGAGTTGGATCAATTATGATGCCTTAACAAAAGACCACGTTAAAGAAGCTGTAACCGGCGAATATGCATGAAACCGTTTATAAATGATGAATACGCGAAATAAGTAGGCCACGATCGTAGCAAGTGAAAATCAAGCAAGCAAGAAAATGTATGCAGATAGGTATAAAAATTTTACCCAGTGAAGTTACTTTCTCTACATGAAGTATATTTTAACAAAGTTACGAGTTACCTCAGCAAGTTTTCGAGTTCATATATACAAAAAGGGTAAGTAAAACTAAAAGCCCAAAATTTGAGATAAAAACTGGAAATTTATGGTAATGGAACAGTTGTGCTGAGTTAAGCCAAAAAATTACAATTCAGATGGGCGGCACTTGAACATTCAGATAACTTGTGAGCTTTAAATGTAACCACACGGAGATGTCGAAAGAATAAAGGCACGGGCAAATTCATATCTGAACAGGATCTGACCTATACAATTTGTATGATAAACACACTGGTCATTCGCAACGCTGTCTTACCCGTCACCGCGCCAGATTCACTTGTTCCCTTCCCGTGCTATCCCACTCGTACGACAATGTCATACACGTTAAAGTTTCTTAGCGCTTAAGACATGTCAGCAGTGTCTGACGTCAATAACGTATACGTCAGACGTCATATACGTAGGACCAGTGTGTCGCTGTCTCCCACGCGCATGGCATGCGTCGTATACGAAGGACCAGAGTGTTTTTCGCGTAACTGTAACTTTTTGAGGTTATAATGAGATAAGAGTCTAATAATAACAATATTCTTACTAGGACAATATAAATGATTTATCGCTTCTACAACATTCTACAACATAATAGAAGCTGTACCTACATTTTCAAACGTTAAGAACATACCTACATATACTAAGCCTGTTTTCACAAAGGCATAGAGGCATAATACACGTCCACTCTTTTACGGTAACTTTGTCAGTTCTACCTAACAAGGAACCCATTGCATCTAACTGGTAGATTTTATGTTAAGGTACTAAAGTTTCGTCCATTGATCGGTAAGTGCGTAACTTACAGTTAAGTTTCAGTTGAGCTTCTAGGATCAGACTGGACATGACACGAATGAAATTTAAAGTAATATAATGATAAGTTCTCAAGCCATCACCGTTGATTAATATCCATAAGTCCTCAAACTATTAGCTAATATTCGTAGATAAATTGTAAAGGTCAAATTTAATTTAGTTATGAAATTTATTTCATCCGTCATTTGCATATAAATCCCATTTACAGAGGCCGAACATCAAACTGAATACAGTTTCACGTTTCCATTAAAAACCTGTTGACTTTCCGACGTGTAAGTTTTAAACACATCGAAGTAATTAATATGAGTAACGGCATCGAGAGCTTTGAAGTGCAACTTTACGTATAAGGGAGGTATATAATAAAAACGAAATTTAAATTTTATATCGTTATCGAAGTATGTATAAATGTAAGCTTAAGAAAATTAGGATAAGCTTAGCATAATTTTGTGAAAGTTTCAGGAAAGGATGAGATGAGATCCTCTACTTTGTCATAGATAATTAAATTGGAAAGCGTCGCCTGCCTACATTAGTAAGTTTTAAGCAGCTTCCAAGTAAATTAACATCCTAACTGGTTGAAGTATTTCATCAGTTTTACTATAAACGTACCAGGAAAAGTTTAGTTATTAGTTATGTACTAACCTATTTTTTTAGAATGACAAATTGCTCTAGACAAAGCGGGGTAGTGTCTTCACAAGGACGTTGTACCTACATAACACTACGTATATGCTCTTCCTTAAATTATTGCATACACAAGTTATTAAGTAACACAAAATAGGTACATTTGCTAACCTATCTTCTACATGGATAAAAAGGAAAATTTAAAGAGGCTAGAATTTTTACTGGTGTACAATTTAGCTGGGTCGAGGAAATACATTAAACAACTGACTGCCTCGGTGGCGCAGTGGTTTGAGTATGAACAGACTGCCGTCCCTGAGATCCCAGGTTCGATTCCAGGTCAAATCAAATATTTGTGAGATCTGCAAATATTAGTTTCGGAGTTTGGGTGTCTTCTATGTATAATATGTATGTTTTTAGAAACATATAAGTATGTTTATCAGTCGTCTAGATCCCATAGAACAAGCTTATATTAGCTTAATTGTGCTAGATGAGGTTGTGTCCAAAATAATTCAAAAAAAATGTCCAAAAAATGTCCAAAATATTTATTTATTTATAAGAGAAACCATTAAAATGTCACAAAAAATAGACGAAAACGTTGCCAGATAATACCTACTGAAACCGTATTATTTGATATGTATAGAAATGATATGGCTGAGAAAGGTTTCGGAACCGACCACGCTTAACGTTGCAAATAGTTTCTGTGGCGGTATAATATATTATATGTTTAATAAAAAAAAACCTATTTCAAACCATTTCAAGTTGATTTCTCATGTCAACAACGATACAGCAGAAATGCAAGTTACTTCAAGCTGGCTGTTTCCATAGATTCTAGTTGGAGTTACGCCAAATAATAATAAATTTTGGAGTGATGGATCCAGGTATGTTTGCCAACTTTTTCTACTTTTTAGACCGACGGTGACGGGTCGGAATATTAATCAGATTAAAGCTTTGTGAGTCTGATAAATTACGAACACAGCCAATAATACTTTAACCAGAACCTACTTCTAGTTATTTTTCCATCTGCTTAGTTTGAGACTTGTGTGAATTGTCTTAGTTTGAGTCTTGTGTGATTTGTGTGAATTGTCCTAACAAATGACATATCTGAGATGAGTGTCAGAGTTGGTGTAACGTAAGTAAGTCCATGTATGATACTAAAAGGTGATGGGTGCCACTGGAAATACCTTCTGCGTGTGAACCAGAGACGCCCGGAAACGGACGTACGAGCGACCGCGGCCGCAAAGTATAAATGGATGGGCGTATAAAGTGGTATATTTTTTAATACATTAACGTTTGTCTATAAAATGAGGACTGAACTATCAGTCCTCGATTATCAAGTATTAACTACTAAGTTGGTTTTGCATACCTTTTTCTGTAAAATTATGAGGTGTTTTAGTCCACAATATTATAATAAGCATAGGTGAAACTAAGTGTAAAGACGCACGCTATAAAATATCCAAAGTAAATAGAAGAAAGCGCGCTTAGTGACCATAAAAGTCACAACACAAAGGAATGAGTGTCGGCTCTGTAAAGGGATACCGGAACTTTTTGACACTTCCATAGCGACCGCCATTAATCAACCCTCACTCAGTTATTACTCTCTGGGGATTCTTCAAATACTTCAATGATTTCTTGTAAGCTCTCGACCTCAAAGTTCAAAATTGGGTCCATAAAATGTAGGTAAGGTTGGAATACCTAGCTGTGGTTCAACTTCATTCGCTTTATACGAGACTAGCGGACGCCGGCGGCTTTCGCCAGTTTGACAAATTATATAGACAAAAACCTTTCTCAAGAACCACTCTATCCATTGTTGAAAACCGCATGAAAATCCGTTGCGTAGTTTTAAAGATCTAAGCATACATACGTACAAAAGCGACTTTGTTTTATAATATGTACTGTATGATAGTGATGATATACACTAGCAATACATCCTCCAGTTGACTTCCACAAACAACATTTAAATGTTAAAACTTGCATTAGTTGTAAAACATAGACAGCAGCAGCAGTGAACTTCAATAATTATGTTGATATTAAGTCTCTCATATTTACCCTTATGGAAATCTGCAGTCCAGTAAAGATAAGATTAGGTATATTGACTTTTGTCACAAATGCTTATACCACAATTGCTGACTTACGCATTAAAAAGAGAACAATAAGTTAACTTTTCAGTTCCAACGATACAAGGCGATGTCATTGGCAAGGGCTTACAGGGTCTTAATAGCACTATACATTTTAACTGTTTCTCAACGGTTTCAATGACACTAAAGACCCTAGTGTTTTGGTACAAGTAGTCATACGGGTCAAGAGGACGCACTTTATTTTTGACAGCCCCAAAGGTCTTACATGGTACTTACATAATTTAATCTAATTTTCCATCAAAGAGCATTAGTTTCTGATGTACATACGATTAAAGCGAAAAAATCCTAATGCGTCCTCTGGACCGATATGTGGGTAGAATTACGCATGTATTAGGGTATAATTACGCACACGGGGTAAACGTACGCATTTAGATTTCTAGGAGGATACTTTAATAAAAAAATAATGCCAGAATCAACATTTATTTGTTTTTAATCTACTAGAAAATGAGATTAAATATTTATTAATTCACAATCACATAAACTTCAAGAAAGTAACAACTTTTAACTTTCAAATCTTTAACATTGATTACTTTAACATACATACATTGGATAAGTATCTTTGGATATTTATCACTAAATCAGTTTTTGGTTACTTTACGTAATCTTATTAAGGAATTAGGTAACATAATAATCTAAGAACTACAAAGAGAGATCAAAGATTACATAACGAATCTAAGGTAAGTTCTAGGGTTTAGTTTAGTCGTTTTCTTAAGGCACCCTCACTGATGCCAACTTCTTCAGCAGCACGTCGTTGACTTTGTCCTTCTTGCATTAGTTTTTTTTATTCGTGCCTCTATGATAAGGGCCCGTTGTGTAAGTCCTCCGCATCTTTATTATGAAAGCATAAATTACCTTTAAACAACTTTTAGATATTTTCCTAGATCTTGGGGCAAAAGTTCGCAACGTGGGTAAAAGTACGCGTGCGTACTTTTATGCACGCACTCTTACCCCAATCGACATTTTTTTTAAATGATTGGACACAATACAAGAGTTCATTAACTTTTAATAATATTATTGATGTATGTACATGAAAACTACAGTAAATGTATAATACAAACCAAGTGTACTTACTTGCAAAACACTAACAATATAACTTCAACACACTTTTTCCTAGCCCAAATACCGAACGAATTTATAGCACCACACGTGTTTGGCGACCTGTCGCAAGAGTGCTGATTTTGCACGGGAGCAGCGCGTGGTTCCGAAGCGGCGACTACAGCACCGCCTTATTTTGTGAACATACCCCTCAGCCCTCGCCCCCGCTGTCGGAGACGAACCCCGAATGACTCTACCTACCTATAAGATATTCGATAATGATCAATGTGATTTATAAAAATTCTAATTTAAATCATATTTCCTTACAGAACTAAATAGATAACATAGTACATTTCTCTGTATTTGACAGTACTAAAGCATTCAAGAAAATTGTCAGTGGAATTTCGTAATCAGTTAAGTTTGTGAGAAACTCGAAGACACCGTGTTTATCAACCGCCTATTCACCATCATTTGTTATAACGACATCAGGCTGATACTATTAGCTATCTAAACGTGCCTTTGTTTTATGACTAGGTTTGTATAATTAGCTGTATCAAAGCAACCGACCGATAGGTAATCTCTTTTGTCCTGACGCGACTGAAAACGGCAAAGTTAATTATTCAATGACAGGCCCGGGCGTGATGGCCTAATAGATTTAAAGTGATGTTGAAATTGTGCTAAGTAAGAACTTTTAAATATTTTTTCACGGATTGCATCTAGTGAACTCTTGATAACAGGTGACTTTTAGAATATCAAATATGTGTTTAGCAATTTTCAGCAAAATATGTCCAGTAGTCAGAGTTAAAGAGTGACAAATAAAAAGACATTCAAACTTGCCCGAAGTAGGAGTAATAATAGTACGAACAATTTTAACGAACTCTGACTCTGACTCTAAAAATTTTAACCTCTGACATAAAGATAAAAATCTATTTATCTTTATGTCAGAGGTTCAGTGGCCGTGTCCTTCTGCGAGTAAGTCATGCTCGCGAAGGAGGCGGCCGAGAGCGTACCCTCCCCGCTGAGTTTCGCAGTCAGCGGCCAGGGCGCCGCGCCGCGCCGCAGACTCATCTACGCCCAGGACCATCGACCTCCATGATCGGAGCCTGAGGACGGCGGGATAGCCACCCGCCGTCCTTACAGAAGCATGCTAGAAGGGTTGCGTGCTGCGAGGCCTTTGCCCCACAGCAAACAACCAGATTCACTCACCGACATGGGATAAAACCTAACCCCAACGATGCGGGATTTTCATTCCGACCAAACCCCCGAAGAGGCCACACAGCTGGCCAAAGTCCGCCAGGCGCCACTGGAAATACCTTCTGGGGTCACCGGAGACGCCCGCAGCAATGGACATGGGAGCGGCCGCGGTCTCGCAGATTTAAGAGGTTCAGTTTTAAAGTTTTGTGTAATTTTACATAATGACTGAGGAATGTGTTGTTGATACCGTAAATTGTTCAAGAGTTGGACAAATAAAAGTAAAATTTTAACACGTCAGAATAAGAACACGGAATAGATGATGAGGGTTTCTTTTTGTAAGTGAACTTCTAAAGTACTTGGAAATAAAAATAAAGTGAAATGTAACAGAAAACACAGTGTAACGGCTCAGACATTAAAAAACTTGCTGCGGAGGGCGTGAAGCAATTTCACAAACAGAACTTTGAACAATGTAAATAAGAACGGCACAGCTTTGTAAAATATAATACAGAAAAGCTTTTACTCCATGAGTAGTAAACAGACTGCAAATTAAAGTTTGTCAACAAAGCAAGTTAAAGTTTTGTGTGAGTAAATACGTGTGATATTATGTGAGATACAGTTACCGGGCAAAGCATTTAAGTTCAGTTATGCGCGTACTATTTTATACCTACTATAAAAAAATCGCAGAAACAAAATCATGTTTTGAATTTCGAATATAAAATAATGTATGGTCAAGTAACAAGTGTTCCTTTGAAATATTTACATATTTCGATGAATTGAAGAACTTTTATACTTACCATGTAAGAGCCTTTGTAGAGCTCTCTTTTGTTCGATATTTCTGGAGTACCTATTGCGGCAACTAGTGTTAAATATGTTTCGAGCGATAGGTCCATCACTGATAAGTCATAACTACCCATAACACACGACCAAGTGTTTTACAGATAGGAGTCAGGTAACGTTTTCCTAATGTTCGGGGAGCGCGCTTTCGAGCTACTAGCGCACCACGGCTGGGTTAGGTTTGAAAAATTACGTCAGTGGACCATTTCTATTATGTAAGTTTATTATTGGTTTAATATACTTGTAACATCACCCAAGGAAACAACAGACTAAACCAACGATATATTATCAATTCCTGCGAGGTACCTTCTCATTTAAATTATTCGAACTCGACCGGCATTTGGCCTTTTAAAGTAGGCACGTAAAATTCCGTACCTCCTGTTAATAAAAGCATATCGTAAAACAGTTTTATGACTCGAGAAATTAAGTAACCGGTGTTGAATATAAAACGCTATTCGTTTGAAGCATTGATTATACAATAATACCTATACATAAATGTATAACAAGCTGAAATGTACTATCGTGTAAGTGTCAGAGACACTATTTCAGCAATCGTAAGAATAAGTGTAACAAAGCAATGAAATATTTGTGTATATTTAAAAACTGTGCTATCACTTCGACTTCCTCTTACTTCAAATTATGCAAAGTTTGACCTTGTATATAACTCTCGGCCGGTTTCTAAATTGAGAATTTGAAGTTGAGCATCCACTGAGTACGCCAAATATCAAAATTCAGGAACAAATTTAGACATTTGAGGTGCTCGACTGATACTTAACTTCAAATTGTCAATTCAGAAACCGGCTGTTAGTCTATTACTGGAAACTGCATAAAATCCGTTGATTAGTTCTAACCAGTGTTGGGGATAAGCTCTGAGAAATTGCATCCTTTTTAACGTGACGTAAGTCTGACAGCCAAAGGCTTGTTCGGCTCCAAGTCTATTCAAAGAATAGTCAGTGGAAGCGATTACATTTTATATTTACATTATAGAGAAGATTATAATAATATGGAATATGATAACTGGATTACACTTACACGATAAGTTGTTTTATACTTTCTGTAAATTTATATGGAAGATAGATTTTTTTTAAATCACTATGCCTCATATGCTGTTACTGGTAGTACCTACTTAAGCCGACCACGTCCGTACCAGGGATTTACTGTAAGAGTAATTGGGTCGACATTCACAAAAATGATATATGAAACCTAGTAGATACGTTCATTATTTTCGTTCATTTTGTTGTAATATTTAATACTTAGGAACTTACTCGTTCTTTTATGTCCATCAGAAAAACGAAACAATTACAGCGACAACACTCACAAACAACATGCGCATTAGAAAGGTTGTAATAGGATTAAGAAAGATATAACCATAGCCTGGATTGACGCAAAGAATACTTTTTACCTCTATAATGTGTTCCTGTAGGTATTGGGGGACGAGAAATCTAGCACGCGGTGATCCCGCGTGGTTTAGTGGTAGTAAATAATAAAAGAAGTGAAGAAAATCAGTGGAAAATATATTCAAAGTTTCCAAGCCGAGTGAACAGCTTCACCAACATTGTAAACGATACGTTGAGGACAATAAATTTCGCCGGCACTTGTGAGTTTCAAAACTAGTGTATACTTACCACAATGTAACATTTTTAGAGTAAATAACCGAAGCTATCCCTGATTTTGCTTCATTCAACTTTTTATCGTAATTTTCACGATTGTTGCAGTAGCTATTATTGTTAGTACGTAAATAATAATATTTGTATTATATTATCTTTTCCGGAAAGTTTTGGGTATATTTAATGGAGGATATTTTTCAATTTTCAGTCGGTCATAGTGTAGGAGACGTGGAAGATGAACCTTTACCCATCTGGTAACTGGATGGGGCGATTCTGATCGAATGTTATGCATTAGCATCCCGCCGTCCTCAGGCCCGATCATGGAGGTCGATGGTCTTGGGCGTAGATGAGTCTGCGGCGCCCTCGCCGCTGACTTCGGAACTCGGCGGGGAGGGTACGCTCCCTCTCCCTCTCGGCCGCCTCCTTCGCGAGCACGACTTGCTCGCAGAAGGACACGGCCGCGTTCCACCTACTCCCGCTGGAGACCATGGCTTGAAGCATGGTCTCCAGCGAGAGGATATCCACGCCCAGACCCACTACGAGGTCCCGGCGCTGACTCGGCTACGCTGAGCACTCCACCAACGTATGGAGTGCGGTGTCGTCGTCGGAAACCTCGCAGTGTTGACACCGGCGTGTGACCTCACGACGGATGCGAAACAGATAGCTACCGAAGCATCCATGCCCGGTAACGATCTGCGCCGCTCGATACGTGAGGTCACCATGCTGCCTCTGCAGCCAATCGTCCATGATCGGTCTCACCGCCGCGATGATGGTGGTACCCCACTTGGGTTGCTCAAGTCGCACCCTCCATGACTCCATAAGATCCTGGCGGAGTTGGGACCGCTGGTCATCGATTTCTCGAGACGCAGGCCTGTGGTCCCGCTCCAGCGCCTCCTTGCGCCATTGGAACAATGACGTACATTTACATTATTTATTTCTGTTCACAGCCACCTGGAAAGTAGATGAACTACACCGATCTGATAACGTTTGTGAAATTTATATTGTAAAATTATCCTACTAATGTTATAAACGCGAAAGTTTGTGAGTATGTCCATACATACTCACAAACTTTCGAGTTTCATTCAAATCCATTCAGTAGTATTTACGTGAAAGAGTAACAAACATCCACATGTTTGTTACTCTTTCACGTAAAAACTACTGAATGGATTTTAATGAAACTCTACAATAATATAGCTTATACATCAGAATAACACATAGGCTACAATTTATAAAGATATTGTGTGAATTGTTCAAAATATGACGATAAGTGTCAAGTAAGTAGGAAGCGACGATGCCAAATCGAGTGCGCGATACTACGAGAACGGGAAAAAATCCAAATTACACGCGGACGAAGTCGCGGGCGACCACAAGTTTGAGATAAAAATGTAACAATAAAACTCTGCTATAATTTCAAGTGAGAATCAAAAGAAACTCCATTTAAACAAGTAGAGTTTAAACACTAAGTCGCCCAAAGTGAGTTATTTGACAAATTTTACTGTATAAATGGTATCACAAAGCAAGCCAAATTTTGAAAACAGTTGTTTTGTGAACAGCGACATAGCAAATCTATAGAATAAATCTTCGCAAGATTGTTGGCACGCGGAGAAAATTGTTAAGTGAGTTTCAGAACGCAAAGCCAGTAAACAGCAATTTGAATTTTCAGATAGTGAACTGTCATACTAGGCAAATGAAGTTTAGAGACACATATTATAAAATGTGTTGTTTCAGATTTCTATTCTATTTTCTTTCGATACCTGGACCCTGTTGATAGGAATTCCTATTACCAAATGAATAGAGAATTCTCCAAAAGCAGCTTTCGGTTCAACGTCCCCCAGAAAGTTCCAATCGGAATATAAGCACCTATCATTTCCTAACATAACACACAATTTCGGGTCAGGTCCGGCAGAATCGTGACACAAAGAATTACTAAACTTTTTTACTGAATTACTAAAAATGTTTTCAGTGAAATATGCGCCAATATAAAGTTGAGAGACTTCCATCTAGAAGAAATAAGTACGTGAATTTGTCTGTGGCTTGCGATGTAGTTTGTAAGTCGCAAGTCATTTTATTTACCATCAAAGTGTGGGTGGTCAAAATATTCTAGAACAAGTTGATATAAACTGTTCTATAGACCACGTTTTCCTGTTTATTGTATGAACTAGTCTTTCCGTTTCCTTTTGTCGTGAATTCCCCCTTGCAAGGTCAATTTGGTGTATTTCAAATTCTGTTTCGGACATTTATTCAAAGAGTACGAATAATCGGAATAAATTGCGAACATCGATTTAAATAAAAGGAAAACAAAGCTGATTTGTGTTTAACTTTACTTAAGTACAAGATTCAAATACGTAAATGGTAGTCAGTGGGTAATGGTTACTTCCGTTGTTTCCTGATTTTAGGGTACCGTAGTAAAAGTCTCGGAACCCTAATAGTTTCATCATGTCCGTCCGTCCGACCTCGGATTTCCTCCCAAACGGTTAGTTTTAGAAACATGAAACTTTGCATGAATTGTGTGCAGTGTTAAAATAAAATATTTTTTATAAGAGAATCATGTGAAAGGAAAATATAAATAACTGGTATCACTGTCAAAGTTTAGGTTAAGAGTATTTAAATTAATATTGGAACCTGTAAATACGTGCCGGACACATAAATTCATTTTCCAGAACTGGTTTATTTTGTTTGTGTACTGTGTACCTGGCCCATGTATGTTCTTTTTATTGGAATGGTTTCATTATTTGGGTTTTTTATTAATTGCATTAAATCAAGGAACACTTGTCCGAAGTTCGTGGAGATCGGATGCAAAATGTAGCCGCTAGCCCGAAACACACAAACAGACAGACAGACGAAATCCAAATTGTCGAGTCTCAGTCTTAAATTTGTCTTAAACTTCATTAGGAGATACGTTATTAATAACGTAATACTTAAATTATTAATACAGTATACCATACCATATATCAAGCGCAGGAAATGAAGTCATAAACTCATATATGAGCTTCATAAGTTTACTTAAAAAAGTAATAAGTCATGGTGACTTTGTCATTCGGAAATGCTAGCGAAACATACGTACTGAACCCAGGAATAAAATCTGACACCCATCATTACCTGTAACAAATATAAAAACATTATATTCATGAATAAATGTAGGTAGGTAAGTAAAGTGTTGTGTTATACGGTGAAAAAAAGCTGACGATAAACTTTGATAAAATGAAAGTCATATTTGTATGCCACAAATCAAATTATTCGCAGTTTTGAAAACGAGAGGTAAGAAAACCTATATTTAGACGCAAAATGTATATTTTAGTCTTAGTACTCGTACTATCATCACTATCTCTTCTCTACATATTATAAATCAAAGTCGTCTGTTTCGTATATATGATAAAATCTTTAAATCTACGCAACGGATTTTAATGCGGTTTGGAAAGAGTGGTTCTCGAGTAAGGTTTTTGTGTATACAAATTGTCAAGCGGGCGTCCGCTATTAATAATAAAATAAAATAAATAATGTTTCAGTAAAGTACCGAACAACTAAAGAATACGAAAATTTAAAATTACGTTTTTCGAATAGAAGTGGGCTGAGATGACCACGGGTCGAGTCAACCACGAAAGTAGATACTGTATGTAAGTGGTTAACTAAACCCTCTGGCTAAATGGACTGTGGGCTTTGTTGGCCTTAAATCATATTTCATTGTGGGAAGAGAATACTATTCTCATAAAATAAAATTCAAACAACTGATGTCAGAGATAAACTCAACCAAACAATACAAAACATTGGTAGGTACTACGTTTAATTTATTTTTTAAATTACAATTTTGTTAAATGTACCGAAATTGTACTGATTTACGAAAGGCTATATTTAATTCAGATTGGATGTCAATAGCAGTTGAAAACTTTTTAGTAATGTTATTAAATTCTCTCTCATTCTAAAACTCTTGTAACAGAAATGTCAGAGATTTAAATAAAATTAGCAGGCGTGCTTCAATAGTACACGCTATTAGATGTTCAGAGATGATATGTCAATGAAGTAATGAAATGTAATATTGATATACCTATAAATGATGTAATCCTATCACCAAAAACCGTAACAAAGTTTCTAAACAAAGCCGTACATTCAAGAACTCAGTGCTCTATTTTTCCTTCGATGCGATTATCAGATATCACTATCGCGAATTGTTACATTTTGCACTGAAAATTCAATTCAATTCAATTCAATACACTTTATTGTACACAACATGTAGAACATACAAAAAGGATATTTCACTTCAAGGAGAGTACAAATCTTATAGCCTTATCGCTAAAAGCGATCTCTTCCAGACAACCTTTGGATGGATAGCGAGTTTAAGAAATTAAAAGGGGTAGTGTACAACTATCACTCTAAGGAGAGAGAAGAATAAAGGTTAGTAAAGAAAGAAATAAAGATAAGACTAAATAGTATCAGAAAATAAATTAATATAGTTAATGTTTATTAATAATGAATCAAAAAGAAGATAATAAAAGTGCTGATACAATTATACATACATACAGACCATACACATAATTTATATAAGTAAAAAAATACACAGACATACCATACATAACATAGGTACATAAACGTATTTATAGACTACATATAGGTTGTAGATAAATAGTAATCTTTTAACTTAGTTTTGAAAGACGATATAGACTGCGCACGCCTGATCTGAAGCGGCAAAGCATTCCACAGGCGAACCGCCTGAACCGCGAAGGATTTGTCCGTGAAATTAGACGAGTGTGCTGGCACTTCCAGCGTCAAATTTGCCGACGACCTTAGAGACTTTGAATGTGTGTCATGTAGAAACCGGAACCGTTCTTTGAGATATTGGGGAGTACGAGGGTTAAACAGTATATTGTATAGTAATGTAAGAATATGAGTATTACGGCGAAGGCGAATTGGGAGCCACTTGAGCGATTTACGGAATTCAGACACGTGATCATATTTGCGTAGGCCAAATATGAATCTAATAAAGACATTTTGAAGGCGCTCAAGCTTATCAAGCTGCTCCTCCGTGGGATCAAGATAGCTGACGTCCGCATAGTCAAGGAGTGGGAGTAAGAGACACTGCGCGAGCGTAACCTTAGTAGCCGTTGGAAGGAGATTTCGTAGTCTGCGCAATGCACCATTCGAAGCAAAGATCTTACGTCCAACCTCTTGCACTTGCTGATCCCATGATAAAGTGCTATCCAAATAAATGCCCAAGTTCTTAACGCAGTTTGTAATTTCGAGAGGAGCTCCGTTAAAAATTATTTGGGGTAACTGTGTTAGATCAACACGATCCATCATCCTAGGACTGCCGACAAGAATAACTTGAGTCTTCGATGGGTTCACTTGAAGCCCATGTCTAATGCTCCAGTCACAGATTCTCTCCAGATCCGTGTTGATTATAGAGAAAGCTTCATACAATTCATCTAGTGGCGCCTGTGAGTAAATTTGAAGATCATCTGCATAAAGGTGGTAGGATGAAACTAATTGTTTGGAGATCGAATTTATAAAAATTGTGAGGAGATAGAACGCCACCCTGCGGCACACCAACGGTAACATCACTCCAGGTGGAGATAGTATCCTCCATGCGTGTACGTTGCCGGCGGCCGTACAGGTAACTGCGAAACCAGGCAATCACTGTTGGAGATATGTTAATTGAGCGTAAAATGCCAAGTAGAATTTCAAAATCCACGGAATTAAAAGCATTACTAAAATCCAGTAGAGCCAGTAATGTGAGTTTCCCTTGGTCCATACCTAATCTTATGTCCTCAGTGACATTAACTAATGCTGTAACGGTACTGTGGCCGGGACGGAAACCGGACTGGAAGGGGTTGAGTAGGGAGTTTCGACAGAGGAAGGAATTGAGCTGAGTGTGGACTAGCCGCTCTAGAACTTTGGAGAAAAAAGGTAGGATAGAAATAGGGCGATAGTGAGAGTAAGTAGTAGGATTGCGAATTTTGGGAAGTGGGATCACTTGAGCTTCCTTCCAAAGTGCAGGAAAGGAGCCGCTGGAAATGGAGAAGTTTAGAATGTGAGTGATAATAGGTAGAATTTGGTTCAGAATAGGTATGATCATGTTCCGGCTGACACAGTCGCTACCGACAGCACTAGATGTTATAGACATTATACTCTTCTTAACATCACAAGCAGTGAATTGATCGAAAACAAAAGGTGCGTAATCAGGAGCTGGAAGTGTTGAAAGATAGTTCAGTGTGTTAACCTTGGTGGTCCCTGTAAAATTGGACGAAGAAGTGAAATGCAAATTAAGTGCTTCAAGGTCGACAGTTTTAGGAGACAATTCTTCTTTTGACTTCCCAACTCCTAAGGTTCTCAAGAATTTCCATACTTTTGGCGGGTCGCCGTTTTCAATTGAGGAATGTATATGCTGGCGTTGTGCATTCCTACACACCTTATTGCAGTGATTTCGTATAGCCACATACTTGTTCAAATTTTCAGCAGTTGGTCGAAACTTGTACCTACACTTCGCAGTAGCTTTCTTAGCTATGATATCCCTGATGTTCTCGGTAATCCAAGGAGCCGGCGAATGCTTAATTTTTATTGGGCGTATAGGTGCATGAGTGTCAAAAAGGTGTATCAGTTTTGAGGTAAACAAATCAACTTTAGCATCGACAGTATCAGAAGTGAGCAATGGACCCCAATCAATACCATCAGCATCTTCACGCAGACCATCGAGATCCATACCGCCAAAGTTACGCTGCAACAGTATTTTAGGCTTAGCCTTAGGAGGACGAAGTTTGTAGGACAGGAATATTAGGTCGTGGTGGGAAAAAGCATCAGCATTGCATTGTCCATGCCTAGCGACATGATGCAATGACGACACAAGGATGAGGTCTAGGAGAGAGGGAGTGCGTCCGGGAACATGATGGGTGGTATTTAAAGGAAGTATGGAAAGGTTGCAGGATTGCGTAATGCGGCGGAATGAATGAGTACGGTGATCGTTTTTCACTTGGCAGGTGTTGAAGTCTCCTAATATGACTATGTGGTTGTAAGAAGGGGTTAGATTTTCTATTATGCGTTCGAAGGAAGCAAAGAAATTAATATTCGACGAAGCACAGTAGTACACAGCGAGTAGAATTTTGGTGTGAAATAGCTCTACTTCCAAGCACAGATGCTCACCGGCATTCGGAGGAGGTGGCTGTGCCGACATATCAATTATTCGGAAAGAAATATTAGTACGCAAGTAGATAGCAACACCACCACCTCTTCCGTCGCCACGATCATGTCTTATCAGTTTGAAACCCGGAAGGGAGACAGAGGAGGATGTATGAAAAGACCTATGCCATGTCTCAGATACGAGAATTGCGTGGATATTCCTACTGTCAAAGCTAGTCAGCATATCAGAGAAATGAGCCGGAATACTCTGGGCATTAATATGGACTACATTAAAATTTCTAGGTACATCGGCAAACTGCGTGTTCAATGTATCACTCAAAGACGGGGACGCGTCGTTGAGTGAGGGGATGCTAGCATAACTGCTACCTAGGCTAGAGGCCGAGTGGAAGCTGTCACTGTCATCTTCAGTATCAGTCATAAAAATCGAATTATCTGTAAAATAAATAAATATTTGAAATAAAAAATAGTAGATTATATAGTAATAAAATTCAGATAGTTCAAATCACTATCCACCCGCCAGTTGAGTGTCAAATTCTGTAATAAAAATACTACAGGCCCAGCTTAAAACAAAATATACAAATAAAATATAGCACCGTTTTATACACCATAGTTCACCATAGTTCACCATACACCGTTTCAATCCTTAGTAATAAAACCGAACACAGTACTATAGGCGTCATGACCGTGAAACGAAACGCTTATGTCAGATGCCTGTGTCACCTGACACAATTGACGCGTACCTACGCCTCATAAACGTCAAATTGAACAAATCATAACAAATGGAAAGATCAAAGTTATACCATTATTGACAGATTGTTGTTGATTGTTCTTACATTTCACATTGAATGATTCGCGGGATGTGTCCGGATCTGAGTGTAAATACGTAAATAATCAATCAAATGAATTAGGTGTCATTTGAACATATTTTAAAAGAAATAGAGGGTGAAAGTGTAAACAGTGCAAATAATACAATTTGCGGACACTGTAGTGGTATAATACACAAAATTTACTTTTTTGCTCGTCTGGATCTTTTCACTGGACTTTTTGTTGGACTTGGAACCTCGCTAGACATCTTTGGCTGCTCACTATACTCTTCGATGTTTTTTAGCTCACGCAAACATTTGACACGATGTCGCTTTCCCTTGGAGTCAGCAACGTATACAAAGCCCTCTCTCGTCCAGCACTTAGTTACCCCAAAGCTCAGACGTGCCTCTAAAAATACTTCGTGACGTGTCTTTGTGAGGAACTCCGATACCGTGACACCAGAGCCTTTCAATTTCGTCTTAGCGAACCATACATTATCCCTCGCAGAGACGTCAACAAATTTAACCAGGATAGGTCGGGGCTTATGGTTAGTAGATTGCCCCATTCGGTGGCAACGTCTGATGTCGGAGGCAGAGAAGGTAGCCACTTTGAGTTGGGTCTTGACTAGGTTGGTAACCGTTATCATTGTGTCTTCTGTGTCTGTGTCTGCTTCCGCCACACCATGAAACAGGAGAATCTTACGGCGACCACGCATGTCAACATTATCAAGTTGATGTGCCAGCTTTTCAAGTTGACACTGCAGCAGCCTAAGTGATTCCAACATCATAGTTTTGAACGCCATGAAGTCAGCAGCAACAATGGATATGTCAGCGGTGGTCGATGGATTGCTAGTGGCCTGTTGTAGCTTGGTCTCAAACCTTGCATGACCCTCGTGGAGCATTGATGTTAAGCTTGACATCGTCTCTTGCATGAGTTCCATTGTAATGTCAATGCAACCAGTAAACTTTGGTACGTTATTTATTAATACAAACACTCTCACTGGTAGGTGGTAGACTTTAGTTGTCAGTAATGTACATTAAATGAGTAATATACAATTATCTTTATTTTAATTATTAATTTTAACTAGAGCGTAAAAAAGGCGACTATTTTCGACAACTACCCACCTGTAAAATCCTGTCCCTGTAGTGAATAAGTAAACCTCTGTGGCATTGTGACCACAGGTTAATGAGAGCAGAATTGGGTCAAAGAATCCTAGCGGAGCCTACATCCTAGCGTTGATCCATGAAGTTACCTCTACAGATAAAGAGGAAATGTGAATGTAAAAACGTAACCCAAGTTTGAAAATAATTATAAAGAAAACCTCTTTAACGGTTCTTAACTTTAGATTAATGTTAATATTAATTTTTCTCAGCAACTCGAGTCACATAAATTACAAAATCAGGTTATGTTGTACAAAGTATCTATCTTGTGAACATGAAGAATTTTACGAAAGCATTTACGATGCCTACGTATAAAATTGGTTATGAAATGTATATTTAACTCGTGCTAGCAAGTAAATATTTTGAAGACAATTTTGCTCAAAATTAACGGGCGATTTATCCATTTATCAAACTGCTTCGGTGGCGTGGTCGGTAGTGCGTCGGCTTTCGACTCCGGAGTCTTGGGTTCGATTCCCGGATCGAATCAAATACTATTTGTGTGATCCGCAAATGTTTGTTTCGGAGTTTGGGTGTTTTCTATGTATATTATGTATGTATTTAGAAATATATAAGTATGTTTATCAGTTGTCTAGATCCCATAGCACAAGCTTTATAGCTTAGTTTGGGCTAGATGACGTTGTGTGAGAATGTCCAAAATATTTATATTTATTTATAATACGTAGGTCACACTATAAGTTTTGCGTAACTTAAAAAAACAACATGTTAAAACCAAAATATTATGTTTATTGCTTTCAAAATACTCTCCTTTACATTTTAAACATTTTTTCGTGCGATCGAATCATTTTTTAAAACAGGAGGACCACAGATGATTGAACGCTATCACTGCCTCTTCGGAGCTGGTAAAAGTGAAACCTCTCATCAAATCTTTGATTTTGGGGAAAATACAGAATAGGCTCGGTGCATCTCTTTGGTAGTGTAATGGGTATTAAAAAATACCCTTGACACCACCGGTGGTGCAAGACGGTGGTGTCAAGGGTCCATCACGAAATCACAGGGTGCTAGGTCGGGGCTATGCGCAGGATGGGTGACGAGTTGTACTTTTTCGGAAGTTAAAAATGACTTTGTTTTGTTGGCCGTGTGTGAAGATGCATTGTCATGATGTAGGAGAACCCGGCTTTTGGGTCGTCTTTCGCGAACTTTTTCTAACATCTTGTGTAAACAAATGGTAGAATACCACTCGCCATTAACACTCTTTTGATCTTCAAGTGGAATTGTACAGATGGGACCCGTAGCGTAAAAAAAACGCGAACGTTTATTTACCAACGTTTCCCGCCTGCCTCTTTTTTGTTGGCTTGTTCTCATTTTCAAACACCCATTCACAAGATTACTGTTTTTTTTTTCGGATGAAAACAATAAATCCACGTTTCGTCTCCTGTGACAATGTCATAAACAGCATTAGAATGTCCGTGGTCGTACTTCAGTAGCATCTGTGAGCACCATTCCACGCGAGCCCGCTTCTGCTCCTCTGTCAGTTCATGAGGGATCCAACGACAACAAAGTTTCCGAACTTTCAATTCTTCGTGTAAAATTTTCTGGATTTGACTCATACCAATTCCCAATAGTCCTCGAATTGTCTTATAGGTAATCCGCGGGTTTTCTTCAATTAACCGCTTAACAGTAGCCACATTATTTTGGTTTACGGCAGTTGAAGGCCGCCCTTCACGAAATTCGTCATGTAAAGAAACTCAACCTCTCTCAAATTCAGCAAACCATCGCCTCAAGGTGCTCAAACAAGGTGCTTCTCTCCCAAAAGCATTCTGAAGACGAGCGGCACAGTCTTGCGGAGATAGAGAACTTTTAAAATCATAAAAAATCATCGCTCTAAAATCTTTTCGAAATAATTCCATTTTCGTTGCATACGTAGAACTTTGATGTGTGATAAAAAACAATTGACAAATGATTTCCGGCCAATTGTTTTTTTTTTTATTACTAAGAAGGTTGCAACGTTTAAAAAAATATATCATTCGAAATTCAAATAGTTCCGATTAGCTAGAAGTGCAAAACTTTTAGTGTGCCCCATGTAATAGGGCCGTTTAAAATGATTTCATTAAATACCGCATATTTGTGTAACACACAAATATAAATGAAATTTAATTCTCTTATAAAGTTAAATATTTCGAAAGTCCAAGTTTAACACTGTAGGTATCACAATTTATGATCAAAGTAATTACACAGGTAAGTGGCCAGTAATAAATCTGTGTAGTGTAGCGGAGTGACATCGCCTGCTCCTCAGAGTCCAACTAAACACGATTTTGCAAGAAGTGATTCCACACAAAATACTCCGGAAATAAACCCGGTCTAATAGAACAGGGAATCTTATGCAAATCCGGGGTTTATCATTATCATACTCAACAAACGATTAGATATAATAATTAACATGTCATCCCTTCAAATTGGTTTTAAAGAAAGGTCTCTCGAAGAGCTATACTTTAGGTATAATTCGATAACATAACCACAAATAATGTAAATAGGTACACACTTACTAATCTTCAAGAGATTACGGAATCTCGTTATTAATGAGTTAGGTTTCACTGCGAAATCGTTAAAGCCACTTTTACTCTCAGTAAGTATGCCGTTTATCAAAAACCATTCCACGTTTTCAATTCAATATATTGGTTCGATCAATATACTTCAGATTTACTGCAAAGAACGATTAATAAATAAATAAATATAAAATGTACTACCGTGTCTCGAAATACTAAGCTAGTCTCTTTTCCCAATGTTGATGGTTGGCTTATTAAAGCTTGTTTTATAAGCTTAAACAGTAATATCGAAATCAATGTTGTCAATAATCTCATAATGGTAGAATGACTTTCACGATTATTATGGAAGACCGGACGGATAAAAACTCAGTAGTCAGAAGTGCTGGCAGTTTAAATAGAATTATGACTGCACACCTTATCATTTAAGCTAATAAATGGCTTATAGGCTTATACAATCCCAACTAAAAGATATTGTGTATAAAATCTACAGAGGTATATACCCAAGTTCATGTGGGTCGCTTCATGGACCGGGACCGGTGCATATAACAACCGCAGAGAGGGTATTATTTATGGCCCATAACGTTACCGACTCGCGAAATGCGTACACATTTCCTGACGCGACAAACAACAATTACATACAACATGCATGTTATGTCATGAGTACTTTGTCGCAAAGTTTTTCACGTTCCTGTAAGCAATAACGAAAGCCACATTTTGATGCACGGTTGACGAAGGTCATAATAATACTATGAACGAAAAATACAGAACAGGATAGTAGTAGCACGAGTATTAATGAGCAACTCAAACGGCACGTACACATAAAACTAAATGAAATCAATAGGGGGACCAAGTTCTTGCTAGCGTATACATTGTACTTTGAAACCTTAAAGGTGCTTTATTGGTAAAATGTGGGGTAGGTAGGTAGGTAGTTAAGTACTATATTGAATAATTTGTTAAAAATTGAGATTTTCCATTTCTTTATATCCCGTCCATCCAAAGATTGTTGATTGGTAGAGACAATCTGCAAACTTATATACGAGTATCTTTAATATATAAAATACTTTTAGTTGTATGTGCTACCTATCGATAGGTTTAAAATCGGTGCCAAGCCAAATATATACCTTTTATTTTGTTTAGGGCTTGGCACCCGGCTGGGACTAAGAGGTGGCCTTGCACAAGTCCGAGGTTCTGTGTTTTCACAGACCTCGGAACGGTCCACCTGAAGGTTCCAGCATAAATGTGGGGGGCGTTAGCATCGGCATCAAGCCCTCGATGAAGTATCTAGGGATCGTACTTGATAGCCGATGGAACTTCGGACCACATTTCCGGGACAATAAGGGGCTACCGCACGATCACCGGAGAGGCTGCATGTCTCCTAGCCGGGACCCCTCCATGTGACCTGGAAGCGGGAGCCCTTGCGTCATTGTTCCAATGGCGCAAGGAGGCGCTGGAGCGGGACCACAGGCCTGCATCTCGAGACATCGATGACCAGCGGTCCCAACTCCGCCAGGATCTCATGGAGTCATGGAGGGTGCGACTTGAGCAACCCAAGTGGGGTACCACCATCATCGCGGCGGTGAGACCGATCATGGACGATTGGCTGCAGAGGCAGCACGGTGACCTCAAGTATCGTGCAACGCAGATCGTTACCGGGCATGGATGCGTCGGTAGCTATCTGTTTCGCATCCGTCGTGAGGTCACACCCCGGTGTCAACACTGCGAGGTTTCCGACGACGACACCGCACTCCACACGTTGGTGGAGTGCTCAGCGTGGGCAAATCAGCGCCTGGACCTCGTAGTGGGTCTGGGCGTGGATACCCTATCGCTGGAGACCATGCTTCAAGCCATGGTCTCCAGCGGGAGTAGGTGGAACTCGGCCGTGTCCTTCTGCGAGCAAGTCGTGCTCGCGAAGGAGGCGGCCGAGAGGGATTGGGTGCAAAGGGGCTCTACCAACATAATTAGGGCCCCAGCGACCTCACCTGCTAGTGGCGCACCTGCTGATCAACGGACGAGGCTCGTTAATTTATGGTACCTATGGAGTGGCTTCGGCCCCTACATGGGTACCAGCTGGTACAACAGTGTTGGTCCGGGGGGGTACCACCGTGCAGCTGTGCTAAAGCCCCCCAAGTAACCCAGCCCAGGCTGAGTTGCGTTAGGGGTTCAGCAGCTGCACCGCCGGGCCCGGGGCGATGTATGGTGCAGAAGGCATGGGACCAGTGGGGGCGAAACGGAGTCTAGTGTGGGTGGTGTGGGTTGATTCGCCGGCCAGGGAGACCCTTAGCAACGGCGTTGCCGCAGTCGCCCGCAACAGTCATGGGGCCCGCCTGGGACCGCACATCAGTAGGTCGTCAAGTTGAGGGCCACTCTCTATAGTATTGTGTGCTGTGAGAGTGGCCCACAATCGCTAGACGTCGTCACGACTTACCACCAGGCGGGCGGCGTCAATTTGGCGAACCCAAGATACAAAAAAAAATAAAAGGGAGAGGGAGCGTACCCTCCCCGCCGAGTTCCGTAGTCAGCGGCGAGGGCGACGCAGACTCATCTACGCCCAAGACCATCGACCTCCATGATCGGGGCCTGAGGACGGCGGGATCGCCACCCGTCGTCCTTACAGAAGCAGGCTAGGTTAGCCTGCTTCTGTAAGGACGCCTATATATAAGATAGCCCATAGCACGCAACCAGATTCACTCACTGACGCGGGATAAAACCCTACCCCAACGACGCGGGATTCTCATCCTGACCCAACCCCCGCAGAGACCACAGAGGTGGTCAAAGTCCGCCGGGCGCCACTGGAAATACGTTCTGCTTGTAACCAGAGACGCCCGGCAACGGACGTTAGAGCGGCCGCGGCCCCAGGCAGAGGCCCTAGGCCGCGGAACTAAAAAAAAAGGGCTTGGCACCGACTTTAAACCGCAACAACTATTACGCACCGAACTAAGGCCCTTCGCTGCGTTAAGCGGGTTCCCGTCGCGGGTGTCCACTCCGCGTGCTTGATTCATGTAATTTTAAGAGCAGCGCTGCGTGACGCGGATAGCCGTCACACGCGACGCGGGCATCGGGCCCCGCATCGCGTGCGACGGGACACGCGTCGTGTACGCGCAACGGAGCACGCGACCGGGTCTGTTTCTACAAAATCATTGAGCGCCGCTCCGTTATCCGTGTCGCACGGGCCGTGCTGGTACAGTCTTTGAAATAAGTTGGTTACAAATTCTCCACACAACAGTCTAGACGTGACATATGGGCTGATTGGCTGACGCCTTTGTTCAGGTCGTCGTCTTTTGGTTAAGTAATATATCAATAAATAATCCATTTTGACTGTACACCCGCGCGATCAAAATTATACTAGCGTCGCTGCGATAGACGGGAGCCCGTCGCGTGGACCCGCGCCGGGCACCCGCGACGGGCACCCGCTTAACGCAGCGAAGGGCCTAAAGAAGAATCACGTAAATCGGATCACAAATCTCGGCGTAATCGGTGTACATAAATAAAAAATAATATATCGACCGAATTGATAACCTCCGCCTGAATTCGGTTAATAACATAAAATAGCGCTATTGTACATAACACACGGAACCAAGACACTTCGTTGTACTTTGATGCGGAAAGTGCTTATTAAAATTATGACAGCTTAACGTAGGGACGTAAAAGTCTGTACCTACGTCCTGTTAGTAAAAGCAAATGTCGTAAAACGTCTCCTGTTATGACTCCGAAATTAAACTACCGGTGCTGAATCAGAACCGCTATTGTTTGGATCATAAATAGAAGACAAATAGGTAGTCTATGTCCATGGTTTGTCCAGCTGGAGAGACTGATACCACATCACTTATGCAGTGAAATTACGCGTAGGTATATTCTTCAGTCAATTTTAATCTCTAAAACACAGGATCTTCAAAATCTTATCTGTATAAAATATCACGCCAGTTTTATTCAACATTTAAGCGGCAGCGTCCTTCTTTCACCAAACCGGTTAGACATTTGTGGAAAGTGGGCTAGTCACTGGCACAGATGAGGAAAAGTTCTGTCCTCCTCTGTGTCACTGGTTTGCAAATAGGTAGAGAATAGCGGCACTGAATATGGTTTTAGTGTCTCGCTTACAATGTGAGCAACACCTTTGGCTCGGATAGAGAACGCTTTAAATTCATTTTCCATTTTATGCTTTCTTTATCACTTTTCAGTTCGAAGATTGAAGTAGTCGGTTGAATTAGCGGAACACTTTAAAGCGCGGAACTATAATACGTAGCTGTAAGTCTAATGAAGTGAATACTATATTAAGCATATAATATACAGAATGTATCGCCATTACAACGTTTCTTATTAAAGCAACAGCCAGCGGCAATAGGTAAGTAGTAAGGTTATTAACACACGAACTTTCATACTACAACTGAGAAAATTCAAATAAGTTTAGTGTTTAATACGTACACCATAGCTGAATTTTACTAAACTTCGAGCGTCGAAACTATGTTTCAAAGATTTAAAATTACGCCTACTCTATGAAAGACCCCAAGACATTCTCACCTGCAAGCTGGTCATCACTTAGGCTGCTATTACACGGCAGTCATTTTTACCCGACAACGGAGCGGCGACGCGTCGCGGTGCATTCGGCGCAATTTGTTCGATGGACCTGTGTTCTGTGCGTGTTAACACATTTATTATAAGCCAGACGCCACCGGTGAAAACAACGGTCCGTTGCCCAGTCAAAAATACGATCGTCTAAAAGAGCCCTTACTGTGTAATGGACAAGCCAATACTCGTATTTTACACTCTAAAAGGGCCGAGATGCCGGTAATGAGAACTACAGCATATCTTTATTTTATCGTATTATGAGTTGTGGTTAGTTGTGCTACATTTTATTACGAGCAGCTAACAGATTCACCGGCAAAATGAACGCCTTTAAAGCTTCTTTATCCACCTCTTTGGAGAAAACGAAATGTCCGTGCGTGTATGTAAGTTAAATAAGTGTAAGTTATGTATTTAACAATTCGCTTTCCCGAAAACACTTTGAATTCGAGTTCTTTACTAAACATCGCGAGCAGCAACTCAACCTTAGAAAGTTTTTATTTGGATTTCGATTTAACTGAAGTCATCACAAAGAGCAATTCCGATAAATTTCGTAAGTTGTTCGATACGTTGAACTCACAAGCAATTTAAGTTACCTACGCATTCGCTCCGAGATTATCGAGTTGTTGAATGGAAAAGCTGTTAATTTTATTTTATTGTAAAAAAATACTTCAGACATTTTGAACATACCACAAAAATGGATTGCAACTAACAGGGAGGATGTGAAGCATACGATCATGGCCACACAATTTTAATAAACAACAGTCTTTAACTATAACTTAACAAATCCTTTGCCAGTAGATAATCTATAACACATGAGTATTTTAGGAATCTAGTACAAAAATATGTTGTCTAAATAAAATAGTAACCGACGCATTGAAATCCTAACTAGTGCGTATCAGAACCACGCAGCTATTCTGCGATCGATAGAAACATATTACCAAAAGAAAAACGAAGTAATTTATTTCAGTACCTATCTACTACTACCTATTTATAGTTTGCTTGTTACTTTCGTGTAGATATAATGATAGAGCAAAAATCAATACAATGTAGCCGGTCGAGTTAAATATTAATAACGCCTCTGGTGAGTGAGCACTTAAGTATTTTTTTGTGTTAAACGTTAAAATTTGTAGAAACTCCTCTTCCTATTTCATGTAGGTACCAATAAATAATGACTCTGGCTGACAAAGTTCATCGAAACAGTAATAAGCTCGTCACTTTACGTGACACTTATGCAGTGGCCGATGAAGTTAACCAATTTTATAGCAAATAGAAGTATTTGTATCACATTAACATCTAAGGAATTGCCGTCAGAAAACTTACTAGCAATAAAAAATAAAAACATATACCTAGTTTCAAAGTAAGAATTCAAATATTTTCAACTGGGTAGAGTTTACTGCTGTGTCAATAACGCCATTCTTAGTTACAGTAGCATTTGATGCCCCAAGTTTGGGGGCTTGGCTTTAATTTGGATGTCGGCCAAATTTAATGAAATAGCGACTCTGCCGTCTGATCTCCCAACAATGAGCAATCACGATGTCCACTTAGTTGCAGAAGCAACTCTGCATTGAAAACACATTCATAAGAAAAATATTTACAGCCTGAATGTTCTGAAAACGAATTATACCTATAGGTATATTTGAAGAATCTCAGTGATTGATTAAATATCAATGAATAAATATTTTTCATCTGGCCCAAATTAAGTTAAAATAAGTTTGTGCTATGGGATATCGACGACTGATAAATATACTTAAGTATATATTTCCAAATACATACATAGAAAGCACCCAAAATCCGAAAGAAACATTTGCGAATCACACATATATTTTTGTGGAGTGTGGTCCACAAAAATATATGTGTGATTCGCAAATGTTTCTTTATTATTTGCCAAAGTGTACTTATTTTGTGAAATAGCGGTGTATTGAAGCAGAATAATTTGATATGAAAGCCAGGCCATTATTTACAGCTATATTGTTTTGATGGGATAGTTGAGAACTTTCCTCAATATCGGAAGGGTGTGCAATATAGGTTTGCTCCATAATTTGTGCGATATCACCTTTAGACGAAATAGATCTATCCTAAGTACTCGTATTTATGGTTAATGATAGTGGCTAGTAGGTAGAATGACTTGACTTGTGATGCACTGAGTCCAAACGTGACCACAGTTAGTGCAATCTAATCAAAACGTCAGGTAACTTACGCTATCGTAACTTTGACATTAAGACCACAATTTAATCCCGTATACCTAATAGTTCAGAGAAGCATTGCATGGAGTTAATAGCTACAGTTACGTTTAAGTGTAGTTTAAGAACTATTTAAGTGCATACAATTCACAGCACTGGCTATGAATTATTTAGGAATTGCATTTATATTTCTGGAACTGTACATTACAATAGTTTAGTAAATTTTCTCTTATATTGTTCAGAATACAGATCACAGTTACTAAACGTCCATGAAAGGAAAATGAGAAAAATACGAAAGCAGCAGATGCCACTTTTGCGAACTGTTTTAGGTTTACATTGAAAAATAGTCTCCATGCAGTGAATAAGTAAACCTGTGTTTTGTGGTGTCCGGTGCAACGTGGCACCACGTTAATGAGCGCAGAATTGGGTCACGGAGTCATGGCGGAGTCCGCTTCCTAGCGTCGATTCATGAATGAGAAACTGTCTTGGTGAAATGTACATCCTTCACGCTATAGTTTTAAGTTAGTTCTGAGTTTCAAACTAAGTTGCATAATATATTAAGTTTAGGTATAACAATGAGAACTGGATAGTATATGAAATATCCGCTGGAAATACCTTCTGGTGCATACCAGAGACGCCCGGCAATAGACGTAAGAGCGGCCGCGCTTGCGCGGCCTTAAAAAATAAATAGATAAATTAAAAGTATATGAAATATAGGGAAGTTCTATAGGTTGCTCACGTGAATTTATTTTTTACGGATCTGCGAGTGTATCAGGCGATATGTTATGAATTAATGTGTTTAAGGTTTATAAATTATGTCTAACTAAACCAATGATTTATTCAAGATATCAGTAGTACCTACCTATCACTCAATGTAGAAGTTAAATAAAACACAAGTTGAATTCCAATTAAGTATACCTACAGGTAAATCCACAGATACCGGATACGTGAACATTCAATTGTAAGTACCTAGAAACTGCGGCAATTTGACAAATGTGCAGTAGTTAAGTACCTAATAAATCGAGCTAGAGACATATTGCACCAAAGGTGTCTACGGGCAGTGCAGAACCGCAATGTTCTTCGAAGAGGACACAAAATTATCACTAGATTGATCTAAAAATACCTTACACATAAAATAGTAATGAAAGTCGTTAGTATCGGAAATCGATTACTCATCGAAAATTGCAGTCCATTTCCTGAATGCAAAGCAACTTGTCGAGTAGTATTTGTCTAACTGCCTCAAGTATCTTCCATGCAGATTATTATTTTGGTAGGTACGAAGACAGTTTGCCTATTCTGATATTCTGATATACAACAATGGGTTTTAGAGTTTTCGAAACGAAAATCTCTTTTACAACACTAATGTCCGTCCGTCCGTGAACTACTTTCAACTCGAGAACGGTAAGAGCTAGAGACTCAGTGTAAAAGCCAATCGACTCAGCATGGTCAAAGACCTCAAAAATGAACTTGACCTTTGACCTCTAATCTCAAGGTCAAAGTCAAAACTAGGAAAATCGAGAACTGTAATAGTTAGAGACTCAAGACCAGCTGCAATAACTCAGCATGGTCGAAGACCTCTAAAATGAACTTGGTCTTTGACCTCGGATCATAAGGTCAAGGTCAAAACGAGGTCAAACCGAGAACGGTAATAGTTAAGATACTCAAGACCAGCTGCAATCAACTCAGCATGGTCAAAGACCTCTAAATTGATGTTGAACTTCTTTTTTTTTTAGATTTTATGAAAAAACTTGTTGCCGGAAAAGTTGCCCAGTCAGGGGCAATAAGTCCGTCACCTATTACGTAAGACCAGTAATGATACTGGCGAAAAGTAAGCGAATAACATGTCTATATCTACCCCTTTCGGGGATGCATAGGTATATGTGTGTATGAATGTATCATCATCATCATAATATAAATCACACTGTTGATGTCCACTGCTGGTCATTGACCACCTCCAGATATAGTTACAAAGTTTAAATCTTCTCTTTCTTACGTACTTACCAGGTAAGTAAAATAAGGAGTTGTATTATAGACGTATGCTCTAGTTGAGACTTTGAGAGGTTTGGTACATTGACAAGCTTTTAAAATAAGTGTTCCGCTAAGAATATACTTCAGAGGTTTATAGAAAAACGTATATTGAAATACATTTTTCGCAATTTTAATTTCGTCTGTTTTTGGAAAACATACAGACACCCACATTGCGAAAACATTTTTCTTCCCACGCAATATAAGGCGATGAGCGATCAATAGAGTACTTGGAATTAAAGAATAGGAAAATCGAGTCTATAGAAATTGAAGGTAAAAAGGTAATTTCAGGTTAGGCGTGGATTTGGCAGGAAATTTCAATAGCTTGGGAAATCAAGGCCGCGCATGTCGCACACTCGTCTAAGAATAAACTAATATACCTAGCGTATTTTATTTTCTATTATGCAATATGTGCAGTGCTTTTCGTTATATGTTTTTTATTGATATTTATTTGTATAATGGCCAAAAGTACTTCGGCTATCGAGTCAGACCTCTCAGAATTCTCTATGCAGTTTCTTTGCAGGGCGTATGCTGTGACAATTAGATAACTAACCTGACTTACATACTTCAAAACATATAATTACTAAGTATTCATTACTTCATATAAAACACCCAAATTCCGTTTATTATAAGTAAATATCCGGAGATCAAACTTCCCTGACGTCGATGCATTCAACCGATGAAATAAAAAGTACAGTTAAAATGTCAATTTGCCTTACAACGGTGAAATGAAATAACCACAGCATGATACTTCGCGTATTTATAACACCCATTACCTATAACGACACCTATAAAATGGAAGTCGCGTCACAAAATCATAAAATATGTTATAATATTGCATTACCATAAATATTTCACCATAAAATATACTTTTTGAGAAGTTAATGTGTATTGTGATATTAAAGCCGAGTCAAATGACTCATAATTTCCTTAGATACTTAAAAGCCTGAGTTTTTACATTATTACGTCAGTTACACTTAAGTAGAAAAGTATGACCGAGAGTTTTATTGCCAGGTTCTTTCTCTCGGTTCTACTTATTGCTTTGCGAATCTGACAGTACATGTAAATATAGAAGCAATGATATTTTTTTTATTTTAAGTACTTACTGACGTTTGTAAGAGCCATTACTGACCTATACAAATAAATAAATCATTTCATTTCATATTCAAATTCATTTTCATGCAAATAGAAAAAGTTGACAAATAATTTCGCAATGAACACATTTATAAGTAGATGTAAGGATGGGTTCCTATGTAGGTGCTTGATACAAGAAATAAATGATATTAATATTGGACGTAGTATTATTGGACGGGAGATGACGTCAAAGACGCAGCGAGAAAACTCTTTAATAAACCATTTCGTCCTAGTGTCAAGTCACAAGACTATATTTCGCATTAGTTTATCGACACTACTGTTATAAAGAGGAAAGATTTAATTTTTGTGTGTATGTTTGTAATGAATAAACTCAAAAACTACTGTGCCGATTTCCAAAATTCCTTTCACCATTGGAAAGCTACATTCACCCTGAGTAACATAGGCTACTTTTATCCCGGTAATGTGTTCCCACGGGAACCGGGAACGAGTAAACTAAATCATGCGGGCGGAGCTGCGGCGATCAGCTAGTTGTTCATAAAACAAACAAAGAAGGCTGGCCCGACTTGAATGCAAATTGACACGGAGGTAGTTAAAGACTATAAGTAAATGTAATCATAATTCATCATCATTTCAGACAACTGACGGCTACTGCTGGGCACGTCACAACATTCGGTCCTGCGCTTTTTGCATCCAGTCGCCTCCCGCAACCTTCGCGATGTCGTCAGTCCACCTTGTGGCGGGCCTACCCACGCTGCTTCTCCAGTACGCGGTCAATAGTAAATGTAAAGTTACCTTTAATTATCCTGATATCGGGTTTCCGTTGTAATTGGAAAAGAAACTAAGAAAATGAGCGGTATTTTCAACATACTTCCAAAAAAGAGGAGGTTCTCAATTCGACTGTTTTTTTTTATGTTTCTTACTGGAGGAAGTTATTTATTTACAATAAGAATTAAAATATACAAAATATACATAATTATATACTAAAAATATTTACATTACAAAATATCGTTTAAAAAATCCTCCGCGTCATGGTGAAGAGGGGTGTGAAGGTTCCCAGAATGCTGGCTGTGTTGCCACGTTGGATGGCAATACTTATTCTTTGGGCCAGAAAATAGCCAGCCTTCTGGTCCTAAGAAGCATCGATTAGGCGTTTAGCAATGTCTCTATAAAGGCGGCGAGCACTCGGACCCCATGACCCCAGTGTTTCAACCCCAAACGGCTCAAATATGTAATCACCTGCTAGGTTAGCATATTTATGCCGTTTGAGGTCTTCAGCCGATGCAGCAGCAGCGCCGGCACATCCGGATGTGCTTGGAAGGTGTGAAGGTGCTAAGGTGTTAACGCATGTAGCGTCCCACACCAAAGGCCTTCCCATCTTCCACGGTAGCAACGACATACCATCCGGTCTCTTTCCATCGCTTCGTGCTAAACCATTTGGTTCACGTACGGCCGGAAGACCTGCGGTGGAAAGAGCCCTACGAATTTTGTCGTTTAGAATAGCGTGCCGAGGTATACGACCTGCGCTTCTGCTACAAGAAAGACCATGGTGTCCCAGATTATCGACGGCTACTCCACAGGTGCAATGATGCGGGGATACACAAGGTGTACAAAGCCGAAGGCAAGTGGCAATGCGGAAAGTTGTGTCGTCCAACATTGTACCAATGTTGGGCGATGAGAGCGCCTGGATCCATAACTCTGACTCCCATTCTCCAACAGCTAGTAGGCGTGCACGTTCTGAAATATTGACAGAAGTGTCAATTAGTGTATTAATTCTCAATTTACAGAGCGGCAATCCCACAGTCGCTGTGAGCCTAGGCGTGAGGGCAGGTCAGTGTCGGGGCAAGACATCCTTCAAGCATTTATGGCATCGGTCTTGCATCGAACCTCGGAATCAATCAGTGTATTTGACAAAATTTTCCTGACTAATTCTTCGGTGCTATGGACCGACGACAGAAATGCTGGCAGACTGACATCTGTGACTTTACGAATACCTAGCCCGCCCAAGCGAACTGGAAGAGACGCTTGGACTCAGGCTCGGTCATTAATATTTACATTTAAAATTTTACACAAAGAATTTTGTATTAAGTTGTCTAGTCTGCCCAAAACTTCTACATTTTTCCAAAATTGTCCTGAACGGAGGGCATGTGTAAATTTGGGTACGAAAAGACAAAAACGAAGAATAGTGAAAGCTGAATGAATACTGATATTACATAGACTATCAAAATTTTGATCAGGTTGATCAAAATTTTGAATTTTTTCCTCGATAAAAGTGGAAAAGCCCTCTTCTAAAATCTGTCTAACATCGGGGACCCCAGGAGGCGTAAAGAAGTGTTGTCCTAAACTTTTATATTGGAGGCCAAACAGTTGAAATTGGAGATAGTTGTTAATTTATATGTGTTTTCAGATACAAAAATCTCAGATTTATTCGGGTTCAGTTCTAAGCCAATTGACTGAAACTCGTTCTTTCTTAGGGTTAAATTTTGTAAAACTGTCTCTACTTTTCCCCCTAAAGTCCCGTCATGCTGACATCCAACAGCTGAATTCAAAAGGTGGTCTTCATAAATTAATTTTGTTGGCTGACTATAGCATTGCCAAAGAAAGTTAAAAAATTTGGGGGTTTCTAATTTGGCCTGTGTCAGCAAGGTGTCCCTGTTTACAGAGTTGAAGGCGTTTTTCAGGTCAACTTTCAAGATGACCTCTCCATCTTCGCTACTGTCAAGGTATGTTGCAAGCGCATGGATTGCGGCCTCACAACCTCCTTTTGAACCATAACCTAATTGAAAGGGCTGAAATTTGGTAGTAAGCACCGTACTATAAAAACGACAACAAATTTTGGCTGTCAAACGCCGCAAAGTGCTACCTACGGCAATGGGACGAATGCCACCATCCTTCTTGTTAAGGGCACATAAATTGGCCCCATACAAAATATCTGTGATGCCACTGTCCACATTGCCTGAGAGCATGAGGTTGACTAGAGCTATTAGCTCCCTCAGAAGTGCATCACCAGCTTCCCCAGCGCTCGGACACAACAGATCCTTAAGGTGCTGTGGTGTCAGACCGTCAAGTCCACCAGCTGATCCAAAACGAAAGGAGTCAACAGCTGTGCGCACATCCTTGGCAGTAGTCTCAAGATTTTCTGTATCGTTGTTCGGAAGATCAGGGAAAGAGAGGGCAGTTGCGGATGGTGGGTGCTTACTCTGCAAGCCCGTCAAAGTTTCTACAGAATAATGAGCCAGCACGTCGCTACTAAAAAGTAGTCTTGCCGCCCCACTGATGTCGCCTTCCCTTACTTTATTCTCTACAAGTTTTAATTTCTTGGCCTGAGAATAATCAGGGGCCGAAATGTGGATTGAATTTGAATTTAAAATGTAAAATTTTTTTATACAATTTTATTTGATTAGGACCGTCAAAGATGTCAACGGCCTTTTCTTTACGTGTAGGATTCTATAAGGGAAGGTTAACATTTGTTCCCAAGCGCTAAAGGTATTTTCCCGGACTACTTGACCAATGCAGGAGGCTAAACATTGAGCCACGGAGGGTCTCGCACCTCGGGGGATTCTTTTTAAAACCGGAATAGAATTTTTCATGGTACTTAACCTTTGCCAAAAGGGAATTTCGATATTATCAGAAATTTCTTGTTGATTTGGAAAAATTTGGGATATCGTAGACGCGTTTGAAGATACATTTTGTACTTTATGAATTTTTCCAAAATGTACTTTCAATCCGCGTTCACCTTTAAAAAAACGGGCTTGGGGACAATGTGGGCACCGTACAAGACCACTGATGCACTTGCAAGCTCACCTGACTCACTCACTCGCTCACTCTTACTTCATAACTTTGGACTCGGTGAATTGATTGATTGATTTTTTAAATGAAAACTACTACTTCTCAAGTGGTCTTATTTCAATTTGGTCCCATTTCGGTAATATGACGCCGGTTGTTGTGTAAATTATTGACGTGTATTTTTGTATAATTATAGCACCTACCGATACCTACATAGTCTAGATTCTAGTTCAGTATCATTTAACAAAAGATAGATAATTTGTGAGAATAATGTTAATAAGACTGTATATAATAGCTTGCGAGCACACTGAATCTTTTACATTATTTTGCGGACATTGGTATGGGTTACTTCCCTGAAAACATTGTTTATTATTTAATATTCTACAAGTAATTCTTAAAGCGTAACTGTATGATGTCTCAATAAATAAATTATTAAAAGATATAAACATTACACAAATTCATTTTAATATCTAGCAAAACATTGTTATTACAAATTTAACTATATTCTTCGTTTTGATTCACAATGTATTTCACATTCTGTTTTGCTGGCAAATCTGTTCTCATTACCTCCACATCCCGAATAAAACATTCGCATGCATTGTCTTCTTACGACGTCAAAAAACCACGCAACAAGCATACGTGTACATGGTCCTTTTAAAGGTACTTGATAACAATAGTATGGAACATTCTTTAAACTCGATGGAAATGGACCGTCCACAGGACCTGTTGAAATAAAGTATGACAGTAAGAAGCTATGTTCGTAGATTTCCTGTTCACAACTTGCGATTGAAGGCGCAATTTCATAACGTCTCAGTATTCATGCCTTTCCCTTTTTATTTGTTTCACACGTTAAAAGGGAAAGGTACCTTCCGGCTTCCTGTTATATAACTCAAAGCGAAAAAATATAATGTTGCTAATTTTCAATAACGGTGATAATACTCAATCATATTTGATATTTAAGAATATCCCGGAATACGTAGGCGACGTTAGTTTGCTCCTTTGATGTGAAAATGTAAATGAAATGAATACTCTGAATTTATAGCGGAAATTGAATCATATTCCTTCCAAATACGGGATGGATATTCAATAAGCCAGAGTCCATTTAACAGTATTAATGCAGATAACAAATCTGAGGATTGCAAATGCATTTATGAAATTAATATATGCCCGGCTTGATGCATTGCGGTTGAGAAGGCACACGTAGGTATACGTGCCCTATATTCCAAGAAGGAATTTGAATTTTCATCTTTCGCTAGATAGCATGCAAAATGCAAATTGAATGCTAGCCTATTGTAAAGCAATTTTGAATGTAAAATGTATCTTTAGTTAAAGTAGATTTAACTTTTAGTGTATGAGAATCAAAAATACCTAAAGAATATGAAGTAGTCTTAGAAATTATTTATTCTTACAAATGCTATCAACATAAAAACACAACATCACGTTTTGTCCCTTTATCCATATCTTAATACCACATACAAAGACATACAGGCTTGTCATTTTGGTAGTTCACTTTGGATTTAGTGGGTAAGTATATTTGCCAGATTTTTCGTTCGTTTTATTCAGCAGGTGCACCGGGAAGATGAAGATGTTAGTGAGGTGTTTTAGTAACCAATTTCGTCTATGAATATGTACAATTTTACTCACGTCCATCCTTTACATAATCATGTGGAAAACCAAAATGTGGTCCTCCTTTTAGCCCTCCTTGTACGTAACTGATTAATAATAAACAAAATAATCCATATAACGTATGCATTGTTCAATCCAATTTCGTCTTCGGGTAGCACGTGTCGCAAACATGACCCGTTCCAATCAAGCGCAGACAGATTCAGGGTCATCGCCTTTCTGATTTCGTTTCAATAAAGGCTTTATTTTAAAGATGATTTTCCTTGAATATGAATCAAATACCGGTAGGACAACAGCAGGTGATTTAATATTCGATAAATTTAGTATTAATAATACTTTACATATATATTTTCTGACAGCATTACCTACCTACCTAGTACAGACAAGGAGATATACCTCCCATCTTATGATAAAGTCAGAATCCAATTAAAAGTTACATGCTTTTGTCTGATCGCTTATTACTCTAGTTTAACATTGGCACTGGATTATTTCTTATTACGAGTGTATGAAATATATTTCAACGATCTGTTTTAATATTTATTGTTTGAGAGATTGCTCAACCCTACCACGCAATCAGAAACAATCAAGCGTTATATTGATGTAGCCAACTTTATTGCCAAATCTATATGAATTCTGCAGAGAGATTATGGATTTATTGCGAACTCTCAAAAATGCACATCAATAAACCAGGAATATCAATAAATATACAAATTCATCTTAACAATGTCGTAAGTTCAATAACTTGCAGTAGGTACCCAGTTAAGAATATGTAGGAATTTCAAACACTTTAAGTGTACCTATTTAAATTACATCTCTTTTGGTCTGGACAATAATATCATTGGCGAGGTTTGGGTACACATGTAACAACATACTTACACGAGCATAATACTTAGGTATATGAATATGCAAGAATTGATAGAGATATATTATTGTATAATACAGACAATTCAGACCTTACTGCAATCTCTGATTAGCCCAGGTAAACGTAGGGTAATGATAAATAAAGATAGCTAAGAATCTGTAAAATTCTAATAGGAAACTGGAGTTTTAAATAAATATCCAAACCAATTACGAGTTGATGTTTGATTAAAACTTCATAATATAAGTTAAACACTTATGTTCCCAGTACAGTAAGTCGTACAGAAATTCACGCATTAACGACCAAAGTTGGGTAATGTAAACATTCAACAGAAATCATGCGAAACGTCAAATAAATGGAAATGAAACGAGATATGGCGTTGTTTAAACAGAATTCACACATTACATTTGAAAATTGGAGCAACTGAATGAGCACAATGCATAAACGCGTTAGACATAACCGTAAAAGCCATATTCCCAAAACGGACATAGAAGTAATAAAGGTTTGTGATGTACGCATTGACGTTTATTCAGACAAGGACCTGAACGGCCAGTGTGTTCGAATCAAAGCTGATATTCTGGATGGAATCAGGCGTTACCTGGCGAAAGTCCATGATAAAGCAATGGTAATATGATGTTCAAACTTTTAATTCATAGCATTATTTCGCTAAAATAGAAGACATTACAACGTCGATATATGTTTCACCTCTACACGAGGCATTCTCAAGACTGTCTCAGAGAGAACAGCAAAATATGAAGCAAGAACATAGTTGTTTTTAAGGTATGAACATGTAAATCTCGCTAGCGCGATGTAGGATGTGTCACATACCAGTACTAACAATTGAACACAAAGTTATCGTGATTCATACCTAAAAAAAACAGAAAACGGGGGTAGAAATATTAAGTTAGGCTACGTAAATAAAATAGGTATTTTTTATACATAAAAACAACTCTTTAATTAACAGAAACATAGTGTAACACATACATCAACCCAACAAAACTACTGTGGTTGTCTATTCAATATAAAGCTGATATTGTTCAGTAACATTTGTTCTGTTAACCCCGATCGCATAAACAACATATTATTTAGTAAGCATCTCGACTAAATAATAATTTAACTGCAGAAAAATTCTAGAATATTTCAAAAATAATCTACAAATTCAGCTTGCACTCAAGCAAGAGATTTCAATAGATTTCTGAGGTCATCAAATCTAGGACCTTATGGCATAAAGAAGAGGTATTATTGTTTATGCAACTCTTCACAGCATACTAAAAGATAGGACCAAAATCTAACAACGACTTACACTATGTTATTTTTCATCAGTAATAAACTGATAAAAAATGACAAGTAATTAATCATTAAGACAGTTGAATCCAGATAGTCACGGTCACGATAACATTACTTTTATCTATCAATATGAAATGAAATGAAATGATATATATATAGGTCACTAAATGGCTCTTACAAACGCCAGTAAGTACTTAAAATAAAAAATATCATTGCTTCTATATTTACATGTACTGCCAGATTCGCAAAGCAATAAGTAGAACCGAGAGAAAGAACCTGGCAATAAAACTCTCGGTCACTCTTTTTCAATAATTGACACATTTTCTTAAGAGTAAATGTGGACGAATGTACATTGGTCTCGTGTCAAAATCAATAAGCGTGTATAACACAACAAAAAAATAAAAAAAATAAAAATTGTAGTCACCTAAGTACAAAATATGCTACAATTACGGCATTTTAGGAGGCGCCTGCACCATGCTCAAGTCAGACACTTTTATCGTTAAGGTAATCAACTGTCTTATAATATAATAATAATATATATGCTTTTTGACATAAAGTGGTCTTTATAAAGGTTTTAAATTTATTGTCGGGCATACAAAGGACCGATTCAGGCAAATTAATAAAAGCGTATATCTTTCCCCTTGAAAGAATGACTAACCTTGCTAAGCTGATAACACGGAGGGAGTAGTTTATTTTTATTACGTAGATTTCTGTCAGTAAAGTCACTTACTTTAGAATATCTAGATATATTTTTCTTGACATACAGTATGTTATCCAATATATATTGGGAAGCTACAGTTAAAACATTAATGTAAAAGTCGCTCCTGTCGATCACATCTTCAGCTGTAGGTAACGACGATTTGTGTTCGAAAATGTTTACTCCTATCCTTTCCACCGTCATCCCTATCCTCACCCACATATTAAATTCCTCTCTGTGCTCAGGTTGCTTCCCTTCCAATTGGAAACAAGCACACATAATTCCACTACCCAAGTCCCAAAATCCTACACTCCTGTCTCAATTTCGTCCTATTTCCATCCTTCCTTTCTTATCCAAAGTCCTGGAACATTTAGTGCATCGCCAGTTGTCTGCTTATTTAACGCGAAATAATCTGCTCTGCTCCCTTCAATCTGGTTTTCGACCAGGTCACACACCGTGACGACTCTTCTTAAGGTCACCGACGATATTCGTTGGGCCATGGAGAACAAATCTCTCACTGTATTGGTGCTACTAGATTTTAGTAGTGCGTTCAACTCCGTGGACTTCGATATTTTGATCGGTATCCTTAAGAAACTTAACTTTTCCACGGAATCTGTGGCCTGGTTCGATTCATATCTTCGCGGGCGCTCGCAGTGTGTCCGTCTTGAAGATTCATATTCGGATTGGCGCGAGCTAACTGCGGGTGTACCTCAAGGCGGCGTTCTCTCTCCTCTGCTTTTTTCCACTTTCATTAACTCTGCCGTTCGAGTTATATCCTCTAACTTCCATCTATACGCGGACGACTTGCAGCTGTATCGACATTTTGCGTTGAATGAATGCAGATCGGCTGTTGCTGCCGTTAATCGTGACCTGTGTGCAATAAACAATTGGGCAAAATCTTTTGGCATTCTTATAAATCCTACTAAGTCGCAGGCCATGATTATTGGTAGCAGGGAGATGAGGAGTGGATTGGATGGATCTTGTCCGCCCCCTATCTTACTGGATGGTTCTACAATCGGGTACGCGAGCACTGCGAAGAATCTGGGAGTGATAATGGATAGCACCCTATCCTGGAAGACTCACGTTGGTGAGGTTAGTAAAAAGGTGCATTACACCTTCCACACGCTGAAATGCCTCCAGAGCTATTTACCTCTGAATATCAAAGTCACACTTGCTCAGACGCTTATCCAACCCATTTTGGACTACGCGGATGCCTGCTATTTGGACGCTACTGAGGAGCTGTTAGACAAACTTGAGCGCTTGTAAAATTTATGTATCCGTTTTGTTTTCAATCTGCGTAAGTATGATCACGTTTCGCACTTTCGCAAGGAACTCAAGTAGCTCCCAATCCGCCTTCGCAGAGACACTCGGATACTATGTCTCCTTTTTAATATCCTGCATAATCCCACTTATCCTTCCTACCTGCGGGAGCGCTTCTCATATATGAACGCACCCGGTACCCTGTGTAGGTCCCACCTCAAATACCGCCTAAATTATCCCTCCCACAAAACTGATTTTTATTCCTATTCCTTTTCCGTTCATGCGGTCAGGCTGTGGAACTCTCTCCCCCCGGACATACAAAGCTGTAGAACTCTTACTCTATTTAAAAAGAATGAAAAGAAAGCCCCACATGTTGCGCATAATCCTGTTGTGGGGTCGCCGCTCCGGGTGGTAACCGGTGTGGGGTAGCGGCGGCCTTGCATCAGGGGGGTTTGGGAGCCCTTCCGTCCGGCGGGTCGGCTCCGACCTAACCACACGGTTCTAGACGAAGCTAGCCTCTGCACTTTGTCACTTACTGCCGCACCAAATATCGCCCTGTCTTCACGCTTCCCCATATTTCAAAATGACAGTGCAACAAGAGAATAGACGGTACACAGCGGCCCCTAGAAACCCCACAAAGTTGACTTCGTTTGAGGTGGAGTTCGCGAATATCCCCGGACTCCATGCAAACCTCGATACCGTCCACCATCACCTGGAGTCGGCACGGCCTTCTGTGATGTTCCTAACGGAGACACAGATACGCCGCCCTGACGACACGTCGTACCTCTGTTACCCGGGCTATATCATTGAAGAACAATTCCGCGATAAAGCCGGGGTGTGCGTGTTCGTTAGGGCGGATGTTTGCTGCCGCCGGTTGCGCTGTCTGGAGAACCCCTCCTACTCCGTCCTTTGGCTGCACGTGGATCATGGCTCCATGAGCCAGATCTACGTGTGCGTCTACCGCTCCCACACAGGGGACACTGGGACAACAAGGCTTTTCGAATACCTCAGCGAGATGGCTGACGATGCGCAGGTGCGGTTCCCGAACGCTGACCTGGTTTTCCTGGGGGACTTTAACGGTCATCACGTTGAGTGGCTGGGGTCCCTTAGGACCGATCATGCGGGACGAACCGCCCATGCATTCGCTCTCTCCCTCGGGCTGACCCAGATGGTACGGGGGATCACCCGGATACCTGACAGGTCAGACCACACGCCCGCCTTGCTGGATCTACTGCTGACGAGTCGCCCAGCCGAGTACAGTGTGTCGGTACGCGCCCCACTGGGCACATCCGACCACTGTGTGGTGCACGCCAGCTTCCAAGTGCCACCGCCTGCTCGTGCTGAACAAATGACTCGACGACTATGGCACTACTCGTCGGCAGACTGGGACGGTCTCCGCGATTACTTTGCGTCCATCCCGTGGAGCCAGCGCTGCTTTGTAGGGAAGGCGCCTTCGGATAGCGCTGCTGCCATTGCTGGCGAGATCAGTCTAGGGATAGAATATTATATCCCTTTCACTGATGTCGCCAGCATCCGCAAAGCTCGCCCCTGGTTCGGGCGTGAATGTGCCGAGGCTGTCCAGAAAAAACAGTCGCCTGGGTCAGGGCTCGGGCGGCACGTGACCCGAACGTGAACCGCCTCAAAGCAGCGTACAATCGGGCCACTAGGTTCAGCAAGAGGGCCTTCAAGAGAGCGGATGCCCAGCGCGTCGCGCGGCTTGGTCAGGAGCTCACATCCCATCCCACGGGCAGCCGTGGATACAGGCAACTGGCCAAAGCCGTACAGTCAAATTTTTGTCAACCCTCGCTGCCACCACTGCGTTTTCCTGATGGATCACTGGCTCACAAAGCCCAAGAGAAGGCGGACATGCTCGCAGACCTCTTTGCGGCTAATTCCCGGGTCGATGACCGTGGCCTGCAGCCCCCCGCCATCGCCAACTGTGGCCACACTATGCCTGATATTGTTATCAGGCAATGTGATGTACGGGCAGTGCTGCGGTCACTCGACACGCGGAAAGCCAGTGGCCCTGACGGCATTCCGGCGGTGGTGCTACGAAAATGTGCTGCTGAGTTGTCTCCAGTATTAAGGCGTCTGTACCGCCTGTCATACTCTACAGGCCTCGTGCCGGAGGCCTGGAAGGAGGCGAACGTACAACCGATCCCCAAGAAAGGGGATCGATCCGATCCAGGCAACTATCGACCCATAGCTGTCACCTCAGTCATTTGCAAGGTGCTCGAGCTTCTTATTAATAAGCAGCTCATGCGATACCTGGAGGATCACTCGCTAATCAATGATCGGAAATATGGCTTCAGGCCAAAACGATCAACGGGTGACATCCTGGCATTCGTCACGCATGTATGGGGTGAGGCTATGGAAAGGTTTGGCGAGTCCTTGGCTATTAGCCTGGACATCGCCAAAGCTTTCGATAGGGTCTGGCATGCTTCGCTCCTTTCCAAGCTTCCGGCATATGGTCTACCTCCTCAACTGTGCAGCTGGATTGCCAGTTTTTTAAACGAGCGCCGAGTGCGGGTCCTCTGCGGTGGCCAGGCTTCTCGCTTTTTGCAAGTGAATGCCGGGGTACCGCAGGGGTCCGTACTGTCACCAACTCTCTTTCTTCTGCATATCAATGATATACTTTCCCTCGGGAACATTCATTGCTATGCAGATGACAGTACATTGCACGGGAGTTACTCGGTTCGTCCGACGGCGGGGCGATCTGTGATGGAGGAGGAGAGACGACATCTCGTGGGTGATCTCGACCGAAGCCTCGACAGTATCTCCCAATGGGGTGCCGAGAACTTGGTCGAGTTCAATGCCCACAAAACACAGGCGTGTGCATTTACAGCGAAAAAATCCCCTTTCCTTCCCCTACCCACTCTTCAGAATGCAATATTACCAATGAAGGACAATCTAGACATCCTTGGCATAGACGTTCGTCGAGAGCTCAATAACACAAAATACATTGAGAGATGTATTGGGCTAGCTTCGCGGAAACTAGGAATACTGAACAAGGTAAAGCGATTCTTTACACCGCACCAGAGGTGTCTGCTGTACAAAACGCAGATTAGACCCTGCGTTGAATACTGCTCTCACCTCTGGGACGGCTCCGCGAAGTATTTGCTGGACGCACTCGACGCTATGCAGCGACGCGCTGTTCGCATTATAGACTGTCCGGAGGTAACGGGAAGCCTTGAGCCGCTAGCCCAGCGCCGAACAATTGCTTCCTTGGCCGCGTTCTACCGTATTTACCACGGTGAGTGTTCTGAAGAGCTCTTCAACCTGATCCCACCCTCTCCCTTCCGATCCCGAACAACGCGTGCCGGGCAGAGATGTCACCCTCATACCGTGGAAACCGTCTTCGCGAGAACCGAGCGTTTTAAACGATCGTTTCTCTGCCGAACGATGGTGGCTTGGAACGCCTTGCCTGCGCCCGTGTTTCCTCCTACATATAACCCTGGGCTCTTTAAGCGAAGCGTGAAGAGGCACATTACAGGGTCGTCAAGTTGAGGGCCACTCTCTATAGTATTCCTGTGTACTGTGAGAGTCGCCCTCAATTGCCAGACGTCGCCTCAGCTTACCATCAGGCGAGTGGCGTCAATTTGTCGACCTAAATATAAAAAAAAAAAAAAAAAAAAGAAAGTGAAAGCACACTACCTCTCCTCTTTATCTTAGTTATATATCGGGTAATAATATTATCTATTGTTGTCTCTATATGTAAGTATATTATAGTACAGTATGTATTTATTTATGTATATATTATAATGCGCCTGCGCACTGCACACACGTTGCCTTGTCATATTTACATCTCCTCTCTGGCCTGCTGGAAGAGATTCCTTTACGAATAAGTACCGCACTTGTACTATCTGCTCACTGTTCTGTTTGTATTCTTCTTATTGTTTGTTTTTCTCTGTGTGTTGTACATAAATAAATAAATAAATAATGTCTTTAAATCGCTCCCTAAGAGAATCTCTCTTACCTAAACAACAAATGACACGGACTGGCCTCTTTTGTAATATAAAAATTGTTTCTATATCTGCTGCATTTCTCCAAAGTAGTATTCCATAGGACATCAAGCTATGGAAGTAACCAAAGTAAACTAGCCTAGCAGTAGCTACATCTGTCAACTGCCTAATCCGTCTCACATCATATGCAGCAGAGCTAAGCTTATTAGCTAAAATGGTGATATGGTCACCCCATTGTAATTTAGAATCTATTGTTATTCTTAAAAATATAAATATAAATATGATAATAAATACACGGATGGGAGCCACAATAAAAATATTGCAAGTTTTTGCTTAGCGATCTAATTTTATGTTCCTATCAGCAATTTCCTGAAAAACTAAACCTAATATTAATTAAATAGTCTAACAGTACAACATACTCGTAATATTTCATATTAAATCTTTTTATGTATTATACAGTTTCAGTTAATTAGTGTTATATTAGTGACTCTTTCCGGAGATTTCGGTATCTGTATTGATTTATCTACAGAAAAAGAGCTCTCCTTAGTAACAAATGCTGTAATAGCAATTGCAGTGCAATCATTTCTAGTATTTAACCGATACTCGACTGTTGAATTCTTAATTTAATTCATAGAGAATAATTCATCTATACTTACTTAGATCAAAAATACCTAGATTACGGATCAGTGCTTTAAAAAAGGCACCACTTCAACTCGGTCCACTATCGAAAATTGCACACTTGAGCGCTTCAGTCGCTTTGCAACCACGCTGGTAGTAAGACGTTTCACGACGACATTAAAAATTGCAAAAAACTACTCTTTTAGACTGAAAACAGAAGATGGAGTGTCATACTTTCGACAAGTAAAAATCAGTTCACATTGTTAATTGCTTTTCATGTGCAATAATGCAGTGCTTAAGAATATTATGGTTATTTTTAACTGAGCAAACTACGCGCTTGCTCTGTGTAAAGTTGAAGTGAGTGTTCTCACTTCAACTTCTCACTTCACACCGCAATGTTAGAACAAGTCTCATACAGAAAGATGGATTCATCATTTATTTATTTAAAATTTTTGATTTTGAATTTTGATTGATATATTTTTTGATTCTATCTTATTTTGTTTTAAGTTTTCCCCATAATGCAATAAGACAAGAAAAATGGAGGCGTATTATAGCACGTGAAAGAGAAGATGAACTGTTTAAACCTAATAATTCTACTGTTGATTGTTCAAAGCATTTTTAAAATTACGTTATTTATGTCACTAAAAAGGATTAAATAAATAAAAAATAACAGCCGTGCCAAATATTTTACAGGTAAAGGAAATATTATATTGATAATGCTTAAATACTTTGTATTCTTAATACCAAATGAGTGACCAAATTAAATAGACTTCATAATACCACCTAGTATTTTTAAATATTTCAAAAGTATCGTAGGTGCGTATGTGTACCCATAATATTTTTTTGATTGATTGTTTGTTTTAGGTTACAGGTTGTGTGTGAAAATATAATTGTTGATTTTATTTCGTACTAACGTTTTTGTAATCGTTTGTCTATATAGTTTATTTTATACGTTTATTTATACGTAGATAAAACAATGTGAATTTAAGTTTATCTTGCTTATCGTATTTCATTAAAAAAAAGTTTTATATGCAATGTCGGCTCCACTTCCTTTTATAACCATAGCGCATGGAATCCGTACCAAGTTCCTATTCCGCTTGCTGACTCTCGAGGGATGCGACAACAACGCTGTATATTGATGCTTTTGTATTATTTGTTACGAATTATTTCTATGTCAACCATCAATGTACAATCTTGTTTATTTTATAGATGGTATTTGTAATAATTACCTATATAGTATTCGAGTGTCAAGATTCAGCGTTGTATTTGTACTGAATCCAATATCTATAGTATTTTTGATCTAAGTATACTTATAATAAATCTGTAAAGTGAAAATTCTGTACATTGAAAATATCAAAAAAAATAATGGCAGGGGGTGTTACTAGGCCGACAGCGAACCCAAAAATGTGATTAATTTTTTTTTGTCTGTCTGTCTGTTTGTTCAGGCATCACGCAATAACTACCAGTTCGATTACGATGAAACTTGATAAAAATTCTTTAATATCCTGGGCACCTACTGGCTTACTTCTTATCTCGGAAAAGTATATACAGTAAAAAACAAACTTAATTTTGCGGTTCGATTCCTAGACCCGAGTACTGTACCAACCGCAAATAACAAGTTTGTCGTAGGTTACGTCACCCGCAGTGGAGTTCACAAGGGCTCACGGCTACGATACTATAATATTTTATCTTAAGATACAATATCGCTTGCCATACAATTCAATAGACTATCACTCACGACGAAGATAATAAATAATATTTCATAATTTCGTATCTTAAGATGAATTTGTATTGTATAATAGAGAATATAATAGAAGATATAATAGAGAAACTGTTGTATGGCTTTATGAACGAAATAAAACCCAAAACAATGGTTTTTAGAACTTTTGTCTGTTTGTCTGAATGTTTGAACACGCTAATGTCAGAAACGGCTTAACCGATTTGAATTTCCGGTTTTCAGTAATGCGTTGTGGTTTATTCAACTTAACATTTAAGGTTTGGTTTTCAATTGGTTCATAAATAAAAAAGTTATGTATATCCAAAGTAACACGCAGGCGCAGCTGCGGGCAACAGCTAGTAGAGAATAGACATTTAAAATGCCCAAAGGGAAATTCAGATTTATGCAAATATAGTGGCAATTATGTTAAATCCAAAGTTTGGAATTTAAATATTTGCATCCCCAGTTTAGCAGTCGCTCAGTCTCAGTAAAACCATCGGAATTAGATGAAACTAATAGTCCGGTCAATTTAGACATTCGAAGGTGTATAAAGTCCCAGCAAGCAGAAAATCAGTAATATTGTTCAGAACATAATTATAAATAAAATTTAAAAGTTCCCCTTCATTCCCGTATGTGGAAATATTTTTATTCGAGGTCAAAGGTCCAAAACAGGATAACTTTGGACCCCTTAAGTCTATGTCAAATTTTCTATTTTTAGGCTTGCCACCAGATCGAGGGCTATCCAGGGGTCAACCATCATTGTAGCATTAGCAGTTCTCGAGAGCTAAGGGGGACATTCCCCATATCTATTTGGCCTACACTGTTAAAAATTCTGTAATTGTACATGCAAAAAAATTACATAAAGGTTTATGTAATTTTTTTGCATGTACAGTTACAGAATATTTTCCCAGATTTTGAGGGAATTTTACAGGTGTAAAATTCCCTCAAAATCTGGGAAACTTATGGAAAAATATGAAATTTTACGTAATTTTCGTGAATTTTACATTTTTTCCTTAAAATCGCCAATTTTCATGAAGTTTTACATAAAATTTATGTAATAGTCATGTAAATTTATGTAATAGTCATGTAAATAGTTATGTAAAAATACAGAAAGGTTAGGGCAACGAAAGTTGCCCAAGAATTATGTAAAAAAATTTAACAGTGTAAGATCTACAATTTTTGTCTAGGGTACTTTTATGATAAAACTTACCGTTTTGCTGAAAATTGCGACAGTCATTTTTTGGACATTTGACCTCGAATAAAAAAAATTTAAATTTAATTAAACTTTTAAATTTTATTTATAATGTTTTGAACAATTTTACTGATTTTCAGCTTATTGGGACTTTATGTTCACGCTCATATTTTGGTCTAAATTGACCGGACTATAAGATTCATCTAAAATAATTTCAGAATCATCAATAAGTGCAAGAGATTCACAGTCAGTCAGGAACTTTTTGAATTGTGGCAGCAAAGCTCATTTATCATGAAGATTTTTTTAGAACGAAAATTGATGTAAAATAAGTAAGAAAGAAAATTAATGCTCGGACACCTAGTTATTAGAATTTAAATACTATGTGAAACCTCGATCTCAATAACCCTTGTCATATAATTTCCCAGGACTAATTTCCAAAGTAAGTAATAGAGTTTCGTAATAATATATCCTGCCGTTCTCGCTGTCCCCAGCCGACAGTTCAATGATCATTAATTTTCATTCATATAATTTTGAGAGTCCTACCCTGTTAGCAAATCGACAGTAAATATTCTATCAAGGTGATAGTATCTTGAGAACTAAGTACGTTTAACGTCAAGAATAATATCAGGGGAGGCTATATAGAACCTTCATAACCATTGTCTCGTTAGGTTTGTACCTATAAAGGGGATTTTGTATAAGCAAAATATTATATTTGACAATATTGAGGATCTCAAACACGGGAGGGCCAGTTCTAAGAAGAACCACAGAATAGGGAATAGTGTCTAAGTACTTACATAGTAGAACACAAAACCACATTTACATGCAGATTATTATTATATACTAAACTAGCTGGTCGCCGCAGCTCCGCCCGCGTGATCTAGTTTACTCGTTGCCGGTCCCCGTGGGAACACATTACCGGGATATATTTTTTTTTTTAATTTTTTTTTTTAATATTGGGTTCGTCAAATTGACGCCGCCCGCCTGGTGGTAAGTCGTGACGACGTCTAGCGATTGTGGGCCACTCTCACAGCGCACAATACTATAGTGAGGGGCCCTCAACTTGACGACCTACTGATGTGCCTCTTCACGCTCCGCTTAAAGAACCCAGGGTTATATGTGGGAGGAAACACGTGCACAGGCAGGGCGTTCCAGGCCACTATCGTTCGGCAGAGAAACGAACGTTTAAAACGTTCGGTTCTCGCGAACATGCTATCCACTGTGTGGGGGTGGCATCTCTGACCGGCACGCGTTGTTCGGGATCGGAAGGAAGAGGGTGGGATCAGATTGAAGAGCTCTTCAGAACACTCGCCGTGGTAAATACGGTAGAATGCGGCCAAGGAAGCTATTGTTCGGCGCTGAGCTAGCGGCTCAATGCTTCCCGTTACCTCCGGACATTCTATAATAGGGATAGCCCGTCGGTGCATAGCGTCGAGAGCGTCCAGCAAATACTTCGCGGAGCCGTCCCAGAGGTGAGAGCAGTATTCGACGCAGGGTCTAATCTGCGTCTTGTACAGCAGACACCTCTGGTTCGGTGTAAAGAATCGCTTTACCTTATTCAGTATTCCTAGTTTCCGCGAAGCTAGCCCTATACATCTTTCGATGTAGTTTTTATTATTGAGCTCTCGACGAACGTCTATGCCAAGGATGTCAAGGTTGTCCTTCATTGGTAATAATGCATTCTGAAGAGAGGGTAGGGGAAGGAAAGGGGTTTCTTCGCTGTAAATGCTCACGCCTGTGTTTTGCGGGCATTGAACTCGACCAGGTTCTCGGTACCCCATTGAGAGATATAGTCGAGGTTCCTGTCGAGATCAGCCACGAGTTGTTGTCTATCCTCCTCAATCTCAGACCGCCCCGCCGCCGGACGAGCCCAGTAGCTCCCGTGCAATGTGCTGTCATCTGCATAACAATGAATGTTCCCGAGGATAGCATATCATTGATATGCAGAAGGAAGAGTGTTGGTGACAGTACGAACCCCTGCGGCACCCCGGCATTCACTTGCAAAAAGCGAGAAGCCTGGCCATCGCAGAGGACCCGCATTCGGCGTTCGTTCAGAAAGCTGGCCATCCAGCTGCACAGTTGAGGTGGTAGACCGGAAGCTTGGAAAGGAGCGAAGCATGCCAGACTCTATCGAAGGCTTTGGCGATGTCCAGGCTAATCGCCAAGGACACGCCGTGCCTTTCCATAGCCTCACCCCAGACATGCGTTACGAATGCCAGAAGATCACCCGTTGATCGTTTTGGCCTGAAGCCGTATTGCCGATCATTAATTAGCGAGTGATCTTCGAGGTATCGCATGAGCTGCTTGTTAATGATGAGCTCAAACACCTTGCAGATGACTGAGGTGACAGCTATGGGTCGATAGTTGCCTGGATCAGACCGATCCCCTTTCTTGGGGATCGGTTGTACGTTCGCCTCCTTCCAGACCTCCGGCACGATTCCTGTGGAGTAAGACAGGCGGTACAGACAAGTTAGTACAGGAGACAACTCAGGTGCGCAGCTCCGTAGTACCACCGCTGGAATGCCGTCAGGGCCACTGGCTTTCCGCGTGTCGAGTGATCGCAGCACTGCCCGTACATCGCATTGCCTGAGTACAATGTCAGGCATAGTGTGGCCACAGTTGGCGATGGCCGGGGGCTGCAGGCGTGGCCTGCAGCCCCCCGCCATCGCCGTCTTCGACCCGGGAATTAGCCGCAAAGAGGTCTGCGAGCATATCCGCTTTCTCTTGGGCTTTGTGAGCCAGTGTTTCATCTGGGTAACGCAGCGGTGGCAGCGAGGGCTGACAAAAGTTAGATTGCACGGCTTTGGCCAGTTGCCAGTATCCACGGCTGCCCGTGGGATGGGAAGTGAGATCCTGACCAAGCCGCGCGACGCGCTGGACATCCGCTCTCTTAAAGGCCCTCTTGCTGGTTTTTGTGGCCCGGTTGTACGCTGCTTTGAGGTGGCCCACGTTTGGGTCGCGCATAGCCCTGGCCCTGATCCAGGCGCGATATGCCGACTGTTTTTGTCGAACAGCTTTGGCACAATCTCGCCCGAACCAGGGACGGGCTCTGCGGATACTGGCGACATCAGTGAAAGGGATGTAATATTCCATCCCTAAACTGATCTCGCCAGCAATCGCAGAAGCGCTTTCCGAAGGAGCCTTTCCTACAAAGCAGCGCTGGCTCCAGGGGACGGACGCATAATAATTGCGTAGACCGTCCCAATCCGCTGACGAGTAGTGCCATAGACGTCGTTCCATTTCTACAGCACGTGCAGGAGGTGACACCTTTATGCCAGCGTGAACCACACAGTGGTCGGAACTACCCAATGGGGCTCCTACCGAAACACTGTACTGGGCTGGGCGACTCGTCAGCAGTAGATCCAGCAGAGCGGGCGCGTGATCTGAACTGTCTGGTATCCGGGTGATCCCGCATACCATCTGGGTCAGACCGTGGGAGAGAGCGAACGCGTGGGCGGCCCTACCCGCATGATCAGTCCTGAGGGACCCCAGCCATTCAATGTGATGGCCATTGAAGTCCCCCAGAAACACTAGGTCAGCGTTCGGGAACCGCATCTGCGCATCATCAGCCGTCTCGCTGAGGTACTGGAAGAGCTTTGTTGTCTCAGAATCCCCTGTGTGGGAACGGTAGACGCACACGTAGATCTGGCTCATAGAACCATGGTCTACGTGCAGCCAGAGGACGGAGTTGGAGGGGTTCTGTAGGCAGCGCAACCGGCGACAGCAAACATCCGCCCTAACGAACACGCACACCCCGGCTTTATCTCGAAATTGTTCCTCGATGACATAGCCAGGGTAACACAGGTAAGACGTGTCGTTAGGGCGGCGTATTTGTGTCTCCGTGAGGAACATCACAGCGGGCCGTGCCGTCTCTAGGTGATGGTGGACGGCATCGAGGTTCGCATGGAGTCCACGGATGTTGGTGAACTCCATCTCGAAAAGTGAAGTTGTGGGGTTCCCTGGGACCGCTGTGGAACGTTTTCTTATTTTATGTTGCACTGCCAAAATAAATTTGAAGAAGAAGCGTGAAGACAGGGCGACATTTGGTGCAGCAGTAAGTGACAAAGCGCAGGGGCTAGCTTCGTCTAGAACATGTGGTTAGGTCGGAGCCGACCCGCCGGACGGAAGGGCTCCCAAACCCCCCTGATGCAAGGCCGCCGCTACTCCACACCGGTGACCACCCGGAGCGGCGATCCCACATCAGGATTATGTGCAACATGTGGGGCAGCCTCCTGGGGTGGTTGGTCCCAGGCGGGCCCCATGACTGTGTTGCGGGCGGCCGCGGCAACGCCGTTGCTAAGGGTCTCCCTGGCCGGCGAATCGACCCACACCACCCACACTAGACTCCGCTTCGTAAAAAGTAGCCTATGTTACTCGAGTGAATGTAGCTTTCCTATGGTGAAAGAATTTTTGAAATCGGCACATTAGTTTTTGAGTTTATTCATTACAAACTTACACACAAAAATACAAATCTTTTCTCTTTATAATAGTAGTATATATAGACTCGACATTCGTTAGGTGTACAGTAACCGAGACAACTTGAGTTTAATATAACGAGTATACAGCCCACGCCAATTCTAAACATTTCGTATAGTTTAGTTTGACGTCATACACAACCGTGGGTATTACTAGAATAGCATTACTAACATAACAAAGATCACACCAAACACTTAGTTTCAGCAAACCTGACTAGGTATCCTATTCAAACAGCACAAATTATGTTTGTTCAACTTTATAATGTTACGCGTAAACCCAATCATAACTGCTAACTGATATGCAAATGTTTGGTTTAATGGATAGAGAAGTACTTTAGATAATATCTAGATTATGAAACTCAGAACAGACTCGTTGAGATATCATCAATGCAGTGATGGTCTTCTCTGCAATGACGGATTTCAAGTTTTACACGTGTGTTACGCGCACACGATGGTTCAAAATACTCATATTACTTCTGCATTAAAATAGGTATATTGCAAAGAAATTGTTTTTACAAGTTTTAAAAGTCACAAGGTATGAAAGTTCATACCAACTATTTTCGTTAACAGCTGAAAGGTCAAATACATACTTAGTTTAGCTATATAAAGGGTGCCATTAAGCGGATGAAAACGCTATGCCGGCATTTACTAACAACGACCGGAATTGACAGCACTATATTTATTGCCTACACTTGGCGAAGATAGGTCAGATACAGTACGAGAAAAGAATATTGTGGACAAGCAATTGATTGATTAGGGTCAAGTAGGCGTGTTTCCTTATCTGTCATAATTACAAGGAAAAGAAAATGTAGACCACTAGATAAGTAAATGAGTTTCGATCGAGTTTGATACAGTTAGGCTAGACAATATCAAAACAAGTCAATAACTAAAATATCCCTCTTATGCAACTGAAGTTTTTCCATACCAAAGACTTTTTGTTCTAACATCACCTCTCACCTCTAATGCAGAAAATACTTTTACTAAAAGCATACGTAGCGTTACACAGATCGATTTTATACAAAACTGATTTCGATTTCTTAAGTCGACCTTAAGAAATCAGTTGCAAAATGTAGACCACTAGATAAGTAAATGAGTTTCCATCGAGTTTGATACAGTTAGGGTAGACAATATCAAAACAAGTCAATAAGTAAAATATCCCTCTTATGCAACTTTTTTTTTATTTATTTATTTAATCCCGCGGCCCAGGGCCGCGGCTGCTCTAGCGTCCGTTGCCGGGCGTCTCTGGTTACTAGCAGAGGGTATGTCCAGTGGCGCCCGGCGCTCTTATGCAACTGAAGTTTTTCCATACCCAAGACTTTTTGTTCTAACATCACCTCTCACCTCTAATGCAGAAAATACTTTTACTAAAAGCATACGTAGCCTTACACAGATCGATTTTATACAAAACTGATGTCGATTTCTTAAGGTCGAGCAACGGCTGTTTGGCTCGACGGTAGTATACTTATATAATTTGGCCAGCTAACAGATAATTTAACAACAAGACTATCGAGAGCTACAAGCTCGTAAAAGCAATAAGGTGTCAAGCTGTTATAAACAGAAGGCATTAATAATTAAAGAGGAATGTGTAGTCATAGGTATTCATTTTAATATGCCAGAGAATAACATTACGAAAGATAGGAAGATTCGAAATCCAAAATATATCTTTTGAGTTGTGTTCAATGGAGTATTCATCAATATACATTTTGGTGGCGTAATTCTTCGGAACTTTGACAAATTAGAATCTTTAATATATTTCCACGAACTGATTTCTAACCGTATGCGGCATCTTGTTTGCCTCCAGCGCGGTGGTCGGATACTTCAAAGAGTCCGTATATAAATATTTGCAAATTGCTCAAACACTGTGAAAAATACAGTTCAAATCATTGCCACATTTATTTGCAATTTAGGAAATATTAAAGGTATATATAAAACAAAACTACGTGCGGTAGTTTTGATTCATACCGCTCCCTAAATCATAATTTAAAGGATGAATAAAATAACTCTAACGATTGCCAGGAGCATGAAACACCACAAAAATTCTAATACACTATTTTCATACCAAAAAAATTGTTAAATACGTACATCAAGACTTGCGACAAACAAACCAGAAAATTGAAAATGAGATTTTAGGCAAAGATATATTCCTTTTGTACTCCAGCCCATGAAACAGTATAACGACGTCATATATTTTGAAAGAATGAAAATTTTGGCTCAGATTCGTGAAAACTTTTAATGTTAGGGATTGTTGTGATTCTAGCTTTATCATTTTTAAGTTCTAGATGGTGATAGTGGTTTGCCAAGTAACTATCATTTAGATATCTGGTTTGCTTGCTTTTTAAAACTGAAGCCAAAATGTGTAATATGTTGACGCACATGACAACGTTCGATAAAAGAAAAACTAAGGAACAAATGTTTCTCATTTTTAAAACAGTTTTCATTACTCCTCCGTTCTTATTTGTCGTAGCGTGTTATCGAGTCACGAAAAATGAAAGAATTTTCTAATTCGGACTTCCGATGTCGGAAACGAGCTGATCAAGCTGAAATTAGCGCGTTCAAGTTAACACACTCTTTGGCTTAGTACCGACCTCTAATTTATATCGTACGTATTTTAGACTAGCACAGTTTAATAAACAATCAAATGCAAGAACGTGATGCTTTTTGTCACCTAAACATACTTTTCCATGTTATCCATGAGAGTAGAGTGGTAAACTAACGAGTTTTTAATTACCTACAAGGGCGAATAATACAATACCGCACAAAACTTTCTGTTAATGTAGGAATTTCACGTTTAAATGTTGACCGTGCCTTGGGAATGTTTACAATTTGAAAATAAAACATACTCTTGTCTTAGTAGTAGTCTCTTGTAGTAGTCACACTATTGCAGAAACTTTCTAAGCTGTTTTCTAAGCTGTGTAACTAATACCACATAATAGTAAGCACTACGTACTAATACCTCAAGCATTGATTTTAAATATAACCGTGTAAAGTTACAAGAAATTATAAAACTTGAGACTTCCCTTGACAGCCCATTAGCATGTACATGTAGGTCCGTGTTTACTTATCCTTATGGAATCGATCAGATATCACATCATAATCAATTACTTACTGACATACATTTGTACATATACCGTACACAGGGACTGATCAACATAAATTTCCAGTACCTACTCAATAAATGTGAAACGTAAGAAACGACGAAAGTTTTAAATGGGTAAAAGTTTTAATTAAGTACCAATATTTTATTAACTGGCATACTATTCTCTTTTCTGTGCTATTATTACAGTCGATACTTTAGCATTGGTATAACAACTTTATTGTTTTGCAACAGCAGCATCGCTCTCGTTCAGGGCTAAGTAGAAAAAAGCTTTTTAAACCAGCTGTTATTGTCACACAGTTTCCCGTGTTCATGGAACGCTACAAAAGGATTAATTCAGCTTAAGGTATTTTTTATTTGTGCTCCAGTTCGATGGAAACGTTTCAATTCTCCATTTAAAACTCCCACCTTTATAAAGACGTTTCACTGGATTATTCAATGAATGAAATGTAGATAAGAGAATAACGACAATCTGGTTTTACAAGTTTGTAAAAAAAATTGGGAATTGATATTAGGTACCACAGAATAGAAAAAATAGAAGAATAATGTTAAGACAAAGAAACTTCGATGTACGAACTTAAGCACTACTTAGAGTGAAATGAGTTCGTACAAATATCCATAGGTCTTCCTTCTCCTTATATTACATGCGTACGGGTAATTCAACGCATTTGTTACCAAATTATGTATGTAACCTACCACCACCCATTCGGATGAATCATGAACCGCTGGTCCATTATTACTTACACAAGGATATTCCGCTTTCATTATAATTATCTACATTTTTACCTACCTTACCCTCACCGTCCGTTTCGTTTGTACGAACTCTACTAAGGATAACTTGTCAAGGGTGAGGGTGACATCCCGCATTTTGGGGTTTAACCGGGATCGATGAGACTATCGAGGTCTAACTATGACTAAAAGCATTATCTTTCAAATGACAGTTTTTTCTTTTTCGTTCCTGTACCTGTACACCTAACTACATTACGAAATGTGAAGCTATTTGTATTTGTTGTTTTAGACCCTTTTCTTAGATGCCTCTTATGGATCGCATTAGTCATCGAATTTTGACAGATAATATTTTGTTGGCAAGGTATATAAATGTTAATAAATGGATGTTCTATGAAATGCGACAATTGTCTTGAAATATGTTTACATCAAATCTGCCTTGGTGTGGTAGGTGGAATGTACGTGTGACTGCTACCTTGGAGGTCCAAGGTTCTATATGTACTGGTCATTAGAACTACGGACTTTGGGAAAGCTTATGCTAGGTACTTACAGGGGCAGATGGGAAGAACGCTAGTGCAGATGTTAAATGTTGGATGGTGATTCTTGAGCAGGAACTTTGTTTGATCTTTGGTTGATTGAATTTGTTTTATCGATGCCGCACGAACTATAAATCCATAGTGATGTGACACTGACTGACACTATTGACAAGTGTGTGCGCCACAGTATATAAGAATAGATACCTTTTACAGACGTCGCCATCACGCCACAGAGTAACATTATTGGCGTGAACAGGTACCTACCCGGGTCTAGTAAATTTTTTAATACGATTGGCGAGTTTCTATTAAGGAGTTATATTTCGGACTCACTTCGTCTTTTGTACCTAAAACTTGAGGCACACCGCACCTAAGTGCGGTGTGCGACTATACTTATCATCATACAAAAAAAACCTAGATATGTATACTACGATCGATTAACCTAATATTTTAATGAATCTGATTCTCTATAAGAGTTTGAAGCACAGGTGCGTTACCTACCTGTGCATGTGCTGCGCAGTACTCCGGAGTAGGTTGTCTGAATGGGCTGTGCACAGGACACGAGTTGGAGTGTTGCGCGTGCTGAAGATGGTGGGCGTGCGCGTGCTGGTGCGCGTGCGCGTGGTGTGCATGGGGGGGATGACGGTGCGGGATACGCGGTAGCTGTGGCGCGTGGCGTGCGCACAGGTGGGTCGCGCTGCCATGATGCTCGGCGAGCGACAGCGTCGAGCAAGACGGCCGCCAGTAGCCACCCTCCTCCATGTCAGGCGCTGGTGGACATCGCGCCGCGCCGCAGCACGCGCAGCGCCTCGCACACGTCAGCGCATGCCGGCGTGCCTCGTGCGGGCACCAGTCGTCGCGCTCGCGGCCCGACACCCTTTCCGTTCGCCTTTACCTCTCCCGCTAGCGTCTCCGCTCAGCGGATAACCGCCAGTCACGCATCCTCTCATTCGCACCACCGAGTCAAAACTTGCAGAGTCGTCATTCGTATTCTAGAAGTTTAACTGTTTCTTTATATTTTCACTTCACAAAATAATTCAAACGAAGGTAATCCTTTCAGCACTTCCACATTTTGATCAAAACAAATAAACATTCACTAGACTCCATCACTAAATGTTATTATTTTATCTCATCACCCTTTCCAAAAACAACTAAGTAACCGTAGGTAAGTTAAGTATATAATAGTAATAACTTTTAAATATCGATATCGGTTTAAAAGTTATTGTAAGTACTAAGTAGTAGTAGTTTGTAAGTAGTCAGTATAAACCGTATGCCAGGGGTTTCCAGGTGCAAATTGAATAGGATTAGTAATATTTTCCAATGAATGGAATGTTCATAATGGCGTAAGTTTGTCTATTCGCGGCGAAAACTAATCGCGGAGTTTTGTATTAGTTACGTAGCAAACAATATAAATTAATAATCTATGTCCCTATGTGAAAGTACCACATTCACATATATTTATCAAATGTTGAACTAGAAGAGAGTTGTGATCATAATTTTCTTGCAAATAACCTTACCATTTTCCATACGGCTGATATTGTAGGTAGGTATGTATTTATGTAACATGGAATTTAGGCTCGAATTTCAAAATGGTTATTGATCTTCTGTTGTGCCCGGTAACGGCAATATCCTCGCCCTTTGCCTTGCCTTTAGGGCCAACACTACTGGCAAAATATGGGTTATGTACCCATATGCACCTTACGCATTACGTTTGTACCCAGTAGGTATACCTAAGTAAGAAAAATAATATGATTCAGTTTTTTTAAGTCTAATCACTAGTAAAAATCTTAGACCCAATGCTCCGGTGCACCTGCCGTTGACTGGCATTGATTTCCCTCGAGGCTGCAGTCATAAAATATTCAAGCCGCGCACAGGCTAAAGAATTTACCAGCGTTAAGCTTCTAATTGGAACAAAAATATAGCACAACCCTATCCACTAACGCTGGATTAATTAATCTTTAGACAGAATTTGCTGCTTAGGTTGCTCTACGCTGTGAAATCATTAGCGTTGTGATCCCTAATAATATCTCCAAATTTTGAAAATCGAAAATATCCGGACCTCGATTTTAATACCTATGAATAATCCCGGGTTATCTGTGTTAAGTTAGCTTTTATCAGTTAAGTTAATCTAGGAATATCATTAGTAACAATAACGAAATACGGCGATTTTAGAAAATATAATTCAATTTGCACACTGAGGACAAATACTAGTGAACAATTGTTCATACCACCGGACCAATCAGTTAATTACATTAATTCTTTTTAGTATCCCCGAAACCAAAAAAACTAACGATGGTAAAATTGTTTCAAGCAGAGGAATCCTTGTGCCAAGTTTCGTGGAGATCGGATAATAAATTCTTCTAATTCGAAAGCTTCTTTCTTCAATTTGTCCCCCAATCTAAAAAGCTCACGATGAAAAGGATTACTTGATGCAAAACCAATTACAGAGCGTGAAGGATAATGGTGCCACAGCACAAAACGACAACGTGCTCTGTACTTATTAAAAGGGAAACTTAGAAATAAACGAATATTATATATAAAAACGTATTTATTGTTAAAACATGTTAATAGATTTCAGGTAGTTGTAATGTAATAGTTGCAATGAAATTCATGACGTACGTATTCAGTATGTAGTATTGATTTCCCCAAAGGTTAAAGTAATATACGAACAGCGACGCCTTTGCCTAAAACATCGCACAGATACAAAGTACTTATTCAAACTAGAAGGATTGAATATTTGATAATGCCCAATTGAAATTTACTAGGAGCCACTAAAACATAGACTAATGCCCACAAGAATTGCACAACACTGTGAATATGTATGAATTGAATAAGAATCAGTGCCAGAATTCGAAACAAATGCTGACTGCAGTCCAGAAATGGGTCAGTGGGTCATCAGTTCGTAGTTCCTGTCATACAATGAGATATCTCTGCAGAGTCGACCGGGTTTTGCATCAACTGTCCATTGCCCAATTCCTCTGCCAGGTAAATAAATACAGAATCTTTTTCAAAAAACATTTTGTATTGGTAATGCAAAAGCTTCCAGATTTGAGACTTGGATTTACTTAAACATTACTACAAGTAATTCAAAAGCAATGTAACAATTCGCACAACTATTTGACTAAACTCATTGTTAGTTAAGTCAACAAACCTCAATGAAAACCTCATGTGGTTTAAATACAAAATGCCATTCACGTAGGTTATTTTATATTTGAGCTACACTACTAGGCTAGTCTCAGGATATTTGACCAGTGACTAAGACTAAACACACAAACGTCACCCAAGACCTTTTTCAGAACTCACCATAACGAACTGAAACATAATAAATACCTTGTAAGTTGATATTATAGGAATATGCTGTTTGTTTTCTGAAATGGTATAACTGCAATAATATAATAATAAGTAATCATTACGAAAAAATCCCTTACAAATAATAAAAAGTACGGGGAAGTGGCGAACTTATCTTTACGGCAGTTTATAAAAGTCACTTTATGTCTGCTCTGTATTGAAACGGGGTGTCACCTCAGGCGGTGAAGAATATATAGGTCATGGTCCATACAATACTGCAGTAAATGTAAAATCAACTGAGGATATAAAGGACGTTACAAGTGTTTGCGAAGCAACATGCTGGAAGAACATAATATTTAAAAGATTCAGTGACTCGTAGAACGAGATCAGGTTCACTTTTTAAATTATAATTCAAAGATAACATGACTTCATTGTGGTAATAAGAATTTTAGAACATGTCTTATCCCAGTTTGTCTCATATATCCCATTAATGATTTCTTAAGTTATTAATACTTATTAACCAATAAAGACATATTTTTGATTTTTTTTAAAGGTTTGACAAGGGCATTAACAACATTGACTACCTCGGTGGCACAATGGTACTATGTACGGAATGCCACGTTAGAGGTCTCGGGTTCAATTCCCGGGTCTGGTGGATAGTGTATATAATTCTCTTTAGAATTTTACCCAGATAATTATCCCTGAGTCTGGAACTTGTGCCCGGTAAATGGCAATAGGCTCGCCCCATATAACATGGGACCTAACATAGCTGGCGAGATGTGGGTGTGTTTGCACACCTCTGCCTACCCCTTCGGGGAAAAAAGGCGTGATGCTATGTTATGTTATGTTATGTTATGTTATTAACAAAATCATCAAGAACCTGCATTATTAAACAGTTTTAGAAACATTTCAAGAAATAAAATATTTTAAATGAAGTCTCTTTTGCCCTTCTATCTGGTGTGGTCTTATCCGTCAAGCGAGGTTACTCACGCATGTTGAATCCTTTTCAATTTCTCTAACGTTATCATTTTGGCATTACATTTATTAACGGCAACAGCTCAGCAAATTTTAACATAAGTTACAATTTTCCGTTTAGGGCAAGCAGGGACCATGAATTTATATTTCACTACCATCTTGGGACACTTTCGTTTCTTCAACTTCCAAGGTTAGTTTAATTCAACGCTTTTTTTGTAATATGATAGAAATACGTGCATCTTAATCAACAATTACTAGTGTGTCCATCCCCGTTATGTAAGTAACTGTTTAGTAGATTCTTTTAAACCATCCTTTCTACCGGCTCAGACTCTCTAATCATCCCATTTTCTACATTGGTCCTTTTATCTTTAGACACACCTCAACTATAAAATTTTATAACTACGTATAGTAAAATTAAATCTTATAACACAAAAAATTAATTTGCTCATAATTCATCATAATCATTTCAGCCAATTGACACCCACTGCGGGGCATATGCCTCCCCCAACGAACGCCACAATATTCAGTCTTGAGCTTCCCGCATCCGGTGGCTTCTATCATATAATTTCACGCGAGGAAATAATTAAACCAATTATATTTCACGACATGTTTTCGAAATCATCCGGGATTCGCGTTTGATGAGGAAGGTCATTAAAACCTACTTCTCAATTCCATATTGAAAAGTAGGTTAGCACATTGATAAAAAGTTAAGGTGTGACTGACTGACTCTCAAGTAAAAAGAGACACTCGATGCCGAAATTGAGACTGAAAGGTCTGAGACGGGTCAGTATTACATTTACCTCTGAAACGTAAGTATCAACGAAAGCTTCCATGAAGAGGGTCACATAATGAGGTTATACAATTGTAAAACGAATTAAGTTGCCGAGAAATTAGAATTGGAATTTTTAAGTAGAAATTTAAATGGATTTGAGATCCAACGCTTTAATTACGTCACTGTCATCAAATCGAGACCAGGCATACTGCGCATAATCAAACATGTATGACAGTTCGGAATTAAAAATAAGGAGTTCGGGGTATTCTTTAAATGGATTGTTAACATACTCTATGAGCTAAGCTAGAAGCGGCTATCCTCGGATTACGCTAGTTAACAGGGACTTAGGTTGATCCTACTTTTTTTTGAGCATGACCTGCTCGCAGAATGACACGGCTGCGTTCCACCCACTCCCTCTGGAGACCATGCCTTGAAGCGAGAGGGTATCCACGCCAAGACCCACTACGAGGTCCCTGCGCTGACTCGCCCACGCTGAGTACTCCACCAAAGTGTGGGAGTGCGGTATCTTCGTCGGAAACCTCGCAGTGTTGACACGGGGGTGTGACGTTACGATGGATGCCAAACAGATAACTATCGAAGCATCCATGCCCGGTAACGATCTGCATCGCACGTGAGGTCACCATGCTGCCTCTGCAGCCACTCGTCCATGATCGGTCTCACCGTTGCGATGACGGTGGTTCCCCACTTTGGTTGCTCAAGTCACACCCTCCATGTCTCCATGAGATCCTGGCGGAGTTAGGACCGCTGGTCCTCGATTTCTCGAGACGCAGGCCTGTGGCCCCTTTCCAGCACCTCCTTGAGCCATTGGAACAATTACGCAAGGGCTCTCGCTTCCAGGTCCCATGGAGGGGTCCCGGCTAAGAGACATGCAGCCTCTCCGGAGATCGTGCGGTACCCCCGTATAGTTTAGACGGCCAAGGTCCTCAGTGGGCGAGTCAGAAGAGTCGCGTTCCTCTTGACCGTCAATTTCTCCGCCCATACGGGAGCCCCGTATAGGGCCATACTCCGCATGATCCCAGGTAATGTTGATCCTCCTCGATATAGACGAGATTCACATAGAGACTAGTTAATGTCAGGGTTGCAATGTACGACCCATGCAGGTCAGTTGTATTACATTTTTACCAGGGATTATAATAATACTTAATACGTTTTTAAGTTTCTTAGTATGATATCTAAGCAAATGAGTATCACAAGTACAGCATAGAAATACATCATAAAGATTTTGCTTCTCCCCTTGATGACCCCATGAGCTTTCAGTGCTCTGAAAGATTTTGCTTACTCGGGTAAGCATGAGGGGTTTAGGCTTTGTCTAAACAGAGCCTAAACGCTGATGCTTGCCGTACCGTGTACTAACTACACCAGTGGTACCCAATATTCATGATGAGAGTTTATTGGATACTTCGCTACCATGTTGTTTGTTGGCTAGTAAGCCATCTTGCTACGCAAATTCAATCTTGTAAGAGTAAATATATACAAAGCAAACAAATTATCATATAAAAGGGACAATATTACCGTAATGGACCTATAACATGTATTTCAAATATCAATGCACAGTTTATAAAACATTAGAACCCTTCTACAATGTTTATGATGAGTCCATTGAATTCTATGACAGTACTGACAGTAACTGGTACACTCAAATTTACTAGGTATACCTATGTATTTCAGCAGTTCAACCAGTTATAAGAAGAATGCACGTGATCGGCAGGATGCCCAGGAGGGATGCCCCTCACAGATCAAACGACCTCTAGACACTTCAGGTGACTAGGACATTGGTACGAGGAAAATTATTCACATTTACTAGGGCGAGTGATTGTAATTGGCATTTAACGGTACAAAATGCTACGAGACCCTAATAACGGTTGAGTTTACATTTTAACTACAAATGTTTTTGGAAAGGTCGACTTGGTGATTTGAATATGAGCACATAATACGAGTAATATATATAGCCACTACTTACAATAATGAAGTTTTGTGCTAAAAACACTGTTGAGTTAGTTGTTTAACGTAATGACAGCGGGAAGGGCGTAGTGGTGCCCGCTTAGCGCGACGTCGACTGGCTGGCTGGGCTGTTCAGAGGCTGCGCGAAACAACCGCCCCCTCCTTCATTCACTCACACACCACTGTGGAGATCCCGGCTCAAACAGCCGGACTTTTAATGCGGCATGTACTCTTTTCGCACAAAGCTAGGGCCTAACTCATGTCAGCATCAGATTCCGAATCAGCAGAATTATCTTGAGGTCCCCATTGGTTTTAAAATGGGACTGGTCAATGTTTTGTATGAGAAAATAAAAAAAAGAAAGTGATAAAATCGCGATTTAGGTAATCTAAACATGGTAATTGTAATTTATTTCGTAAATCTGAAAAATGTATGGTATTTCTATTAACCATATTTTATGTTAATTACAATACAAATTAATTTATAACAGGCACTTAAAAGTGTACAAGTGGTTAGGGAATATAAAACTTTGTAATCAGGGCCCATAAACTTAGTTATCGTGAAACAACATTGCGTCACGTACAAACTTTTGAATCGACACGAAATAAATTAGTTCAGTCCAACCTTAATTTTATTTCTATGAAAAACAAAAATGTAGCAATAAATGTCTTCGTGCTTAAAATTCAGGCAATACACAGGGTTTGGATTGTTTTAACCAGTTATGTTACCCGCATCTACATAGTTACCTACTCTATAGATTATTAGAAAAATATTTAGGAGTTAAAAAAGAACTGTAAAATTCTCATTATTTGTGTGACCTTTATAATGACTACACCTTTGCAAAAGGTGCCACAGAAAGCTTTTGTATTATTATATAATGTTGATTAGAGACCAGTGATTATATAAGAATACTTAGCCTATATTATTATGATGTGTGGCACCCGGCGATATACCTACCTACTAATCGAGGAAGAAAAAAATTGTGACAAGTGAACACTGGTCGCTTTATAGAAAAAAAAACTAGAGATCTGCGTAAAATATCAATAACAATGAAAATAATATTAAGTCTGATGATGATTGAAATTGTCTAAGATCCTGATTTATTCATTTATAAAACAACAAAGCCGTGCGCTTTCACAACAATCCGATTAGACATCCATTTAGATACTCCGCCCTAACTCCTAACAAATGGGGTATAAATGGCATTCTGTCAGGAGTTATTATTGATGTAGAGGACAATTTAGCTTTGTTTTACATATATGTTATGGTAAATTAACCTCAAATAGTTAGAGCAAGTTAAGTGGTCGCGTCGGTTCTGGTTACGGCAGTCGTTACGGGTAGTTGGAGCCCTAAAACATCCGAGTGGTCGAACTACCCAACTTCGATATCGCCAATGGGTTGTGGACGTCAGATGTCAGCTTCATCAGCATCATCGCTTCACAGAAAATATCGAAGTTCAGCCATATCACAGTTAGAGTTGATCCTAACTGGATTCGGAAAAGGCTCAGTGGATGATGATGAGAGAGCATACATTCACATTGTTCAACAATAAATATCATAAACCCCAGGTACGCCATTTGAATAGACCACAACACTGTTCCTCTTTACAATGTAAATTCGCTTGCTCCAACTTAGGACCCCTTGTGCCTCATAAAGGGAAAATGTTTCAGGGAAAAAGTTCCACTATACCAAACTTGCTTATTTTTAATTAACTAAGCTCTGTCTCAAGATATAAAAAACCCTTTGTTTCTACTAGTAGGTAGGTAGGTACTGGTGTAAAGATGAAATACACATACCTAGATCTGATATTTAGTTTACACTGGCTAAATCACTCTCTAGTTATACCTATAACATTTCAATAAAATACTACAATGAAATACAGTTTTCACTAGAAAATCATTTCCTATGCTTAAGTTGTATTTGTTACGAGTAATTCCTATAGGTAAATTCTGCAAATATCTGCGTGAATTATTGAAAAACAGAATAAACATACCAACAATAATAAGTCAAATGTGCATTTGGGAAAGCCTTTTGTTTTATTTCAATACCACAGCTGCTGAGTTCGATAACAAGGGACAAAGTCACCTTGACCTAGATATCAGTATCCGCGGTTGACCCGAGATACGCTTGTTACAATTGAAAAGGCAAATTTCTTAGGACGACGAATTTGGACGACGACGTCTACCTGAAATGTTTTACGTAAAAATGGTTTAGTGCGTTTAATTCGAAATAGTCCTTGGCAGAACATTTCGAATTAAACATGTTTAAAGTGGATCTCTACGTAAACTGAGATTTTCATTTTCCTTGGAATAACGACAAATAGAATACCATTCAACAAATCTTTTTTTACGAAGATACCTACTTTGTAATCTAAGTACAGGCAGTGTGTGCCCTGTCACACGCATGATGGCACATAAATTAGTTGACTCCAAGCAATGTGGAACTTATTTGCGTCGTAACTCATTTCCTCACTCCGGCCTCAGCCTCATATAGTATGCAAACAATAAACCCTTTTGTTCGATCAAAGCCTGATGAAATAAGAAAGAAAATAAGGAGTTTACAAACAAAAAAGTGGCTTTTACTAGAAGTAAAATGCGCGGATGAAAATATAATATTAGTAGGTTCATCAACAGAAGTTAATTTCTGGAACAACCCTTGGTTTTTATGAACCATTTCATACATGAATAAATTACGACCTAAAAAGTAGTCTGATATAATATGCCTGTGGGTTTCAACGCTAACGCAAAGATTGGATGATGTCGGTATTGTTCATCGTAGCTCAGTGGTAAGAACATTTGATGATTTCTTTTAATGCAGTTACCATTCTTTTTTGTATTTTATAAAATACCATAGACATTGTATCACACCTAGATCAAAAACATAAAATCCGATTATGATCACAATTAGTGGCGAAGAAGTAATAGAAGCAACATTGTAGCAAAATTAATACCAGTAAGAAGGAACGTAAAGTTTATTGGTGTCGTAAAGTTATAAAAAAAAGAAACCACGGTTAACTTGGAATTTCGGTTTTGTCTTTTGGTTTGAAATTCTTTGTTCAACAGAAGTTTAAGGTATGTAATATTTCATCTTTAAACAGTATGTCAGCGGCAAACTATTTTTAACAGGATCGCATCACCAAATTTTTATTTAAACATTTTTCATTTCGTATTAAAAAAATCTACACCAACAACTTTTACTATTAGCCATTTTGAATAATAAATTTCAATATGTACTATAGATCATTTACCTGCTGCCTGTAGCAATCTTTAAAGTATCGAACCTTTACATAGTAACAAATATTATTCCAGTAATTTCTAGTAATTACTGGTTATTTAATGCTTCTGTACATTTGCAGGTTCGTAATATGTGTATACCAAATCTAACAAAAAAAAATGCAGAAAGATGTCTGCGGAGGACACAGTTGATGTATATTCGCATTTCCGAGGCGGTAATATAAAACTGATCATTAATCAACATTCACAAAGCAATAGGTACGAGTAATATGATGAATGAATCTGATTACACAAATTAAATGTTCAAATTCACAAGTGGGAGAAAATATTATACCGTATTTATTTAGATTATTTTCACACAATACCTAAATTATTGTACTTGTGTTACAGTAGACAAGTAAACACACCACTCACGATAGGTACATCATAACATATCATAGTCCAGCTGTTTGTCTGTCACTATGTATGCTTGGATCTTTAAAACTACGCAACGAATTTTAATGGGGTTTTTACCATTGAATAGACTGGTTCTCGAGGAAGGTTTTAGTATACAATTTGTCTAAATGGCGAAGCCGCGGGCGGACGCTAGTCTTATTATAACTAATTCAACAAAAGGAATTTGATGCTTGAAAGTCCCGAAAGGGAAATTCTTATACCTACCCGGTATTTTTACACAGAGAAGTTCGCCGAAGTACACTGAAAGGGTAAATAATCGTATTCATTGTTGATCATATTTCTATAATATTACTTTTCAACTAACAGCCGCTTCCCTTTTGTACATAAAAATATACAGGTAAATCCCGACTATAATAATTTATTATAGAGGTTTTGCAAGAAATTTATTGGTTGGAAGTCGTAACTTTTATTCATAAAGAATCATAACTCGTTTCATATGTTTAGATTCGAACTGTTCTTTGAAAAAAAAAAAACAATATTTACCTATGATGTCATATTCAAAACAATAATGATTGCTTCAGTAAAATTTTGAATTGACAAATTATTGACATCATGGGAACATCAAAATTATTAGTTAAATGTGGGTGAGTAATTCACCTCTGTTTACCCCCTTGGGGATAATCAGCGTGATTATACTTGTACCTACTTATTATGTATCTACGTACTTGTCCTAGCACAAACTAATAATCTTGCGTGTTGCGGTTATGAAATTCCGCATTCAAATTTCAAATTACGTGGAAATCGTTACATGTGACAGATTTAAATGAGTTTTAAAGTTCAACATAATATTCACCAAGTTAACATAAAATACGTCTTAGAAGTCGTACTAACTCGTATACATTTCACACCGTGCTTTTGTAGCCTTGTGGCTTGTCTCCGACACTCGTAACCCTCATCAGTTTCAGAGGGAAGTGTCGTGAGTACAACTCGACACGTGTTTTATATGAGTAGCAGTGACGATTTAGATATAGGTCATGCTTAAACGGTTAATGTCGGCTAAAAAGAAAAAAAGGGAAAGTGACGTAGTACGATTGCTTTGTCGTATGGACTACGTAAGAGTTATTCTAGCTAATTAACTAGAACAACTCTTACGTATTAAAAATGAGAACGACTTGACAGGCGCTACACAAATAGATGGACGAAGTTAAGATCCAAGTTCTCGAAAACGGTAATAAGCTCGTATGTTCCATGGGAAAATAAAGTAAGGTGGCGATATGTGGGTGTCATAGATGCTTGTCTCTATCACATAGCCTACAGAGCCATGATTCTATGTGTGTGGTGACTAGCATTGACTCAGTGGTTGTTTTCACCGAAATAGGAGTTCGAGCAAGTTCAATGATATCGGAAGAGCTGCCAATATTGATTCTATTCCGACACCGTACAAGCAAGAAACTAATTTATTCAAGCCAAGCAATTTGGGCCGTGGGATGCTAACCCTAAAGTAATAAGTGGCGTTGGTAGTGTATACATAACCCCATTTATTAATCAATCATTCCAAACTTAACAAGCTTGTAAGACTATAATTAAATGGATCCTACAAACGTAGTTTCGATTCTCGTGTCATAAATAAAGTTTGCCAGTGAATGGTCATGGTAAACAAACGAGAGAGAGTTTAATACATTTTAAAGGTTAAGTCAGCATTATTATTGAAATGGTAATGAACGTTGTCTCATAGATTTCAACTAACACTTTTATGTATACGTGTTGCACCCTATCCAGATATTGACCCTGACTAGAAATGTTTTATTAAAACGCGATATTAAGAAAATTTAATATCTTTGCTGGTTCAAAGAAGAATTGAAAAAGATGCTCGTAAAATCTATTTCAGAAGGACTTGAATATTTAGTCGTATTTGCTTGCCGTTGTAAATTTGAATATTTTAGACAGTGCAGATGCAAAATGTACCTATACTTCGATAAAGTTGCGTAGAGGGTTATTATTTAATCCTTCCTATCCTCATATAATTTAACGTCGCCGTCGGCGTCGTGATGAAATCTAGGTAAACAATACAATATTCCACAATTCCACTAAAATCCGTCCGAGATAATTAACTGAATATACAAGAAAATAGTACCTACCTACGCAAGATTTCAATCCACAGGCCGTATGGCGGTAAATAGTGTTCTAGTTTCCCGTGGTAGATCATCTAATCCTTGTCAGAGCCAGCGGCACTTGCTCAGCGCAAACTACCAGGGATAAACCTCGGCCGGATCTCTACAACACCTGGGTATAGTAAAGACCAGAGATAAATCAGCAAGATAGCTATTGGCTAAGAAAAATATACTTGTACATCGTCCTGAAACCAGATCAACCAGCAAACCACACAAATATACCTTTTAGTTTCCATGGTTAAAATACATGCGGTTTACAATCACACAAAACTGGAATTCATACATTCATTAAATTAATGTAAAAAAGTTTGCAACCTTTTGAGATAACTTCAATCACAACCTGCATGACATTACAAAATTAATTAGAAATATGCCAAAGGACTTTATAACAAGTTTCGAGAGTCAACAAAACTGAGTTTTCTAAAAAAGTAAACGAACTGCGGCTGTGACCTATATTTTAAAGTAAAGGATGCAAGCTTTCAAAAGGGGAATATTGCAGGGAAACTACTACACTCATTACTGGAGCAAAAAGTTAAACATAGAAACGATATTAGGAACAGTGAACTCTAAGTAGGTAGGTACTGTTTTTGAGCCTAATGTCAGGATGTAAGTCCTACTTCGTTCATGTCATGTTAAAGGAACACAGTATAACATTATGTAATAAAATACATTGTGGGACTATTTCTCATATAACGTTATTGGTAATCCATTGTATTTACGACCGCCGAATTCTTTATTATGAACTAAAATTCATAATGCTGCCAATATTATTTTATTAGGTGGTTCATCATATTACTAGAGGTTAGCTCGGGTTTATAAATAGGCCGACTATTTCGTATGTTCGGCCTTTTTCCCATTCATATTTCTTCTCCTGAACTAGTTTGTATAAAGCAGTACCAATTTGCCTAAGAATTTTGTAGCAATCCCATAGACTATCAGAACGATAGTAATATAAATAATAATATAAATTTTTTTTTTCACGAGTAGTCTACTCTACTTTATACCATTGACTGCGAGAAAATAAGGTAAAGGTTTCCAACACCTACATTGTCTGATGGGGATGTGGGGAGGGGGGGAGGTAACCTGTCCTGTAAAATATCTAGTCTAGGAAATAATGACTTCATTTAGCCTGCCAGTTAAGCTTTCTTTTTTTTTGTAGTATACTTAATTCGTCTATTGAAGCTCTTTCCACATTCAAATTTCATTATTCACTTGTGAGTAAATGAAATGAGCGTTTTATTCACTGTTATCGATGAATAAAGTTCACTTTTTCGAGGGGTAATGGTATAAAGATATATATGGTTCATCTTTATGTCCTAAACGTGCTGTCTAATAATCTGACGATTATCTAGAGGGATTCGAAATTCTATGACAAAAAGAAATTTTATCTTTATTTTTTTAAATCATTGAACTTAATTAATTGAAAAGCTCAGGAAATAGCATGCAAATAAAAAAGTTTATGTTTTTTAAGTAAAATCCTTGTATTTGAAACATTTTTTTTTATATAAACGTGTTTTTTTTTATTATTGGAGAAAAAATATACCTGATTCTGGAGTATACTCAAAAAGATCAGGTGTTATGACTACATTTTCATACGCTTTCGGCAATTGATCACCTGCGAACCAGATCATTCTGAATTTTCCGTCGACAACTTTCCATCCATAGTCCGTTGGTAAAAGATCTATAATTTTTGCATTATGGGCATTACTCCACAAGCATGCAATAAATCTTGTGCGTAACACTTGCTGGAGTAACTCCGATTGTCAGGGTGGTAAGTTGCACGCATCGTAATTCCGGACACTCAAGGAAAAGGGTTGGGATTTATCTTTTACCTTGTGCGTCTTATTGAAGATGACAATCCTGGCTTGATTAACATCGTCTAACTTTTTCAGCCCATACAAGTGGCAAGTAAAAGATTATATGATGTTAAAAGAATCCTCCACATTATGCTCCTTTGAACCCAAATCCTGAAATGCTTCTTGGAAAATTTCTGAATTCATCAGAAACTGCAAAGGTCTCTTTTTTCCAGAAGTGGGGACGGAGTGAGAGAGTAATAGATAGAGAAAGAGTGAGAGAGGAATAGAAACGCGGAGAGGGGAATATAGGCATTACGCAGCTGCACGCATTCAACTTTATCGACGAATTTTTGTTATTTCGGCTTGTGGAAATCGTCAGATTATATATTTTTCGTTATCCTTGAATTATTTCCTTTAAAATAAAAAAAATGAGCCACGCTCGAGAATGTCCAGATGACGTTTTTTTTTACAACTTTATAGCCCTCGGACGCGCTCGAGAATTTCTGATGATCAATTTTTTTACTAATCTGATTCTTTATCCTGGACGCGCGGCCATATTTATGAGGTTCATATTTGGTGGAGGTACTTAACCGGGTACAAGGTATCCATCCCCCTATATATTAATCTGCCGCGCTTTAGTAAATCCCGAAATCCCCGCTTGGGCTCCCCTACTACTAGGAAGTGACACTGGAAACGTTCAAATTCTCTCAGTTAAGTGCACGTCAGGGATCAGCAGCCAGTTGGAAGTAAAAGTTTCCATATTGTGTTAATTCTCACAAGGTCGTGGAGGGAGGGACATATTTTCTAATCTGACTAACTGGCAGACATGGTAATTTATTAAGTAATTTTTTTATATTACATCTGAAAATCTCACAATCTCTTAATTATTGAGCTCACTATATTATGAATACTTACAGAGGTACAAAGCCATTATAATAAATTAAAATACACAAGGAAAGGAACCGCCTTCGGAGAACAATAAAGCATGAGAGAACCACGGAAACAATATACCGTAAAACAAAGGACTCATTTCGGTAGGACGCTCCCGTACAGGCAATATCGATATATTTCTCTAGCCTTCCGAGTCCGGAGGCCTGAATGGAACCTCGTATGTTTGTTGACGTTGAATTGCTAGCGAGAGTTGCCATCTTGTTTTAACCGCAAAGGAGATTTGCATAAAAGAAAATATATTTTAAGGTAATATATTTTGAATGATAAATAGCTACCATAATTTAAGGAAGCTGCTATTAGAAGAGAAGTATGGCTTATAAATGCGTACAAATCGCAAGTATTCACAATGATAATACAAAAAATTATGGAACACAACAACACCAGCCTATTCGTCTCTTTATAACATCAACCAACAAGAAAATAGTGTTACAAAACGAATCACAAGTCGTGCCTTACCTCGTTACAGTGACTACCTTTCCGCGTTGATATCCTTGCTCCCAGACTTAATTGGATTTTATTATATTAACGTTGGTATAAGGAGTTAAACTGAAGAGTTAATGTCATTAATCGTGACAGGGTAATCTCCTTGGTTATGTCGACGTAAATATGTAATTATCTGGTTGATGATAGTAGTATAAATTCTGTCTTGTTTATGTATAGAAATTCGGCTCGTTTCAAATTCAATTATTCAGAGGTATATTTATTTATTGGCCTCACTTTTGCTCATTATTGATTCAACTCATAGCAGGTAGCAGGAATTTTTATACATATTTGCCAAGAGTCTCGTCCGATGATCGCCAGGTGCATTGCTTGCAGGTGAGATTTATTTGGGCTCCAAAAATCTAGGTGGAACCCCTAGGCACCCTTTATTCATCACTATACAATTAGACGAAAATAACAAAACCGAATTTATGTTAATAAAAGGTATAATTTGGACAGCAAAAAATTTATCTCCCCTCAATTTATTAATTTATAAACCAATTGTTTTACAATACTAGTCCTAAAAATAATCCAAAAATACACATCAATAGTGTATTGTACTTATTCTTCAAATGCCTCAAAAAAGAAATTTAACGTACAAAAAATATTATTTGCACTTCAAAATATACTGATTGCACAGCAAAACCTACAAGTCTTAGGGCAATCCGACTTGGATAGAATAGGTTAGAAGACTAAAGCCGGGAGCACGGCTCCCGGCTTTAGTCTTCGTGGTTATTTTTTTTATACTTAGAAATGGTCGATCAATCCGATTAGCAGCTAAATAGGTACTTACTACCCTTAATTAAATCGTGTTGACAGTGACGTAAAGAAAATCAAACAGAATGACAGACAGAATAATCCTCTTTATTAAAAAGTTATTATCCAGACTAACTCAAAAGGGAAGAAAATATACCTGAAAAGAGGATAAGTAAAATACACATTGTAAATAATGTTACAAAGTTGAAATTTTAAGCTACAAATGGTATAAGGAAAGTACATGCAAAACCTTCTTATAATAAATAAAATAAATCTAACTACTTTGCAATATTCCGCCACATGCAAATTACCCAACTCTCGTATTTATTCATGCACAAGTCCGCCCTCCAATCCCACTTAGGCCGAAAGAATAGAGAAATAATTTTGAAAATACGATCTAGCAAAATCACTTAATAACATCCTTAGGGGGAAGACTGCCTTTTCGCCTCGTTATAGTCTTAAAAATACGACTGACTTAATCAATCGTATACGGGATATCAAGCTTCCCCCTAATGCAAGGTTGCTTTCACTGGATGTCGATAACTTGTTTACTAATGTCCCTTACGAGGAATGTTTAACAATACTTAAAGATCTTTTTGAAAAACAGCGTCTACATCCAGGGGAGGCGGCTGAGCTAATCGATTTAACTTCTTTATGCATGAACCAAAACTATTTTCAATTCAACAGCAAGTACTATCTATTTAAGCATGGACTGGCGATGGGTTCACCTTTGAGCCCATTTCTGGCCGATGTTTTTATGGATAGGTTTGAAAATAGTTACATTGTAGGTAACGAAAACATCCATTATTATTATAGGTACGTTGACGATATATTATTGTGTTGGCGGGGCACCGATGTGGAACTTACGGATTTCTTATCTCATTTGAATAGTATTCACCCTAAAATCAAATTCAAACTCGAGTTAGAGAAGGATAGGTCCATAAATTTCTTAGATTTGACTATTACTAGAAATGAGGGTGGGCATGAATTCCGGATCTTTCGCAAACCCACTAATACTGACACAGTAATTCCTGCTACTTCCTGTCATCCTTGGCAGCACAAGCTTGCCGCCTTCCACAGCTATGTTCACAGGCTATTTTCGGTTCCACTTTCTCAAATAAATTTTAACCGCGAATTAAATATTATTTATCAAATTGCTAAATCTAATGGTTACAGTACCAAGCTTGTGGACAACTTAGTTGGAAGGCGGCGAGCCTCAATTACGCGTAGTTTACTATATGCTGTTCCCCCGGATCGTGACGTCCATCGGTATAGAGCTAGTCTAACTTATTTAGGTCCGATATCTGATAAAGTTGCCAAAATTTTGCGTAAAAATAATATTCATGTCGCGTTTAGAACGGACAACACTATCCGGAGAAACATTTGCAATGTTAAGGAGAAAATTGGGGATGACAGGAAGTCAGGTGTGTATAGGCTTAAGTGTGGGGATTGTTAGGGTGTTTATATTGGTCAAACCGGCCGTAGCTTCGCGACGCGGTATAAAGAACATATATCAGCTTTTAGAAACAATCGCCCAGAACGGTCTCATTTTGCAAAACATTTGTTGGACTCCGGTCACTCCCTACCTAATCTTCACACTTATGACGTTCTGCACACCTGCAACAAAGGACTGAGGCTTTCGGTTTTGGAACAATTAGAAATCTACAAACATAGACGCTTGAACCCTAATATTTTAAATGATCAACTTAATTTCGCCTCTTCCCCTTTGCTGCGGGTAGGTATACGTCATTCAAACAACGGTGGTGGGTAGACATAAAATAGTTTGGTATTATGGTTGTGGGTAGAAATAAAAAAACCTAGGATATAAATAGGTGCGGTTTACGAGTTGTGGCTCATTCGGTCGCCGTGCGCCGAGCCATCGACATCTCCTGATGATGCCCCTGGTTGGGGGCGAAACACGTGTCGAGGTTTTTTATTATTTTTTGCACGATAACACAACTCTCATATTTATTCTATTCATATATACAAAATTATTTCTCTATTCTTTCGGCCTAAGGATTGGAGGGCGGACTTGTGCATGAATAAATACGAGAGTTGGGTAATTTGCATGTGGCGGAATATTGCAAAGTAGTTAGATTTATTTTATTTAATTATGGACTTCCGAAAAGTAACGCCTGATAGTATTAACTTCTTATAATATTCTCATACGTGTGCAAAAAATATTTTATGACAAAATGTCAATCAAATACTTATAGGCAAGTGTCAAACCCCCGAAAAAGTGCATAGAAATGAAAATGACTGACCAATAACTAAAAATGTGATTGCGCCGTATAGGCGATATAACGCATTTTTTCTAAAAAACCACAAAAGTAAAAGTGTCTTATTTTGCCCGTTTTACCCTTATTCATTTTCCAATATAAAAACCAACTTTTTATCAGTTTGCAAATTGATTTGTTCATAAAACCGGCACAGATTTTGTTTTCTTACCAATTGACTCCTTTTGGTCCAAGGTTTACAAAAAGTACAAACTTGTATTGGTGCAATCACATTTTTAGTGATTGGTCAGTCATTTTAGTTTTTCAGGGGGTTTGCCGCTTGCCTAGTAGCTCCTCTTTAACTAAAGACAATAGCTACCATAATTCCTAACTGTTTATTTTTTTTTAAAGTTCATAATAATAAGTAAAAAACTGTCTAACAGCAATATTTGTATTTAAACTAAACATTGTAAAACGCGGACAATAATTATACCAGTCGTGTCCGCGGCTTACAAATTAATTTGATGGCAATATATATAAATTGAATGAAAATGATTTACGATAGTATTCCAGTTTGATGTTGACTTGAGTGATAATTACAGAGATTCGAATTTTCTTTGTAAACTAATACGGTGTCTTGCGCGGTGCTTCGCGCCGCACCACGCCATAGGTTTTGGCCTATAACTTTTGACCCCTAGTTCAAATTTTCGATTTTTTGGCTTGCCTCCAGATCGAGGGCTATCCATAGAGGGGTCAACCATCATTGGAGCATAAGCAGTTCTCGAAAGATAAGGGGGACATTCCCCATTTCTATTTATAGAACTAATATATTAGGTATAAAAGATAAAAGATTTTATTGTTTGTTTGTTTGCATTGAGTAGGATTCGTAACTACTGAACCGATTTTGCCAATTATTTCACTAATATGTACTACTTACATTATTTCCGAGTGACATAGGCTATTGCTTTTTATCCCGTTAATGTGTTCTCGTGAAAATTGGGAATTAGAACACTACATCACGCGAATGGGGTCGCGGTAATCAGCTAGTAGAACATGAGACCCTTTGAGTGCGTAACCCTAAACAAGTTAAAAATATGGCAAAAATTTGCAATATATTTTAGAGATTTCGAAAGTTTTTTTCATAAAATTTAAAAAATGTCACATGACATGAAGTTCAACATCATTTTAGAGGTAATTGACCATGCCGAGTTGATTGCAGCAGGTTTTGAGTCTCTAATTATAACCGTTCTCGATTTGACCTCGATTTGACTTTGACCTTGAGATCAGAGGTCAAAGGTCAAGTTCAGTTTAGAGGTGTTTGACATGCGTGACCCGGGGGTTAAAGGTCAAGTTCATTTTAGGGGTCTTTGACCATGCTGAGTTGATTGCAGCTGTTTATGAGTCTCCAACTATTTCCGTTCTCGATTTGAACTCGTTTTGACATTGACCTTGAGATCAGAGGTCAAAGGTCAACTTCATTTTAGAGGTCTTTGACAATGCTTAGTTGATTGCAGCTGGTCTTGAGTCTCTAACTATTACCGTTCTCGATTTGACGTCGTTTTGACCTTGATCTTGATATCACAGGTCAAAGGTCAAGTTCATTTTGGGGGGTTTTCAACTATGCTAAGTCGATTGGCGTTTACACTGAGTCTCTAGCTCTTACCGTTCTCGAGTTGAAAGTTGTTTACGGACGGACGGACATTACTGTTGTATAAGAGATTATCGTTTCGAAAACTCTAAAAGAGCACATGAGGAACGCAATCTGAAGAGAATCGATGCGCGACGACTCGGTATACCTATACGTTAGTTAAAACTTTTAATTACTTTTATGCTCGTGGTCTGAATTTATCACTATGTTGGTAATAGATATTTAACCTTAACTTACACAAAGTTCTTGTTAGGAAAAGCAATGAATATTCGTGTTTTTGATCAACTTCGGAGTACTGAAATCCATACCACTGGTCATTATATTCAACTTTTTTCATTGATCATTATTTTCCCAGCGATGCGACCTTGTTCTACATAATAGCTTATTGTATTAATATTTTAAATGGAAAAGTCTGTCTAGTCTATTTCGGTGATGTGGTCCATCAGCTCAGTAGTTTAGTTAAAATTTGGGGCACAGATGGTATTACACCGGTAACAGAGCCGTTAGTTTATACAGGGATCGTAGCAAGTGGAATTCCATAGTCTCTGCCTACCCCTATGGGAAAGAGGCGTGACCATATGTATGTATGTATTATATTATAATATGAATCCAAAAACGATAGTCCTTAGGGTGGATTGGAACCACCGGCTCTTCCCTTACCATGTCTTAATAAATTAATGGTCACCCATCCTAGTTGCTTAACCTTTGCAATGTGTTAACCTACTAGGTTACAGCCACGAGCCCCTCATCAGTTAAGTTTTTAGATAGTAATTATTAATAACAAAAATGTGTCATAAAAAAATGTCATAAGAACATAGGAATACGTAAGTTACCTACGTAATATTCTGCTGAGTAAGAACTTCATAAAGACTCATAAAAAAGTCGTTATAAAACTGTCAGCAACAGGTCTCCCAGACAACTTATACTCAGTTAGTATAAATCGTTCATGAACATTATGGATAATATTCGTGTCGTAAATTCATAATACAAGCAACTATGACTTCACAGTCGCTAATATTTTTAAATTGTCGCATGGTTGACAGATAGGTATGTTTTAACGTTTTAACTAATCATCATCCCACACCACAGACGTCTACTGCTGCGCATAGGCCTTCCCCAAAAGAGGAGGGATTCAGCCTACATACGAGTATACCACACTGGCCGGAGTCGCATCGTAGGACACTCACGGAATTACATGGTGAGGTGAGGTGGTTTATTTTACGGCCGCCACCAACACGGCACTACTAACTAACGATAACATAATAAAAATTTGGATATGTACCACACCTAATACAACACAAGCGCACTTATATAATAATAGCAATATGCCATGTAAATAGAATCATGTCTACGTCTTAAATCTTACCTAGTAGTATACATTTCACATCGTGCTTTTATGGCCTTGTGGCTTGTCTCCGACACTCGCAACCCTCATCAGTTTCAAAGGAAGGTGTCACGAGGTGCGTGTCACGTAACGGGTTACACGCAAGTAGGAAGGAAGTAAAGACTGAATGGAGTCAGGCGTTACCTGGCGAAAGTCCATGATAAAACAATGGTAAATATGATGTAAATTTTTTGTATAATAGCATAATTTCGCACAAATAAGGACATTACAAATGTCGACATATGTTTCACCTCTCCACGAGGCATTATCAAGACTGTCTCAAAGAGAACAGCAAATTGTAAAGCAAGAACATAGCTACTGTTAAGATACGAGTATGCAAATTTTGCTGGCGCGATGTAGGATGTGTCAATTACAAGAACTTTCCGTTGAACATTATATTAACGTGATTCATACCTACCAAAAAACAAAAAACGGGGGTAGAAATATTAAAAGTGGTTCCGTAAGTAATAATAGGTATTTTTTTTTTAACAAAAAGTAACTCTTTAATTATCAGAAACATGGTGCCAAATATACATCAAAACAACAAAAACTACTGTGGTTGACTTTCCACGAACAACTTAAGCAAAGGAGAGGTATGGAATTCCGTCTGCTCATTGAGTAAGGTATCCACATCCCGCTTAACTATTTCCAAGCGCTCCCAGACACATAATTTGAACCCCTTATCACCCAACTTCAAAATCTCAAAAGTGTTATCATTGTTCAAGGTGTGACCTGTATCAAGAAGATGCTTAGCAAAATGGGACTTCTCTGGACAGCCGTTACGGAAAGCCGACAAATGCTCTCTAAATCTGACCTCAAAAGATCTACCAGTTTGACCGACATACATGAGGTATGTCGATCAAACTGGTACACAAGTGTCGCAATGCAACAAATAAACTCCCGACTTTTTTGACACAGGCACCAAATCCTTACCATTACATAATTCCCTCAAGGTGTGTTGGGCTCTGAAAGCCGGAAATATACTGTTAACCCTCAGGATTTTGGCAACACTCAACGATACGGAACCCAAATACGGCAAACAGGCAGTGTACTTCTTGATAGGGCCCGGGGCAGGGTGCAATAAACGACAACTAATCTGTCTACGCATTTTATTTAGCATCGAATACACCATATCCACACTGTAACCATTGGCGCGAGCTACATGACAAATTACATTCAACTCGTTATTATATGATTGTTGACTCATAGGTACTCCCAACATCCTGTTCAATAAACTATGGAAGGCCGCCATCTTGTGCTGCCAAGGGTGGTTAGGAGAATAGGGAATTACCACATCTGTACAAGTTGTTTTTCTATAAATAACAAACTCATGGACATCACCCCTCCTAGAGATTGACAGATCCAGAAAATTAAGGGTGGAATCCTCTTCCACTTCCAATGAAAATTCTATCCTAGGGTGTACTGAGTTAAGATTAGAAACCAAACTGCTAAGCTGACGTTTCGTACCCGTCCAACAAATTATAACATCATCCATATATCTGAAGTAATCCAAAAAAAACAGTAATATTTTGTTCAACGGAAAGTTCTTGTGATTGACACATCCTACATCGCGCTGGCGAGATTTGCATACTCGTACCTTAAAAGCAGCTATGTTCTTGCTTTACAATTTGCTGTTCTCTTTGAGACAGTCTTGATAATGCCTCGTGGAGAGGTGAAACATATGTCGACATTTGTAATGTCCTTTTTTGTGCGAAATTATGCTATTATTTAACTTAACAAAATTTAACATCATAATTACCATTGTTTTAGAAAGTAAAGATTTTATTACGATATTTGTATTTGTACGAGACGCCCAGGAATACTCCGAGCCGCCCAGGACTTTAATTGGCCGTGCCACAGCGGCTGGCCCGTAAGATTTTGTTGCCTTTCATCAACATTTCATCGCAAGGCAACGGGGTTAACATTTTTTCTAAATTACAAATTAGCTGCTACTTTTTATTAAATCCATTTTGGACATAACCCAGTATATGTGTGCCCGGTGACGGCAATGGGCTTGCCCCATATTACGTGGGACTAAAAATACTGGCAAATTGTGGGTGTGTAATGCACCTCTGCCTACCCCTTCGGGATATAGGTGTGTGTGTGTGTGTGTGTGTGTGTGTGTGTGTGTGTGTGTGTATGTGTGTATGTGTGTGTGTATGTATGTGTATGTGTGTGTGTGTGTGTGTGTGTGTGTGTGTGTGTGTGTATTTGTATTTTTAATAGGTTTATGAAAATCGATAGTAGTATAGATAGATTCTAATTCAACAGAATACAATTGCAGAACTGTCAAAATTAAATCAATTCTGATAGCAAACGGCGAGTCGGAAACTAATATATTTATCTCAATTTCGACGTTGGGGTTATCTCTAAACTAATAAGTGGCCCGTGCCAGTGCTGCATACATAACAGCATTTATTAATCAATCATTCCAAGCGCAACAAACTTCTAAGACCAAAATTGAATGTTCACGATTATTAAGCAGCACATTCGACGCTCAACGTTGTTTCAATTTCGTGTCAAGTTAAATTTGCATGAGTTACATTTGCCAACATGGGTTTCGTCTTAGTGGCAAATTAACTGGTTATTAGGTAGACTACCTATAAGATAAGTATTAATATTAGATATATGACAGTGAATAAAGTCTTTTTTTTTGTTTTTTAGTTCCGCGGCCCAAGGCTGCGGCCGCTCTAACGTCCGTTGCCGGGCGTCTCTGGTTACAAGCAGAACTATTTCCAGTGGCGCCCGGCGGACTTTGACCACCTCTGTGGTCTCTGCAGGGTCGGGATAGAATCCCGCGTCGTTGGGGTTGTGTTTTATCCCGCGTCAGTGAGTGAATCTGGTTGCGTGCTATGGGGAAAAGGCCCCGCAGCACGCAACCCTTCTAGCCTGCTTCTGTAAGGACGACGGGTGGCGATCCCGCCGTCCTCAGGCCCCGATCATGGAGGTCGATGATCTTGGGCGTAGTAGTGTCTGCGGCGCCCTCGCCGCTGACTACGGAACTCGGCGGGGAGGGTACGCTCCCTCTCCCTCTCGGCCGCCTCCTACGCGAGCACGACTTGCTAGCAGAAGGAAACGGCCGCGTTCCACCTACTCCCGCTGGAGACCATGGCTTGAAGCATGGTCTCCAGAATAAACAGTCTGTGTTAATTTCATTTTGTTTAAAATTGTTTATAAATAAATCAATATTTTCTGGATATTACGACACAACGTCATCTTGCCCAAATTAAGATATTGTAAGCTTGTGCTATGGAATCTACGTAGACGACTGATAAAATAAACATATTTATATATTTCTAAATACATACATATTTGATTCGGCCCAGAATCGAACATGGAGTCTCAGGGACGACAGTCGCATACACATACCACTGCGCCACCGATAGATAGTTTCATACAAGGTGTATGAAAGTTTATAAGTTTATTTTTAACAATTGAGCAGTTGGGCCATTTTTCTGCACTGCTGCACTTAAGCGTGAAAGAGTATCGAACGCAGCCGTCGGAGAATGCTTTTATAAACTACAAGAAACAATTACACGGGAGAAGGATTTAAAATGAAATAGTGTCCTCGTTGTTCGTTTTATTATTCATGTAATCCTGGTCGTTGCTGGCCGTACGTATTCAACGAAAATATCACGTTTAAACCTCGGTCGGAACTCTACTACACCTGGGTATAACTCCACCGAGATAAATCAACCAGATAGCAACGGACTAACTGAAAATACATTTGTACAAAACGATTCAAATATTGGATAGAAACAGGCGTTACTTGGCGAAAATCCATGGCAAAACAATGGTAAGTAAAAATTTTTTAAGAAAAAACTTTTTTAAGAAAAAACTTTTTTAAGAAAAAATTTTTTTAAGAAAAAACTCACAGAGAACAGCACGCTGTTCTCTCTGAGACAGTCTTGATAATGCCTCGTTTAGAGGCGAAACAATTGTCGACGTTTTGTTGTCCTTTTGATTCTGCGAAAAATTAATGCTATTAATTAATGCTAAAAAGTTTTTTCTTAAAAAATTTTTACTTACCATTGTTTTAAAACGATTCACTTATTAAAAATACAAGAAAAACGTGTTGTGTAATGTAGTACATGTACGTAGGTAAATGTTTATTAAATACTAGCCGACGCCCGCGGCTTCCTACACAAAAACCTTCCTCGGGAATCACTCTATTCGTGAAAACCGCTTCAAAATCCGTTGCTTTTAGATCTAAGCATGCGTACGGACGGAAGCGACTTTGTTTTATAATATATGTAGTGATAACTTAGAGGACTACAGGCTATTTCGACAACACAAGCTTAAATTACATCAAAATACAAAGGACAAAGAAAATTAGAAGATATTCTAGAAATTTAGAAAACATTTTACAAAGAAAGAACGCAAGCTTCCAAAAGGCGAATATTCTGATGAAACTTCGTAACTCATTTGCTATGACAAAACGACACAAAGTGGCAACAGTATTATGAGCAGCGAGTTTTTAAAGTATTAACTCGTAATACTACTGCTTCGTTAAGTTCATGTAAAAGGAAAAGTTGAAGTAGGTATTGATTTTTAGTCCGTGCTCTTCACTGTTTAGAAAGATACCTATTTCGGCCGCTCTTACGTCCGCTGCCGGGCGTCTCTGGTTCAGACGCAGAAGGTATTTTGCATTGGCGCCCAGCGGAAAAAAGATACCTATTAAAAACTACACTAAATGGCATTTTGAACTCGTATCTGGTAATGGTGGTTTGACTGTACGTATTGTATACGTTCATACAAATCTGTCTCTAGCCAAACGGCAGTCCTACCCCAATTAAAACCATCCCTAAGAGACTGATGACATTTTTTATTACAATACCAAAAATCGAAAGAGATAAATAAATAACACCTACTCTAAAGCGATAATATTATTAGTTGATATAAAATACTTACCAACTTATAATCATCAATCTATATCAATTAATAATATGTAATAATGTATGTCCTACACCAACATACAATTAGAGGAAATCTAGCGTTAGGTACTTGCGTAATTCATAGACTTAGAACATCCATTTGTCACTAAATCCCATTTGCACCTGTCTCACTGTGGTTAAGGTGTGACTATTAGTTTACGAAATGGGTGTTCTTAAGCTACTCAACTATTTTGGTGAATTATGTATGTTCATTTTAAAAGATTTACTTAAATACAGATTTCTACAGATTCACATTAAAGATTTAGTCCCGAATAATAAGTGCATAATTATGCACCCCTTCAGGAGAATTCATGACTGAAGCTTCACTGATAGTGAAACAACTGCTTCTGTCAATGAATATTACTTAAGAAAACCAAAGAACTTAAATGCAGTCTATGCTCAACCCCTTGGATCAGTGATTTTCATAGGTCCTACCCAAATTAATTTAAATTCTTAGTACGTAATTTAAAAAGAGTTCATAAATAAACCACGAAAATCTAAGCCTGTATGAAAACCAGTGAGATTATTGAACCGGATTTATTTCATAACGAATGAGAGGATAAAACTGTAACTGGCCAAATATCCAAGGAGCAAATTAATCTTAGCGAAGGTTCGGAAAGGAAAGCCCAAGCTTGAACAACTCTGGTATTAAGATTGAGCCAACACATGAACGAGACAAATACGTGTGGGCGTCTGAACAAATCGTTGCCATCAATCTGTTGATCGAATTGCGATGTTAGCGCCCCTTTAATCACCAAGAGGACCTTGCTTTTCATTAATACCCTCAAAGGTAGAGCCTATAATCAACGTGAAGACATTTAGATTGAGCGAACTCGAGGGCTCACATTTTTCATTAATGTATGTAAATTGAAAATGTTAATGTAGATACAAATTACTGAAGGAAAGAAACGACGGATTCTTAACTAAAAGATCAAGAAGCCCGTTTAGATATTATCATACAAAAATTGTACACACATTAGTTTAGATAAACTACTACGAAATACGAAGAAGACATAGTGTGTTTCGTACTGTCGTAGTTTTTTTTTAATTCCAGTTCCAATTCGGCCCAAGGCCTCTGCCGCTCCTACGCCTGTTGCCGGAAGTCTCTGGTACGCACCAGAAGGTATTTTCAGTGGCGTACTGTTGTAGTAGTTTATCTAGCTCTCGTGAGAACCAACTCTTAGCAAAGCACTGTCAAATTTGCTTCCTTAAAAAATGTAACATTTCTACAATAAATTCGAGATGATCATGATTGAATTTCGTCGCATGAGATAACTTTGGTTATAGGGAATAAAATAAGAAAATATAATATGATAACAGTTCCTTGGGTAATATAATAAGTATTAAGTTGTTAATTGAAGAACGTCTTATAAATTCCGTAATTACTCTCTCCGTATACTAAATTAATAACCTTCCATATAAACAATAACTCTACATATAATATAAAGTTAAAGGCTAAGTTCATAATACCCGTGATTAACCTTATTTGATTCCAGGTCAAATCCAGATATTACTAATAAGGCGCAGTATCTCAACTAAGAGTTATTTTCCCTTCATATAGGTAAACCCTAAATTTATTTAGCTGTATTTAATATACATATCCTAATTTATATTAACTCGCGGCCGCAGGCGACTTGGGGCGTATATCAATATATAAATCTGTAGGATAATACATTTTAACATAAAGATTTTTTTTTTAATTATAAAGTAGGCAACCCAATTTTTCAGATTATGTCTGAAGTACTGAGGTACTTTCAATATTCGTTTATTATGGCCTTAGAATAAGATTTTTCCTTCGCTTTTCATCAGACGAGATAATTCTGTAGTGGCAATATTTAAATGAAATCAAAATCTAAATTGAAAAGTAAAGCTCCATCTCAAAAGCTTGTGATTATTAAATGTAAAAGTCTCTGTTGCCCATAAGCCGCTCCCGTGAATTTATGTACGTGACATTTTAATTTTAGCACCTAGTTCCTTACAGTGGCTATTGAATTAAATGAAAGAAGAGCATTATCATGTACATGACAGAGTTGTTTAGGGAGATAAATATATTAGAACATCATAAATAATATAATCATGTGCGGATGGGCAGTGAATGGGTCGACTGGTAGATCTGGTAGTCTTCGAAACGGGATTTCCAAGTGAGGACTGCTCAGTGATAACTGTATTAAGTATGTTACGTATCAATTACGTCAAGTTTGGTACTTACCTATCGGTTGTTGTTAGGTACTGTTACTAGTCTGCTGTTATAAATTATAGCAAATACTATTTCCTATTTTGTGGTTATACGTAGGTACATAGTAATCCGTGATAACAGTGATAAATATAGTCTCAAACTATGCAGAGCTTGTGCCACAACTTGTGCTATGAGAACTAAATAACAAAACAATGGTAAGAAAAAATTTTTTTAAGAAAAAACTTTTTAGCATTAATTAATAGCATTAATTTTTCGCAGAATCAAAAGGACAACAAAACGTCGACAATTGTTTCGCCTCTAAACGAGGCATTATCAAGACTGTCTCAGAGAGAACAGCAAAATTCGTGGTTGGAACGTGTTTGCTTATAAGTAAACGCGTGCAAATTTCATTATCGCGATGTAGGATTCTTTACAATAACCAATGTGGGTAGAAACCTCAGATCATGCTAACTAAGTTCCAAAAATAGGTATTCACCAATACTTGACCTTATCTGTTTGATTTAATTACTGTCTCTTGATAAGTTGCATAGAAAACCCAAATAACACACACAAACCAACAACAGTTAATGTGTCTGTCTGTTCGCAAACAGATTAAGTAAGGGAGATGTGTGAAAATCTATTTGTTCGTTGAGTAAGGTGTCCGCATCTCTTCTAACTATTTCTAGCCTTTCCCAAACACTTAACTTGAACCCTTTCTCACATAACCGTTCTTCTCACATAACACAGATGCTTCGCGAAGAGGGACCTTTCAGGTCCCTCTTCGCGAAGCATCTTCTTGACACTGGTCATTCCTTGAACAATAGTAACACTTTTAAAGTTTTACGGTTATGTGAGAAAGGGTTCAAGTTAAGTGTTTGGGAAAGGCTAGAAATAGTTAGAAGAGATGCGGACACCTTACTCAACGAACAAATAGATTTTCACACATCTCCCTTACTTAATCTGTTTGCGAACAGACAGACACATTAACTGTTGTTGGTTTGTGTGTGTTATTTGGGTTTTCTATGCAACTTATCAAGAGACAGTAATTAAATCAAACAGATAAGGTCAAGTATTGGTGAATACCTATTTTTGGAACTTAGTTAGCATGATCTGAGGTTTCTACCCACATTGGTTATTGTAAAGAATCCTACATCGCGATAATGAAATTTGCACGCGTTTACTTATAAGCAAACACGTTCCAACCACGAATTTTGCTGTTCTCTCTGAGACAGTCTTGATAATGCCTCGTTTAGAGGCGAAACAATTGTCGACGTTTTGTTGTCCTTTTGATTCTGCGAAAAATTAATGCTATTAATTAATGCTAAAAAGTTTTTTCTTAAAAAAATTTTTTCTTACCATTGTTTTGTCATGGATTTTCGCCAAGTAACGCCTGTTTCTATCCACTAAATAACAGATACGAGATGCTTATATACTTGGGAATATGTAATTAATATAAGTACATAGAAAAACCCCCAAACTTCAAATATTTGCAGATCCTAACCGACCCTTATTTATACAACGTACCCTAAATTACGAAGTCCAACTATTGCCCACTTCAAAAAGTCAGTAAATTATATGCTTAAGGTAGGTATGGAATTAGGTACACCCTCGTTCAAAAAGATTTTTTTTTAAATGACATCGTTAAAATACAGTAATAAGTAGATATACATATACATAAGGTAATAAAAGTGGCGAAATCTATTTTGATAATGCAGTAATAGACTTCTATAATGAAGTGCCTGGAACGCCTCACTGTAAAAGGCGGCTTTAATGAGAATAAAATTGTCGTACTCACCCAACCACGGCAAATGGAAAACTTACCTGAAAAATAGATATAAAAGCGGCTTGAATAAAAAACACGTTATAATTTATTTGCAAACCCAAATTGTATACTTCAGCAGAAGTTATTTCAAGACGGGTTTCACTGAACGTGAAAGGTCAACAATGTAGCTGTCGCCATTTTTATTGAGAGTTGTTTGCATTAAAATTGAATAAGATCCTTAACATAGTAGAAATGATACACGGAATGTGTACGTTCATATTATATTGAAACTATATACTATATTGAAACGTATTCTTTGGGCTGCTACTCTACTGATTTATGACATTAAAAACACACGTCAAAAATTTACACAACGACCGACTTCAAATTACCGAAATGGGACTAAATAATTTTCGAAATGGGACCAAATTGAAATGGGACCACTCATTTCAATTTGGTCCCATGAAAAACAATTAAAATCGGTTCACCCAGGCCAAATACATGAGGTAACAAACATAAAAAAAAAACCATACAGTCGAATTAAGAACCTCCTTTTTGGAAGTCGGTTGACAAAGGTAACTTAGATTATGCCATAAGGCATGTAACAGACCATTACACGAGGGATACGGTGTAATCTGTATCTTCAGTTCAAAGCAATAATTTGTAAACATGACTCTAACCCTCCCATTTTCATGGAATGAGGTAAAAAGTATTGAGTTTCAGATGCGAAAGCTTAATATTTCGTCTTTGTACGCCTTTAATCCAGTGTAAAAGGAAAAGTCGTGCATGTGACATAAATCTAATAATAACCCTTATATTGGCAACTCAGTGCGTGTTTTATGGTAATGATACAATTTTGTTAGTAGATATGCTGAGGCGACATATCGCCTGTTAGTAGATATGTCTAGATTAAATTGACAAAAAGGAAGAAGATAGTAACCTTTTACAAAAACGTTACTAAGAACGGTGGGACCCAAGTTATCCCCAGTTGCATGCAGTTCTCTGAAAGACGCAGTTTCCCGGCCCATCCTTACGTGAGTTCAAAATGATTAGCAAATTGTGAGTATTTTATTCATCTATTTGTGTACCCCTTCGGCAAGAGTGTCTACCTAATGATTTTAAATGTTGCAAGTCTGACTTGTTAACATTTTTGTGCCGTATACTGTCTGGCCGGTAAAGGAGGAAGATAATGCGAAATAGGTACGAGAAGTTATCTATTAGTAATAAATCTGGTCTCCGTAGATGGTGCCTACTTACACAGCTACTACATAATGCAAGTAGTGCCATGCGTTATATAGGTTCACGACCTCTAATGGTTCTCTGTGTGGGTAGTTGATTGTTGTGGTGTATAGCTCCAATTGTCTCGACACCTTGTGTAACATGTTTTGTTCTCCAACCGATTCTGGACAACAATGCAGTACCGGACAGTTCACCGTAATACTTGGCAACCGGGGAGTTAAGGATTTAAGGGACTTAATCGTAAACGATACTTTGCTCTCGTCGCTCCACGGAAAATATCGATGTTCAGCCGCATCGCAGTTAGACTGAAAAGCCGACCCCTACTAGTTTGGGAAAAGGTTCAGTGGATGATGCTCTCTTTGCAACTTGTGACCATGTTTGGTGCAATACAATCGAAAGTTCGACTTGCCGTAAGGTGCGGCCTTAGGTAAATTACTTACGTACTTAATGGAACAACAACTAAATTCTTTAACATAGGCAGCATCTTATTTAGCCGGTTCGTCAATTGTTATGTTGTATTGTGTTGTTTATGGTTGCACGGGGTCAGTAATTGTATACTGTTATTTATTTATTAATATTATTATATTTGATACATGTTGTGCACATTTTTATTTTTATTTGTTCAGTTTTTTGCAATATGATCTATTTATTTATTTATTTAATGTATATTCTCTATTTATTATCATAGTCATTTTTTTTATTGTTTATTTTAGTTTTAATTTGTGGGAGGGGGGCGCCATCTCGTCATTAGGCCCTCTCTGAAAAACAGCGCTGTCCAACAGCATCAAGCTGAGAGTGGGCCTAGTTTTTACACAGATAAGGCACAAGGTGGTTGCACTGGTGCGGTTCACGGGTACCTACCTTCACAAAGGCACTTCTCACTCACTATATTTTATTTTGTTTTATGCTTGTTTTTTTATTTTTAATGTTTTGTTTTTGTGTAGGTACTTACCCTGTATTTCTCTGTATTTCTGTGTGTCTGTATCTGTGTGGAAATTAAAAGCATTTTCTTTCTTCTCTTTCTTTACGTCTTTTAAATTTATATTCTTCTTCTTTTAATTAATGGATATATTAATTTATAACCTAAGGAGTAACCCATAAACTTGGTTTCACTTTATGAAGCCAGCATCATCGCAAACTTATAATTAAACTAACTAATGAATACAAAACTGTAGAAATACAACGGCCTAGAAACGAAATATAACGTCCAATTTCAACGGCTTTTTCTTTGAGCCTTTTCGTAGGCAGGAGTAATTAAAATTTTCCGTTTGAGAGCCCGTCAGTATATCAAGAAATCTGTGTCTATTCAAAGAAAACGAACGAGGTTTCTATCAAGACGCCCTATGGTATTGAGTGACCACGTAGGTATACCGCAAACGTAAAACTAAGTATTCTTATTGTATCTAAATGTGTATGTTAAAATAATGACAGCCTCATCACTAAAAGTGTTTTCTTACATGCAACTTAGTAGAGCTGAATGATTTGATAAATTTTATTTACAATTTATAAGGGTGATTTTCCACCAGAGATGTGCTATGCTATGGATGCGTTAGACACCCACCAATTATAATTCACATACTATGTAGACTAATTAATAAGATTGCTAGATTTCAAACGCATCATATCAACATAAACTAGCACATTTCTGGTGGCAAAACCACCCTAATGGTAATAATAAAAAAGTGATAATTTTTTTTTTTTTTAGTTTTGTACAGTCAGTGACATCCACACATTTAGTCACTAATTAATCGGATTAGCATGCGTAAATCTTTTCCATTTCCAGATTATACATCGTTGACATATTCGTGTTGTTCAATACATAAATCCCTTTCATGATAGTTTCAATCTCAATCGAGTAATGCAAAATCACTCATATACATTTATTAATGTTTCCCGGTTCCTATTTACACTATAAAGTTTAAATGTGTGCCCTAACTTTGTTTTCTACACACCTCCCATTAGCTGTCATGAGAGTGGCAAGTTCCAAAATTGAGTTTCCAACAATTTAGTTTTCATATCGTTCAGTTAATGAACATTACTCTTGTTAAAAGTCACCCGTAACTTTATATGTAGTACATTTATCATGAGGAATTCAGTTTGTCTAACGTACTTACGTTGAGTGAACACCATTAAGTTTTATTTGGTCTTTGTGCAGTGATTTATAGGGTCATTAGTGTGATGCACTAAATATCAACTAGCATAAGCTAAAAATAAAAAAAGCGCGGACTGCAGAGATTATATTTATAAAGGATAGAATTATGGGTTGTCACCCATAGTGGTTATAGATTTTCTTTATGCACTGACCAAAAAAATTGGGAACATAGGCGTGATGTAAAAGTAAAAAATATTATAGTTATTAGGTAGGTATGTTAGATAAACAATTGATTGTGTCTTCTTTGAGAATTATTATTATTGATTCATAAATCTTTATGGGCAGGCATAGGGATACCATTAAGATGTTTGAGGCCAAAACCAACGTTACCAGCAAATGATGCACCTGCCGATCAACGAACAAGGATTTTTCAAGAAACATTAACATTGAATGCCCGCCGATGATTTTGAGATCTATGTATAATTTCTATTTAAATAATTATTAACATTGAAGTTCTGCAAAAGGCCAGTTAACTGTTACGAGACCAACTAAATTACCGACGAACAGGAAGCGTAGCTTCGGATAATTAAACATAATTATATCTATGCATAATTATACCTGTCTTTGTCCAGATTTTATGAATGTAATTGGGCACATTCGCACACCCCGTGCACCATTATTTGTGTGTCAGGGAAAATGATAACAATATTCTTGCCGCCTATCTTGCTATATCATCTTGAACAGTATAAACTTGTCACTTCATTACGGCGTCTGTGGTTAACGAGATTCTCATGCAAATTGTTCCTTGTAGGATGTATTACATTTGTAATTAAACGGGTGTTGCCAACGTTAAGCAAAGCAGAACGCCAGAACCTCATGAACTGTAAAATTCTGATGGCATTGCCTTTGAATAGTGTCTCGTTCTGAACATTTTATTTGCCGAGCTAAGTTTCTGAAATATGTGCCAGGAATAATGCCGGTTATGTATGAATGACAAACAACTTTTGAATTACAATCTGGTTTATAGCAAAGAACTATAGCAAGAGGAACTTAAACGTAACCAATAAAGATACGTTCCAAAATTTAATAACTGCGAGAGGGTTGCAAACCTCTCGAAGTAGGTAGTCGAAATCGAAGGCATTTATCGAAAACAATGGCAATGTAGAATCGAATCTAAATTCCTCTCAGTTTCAATTCATAGCCTGAACAATGAATAGTGATCAATTTAAGGTATTGGATTTAAATTGGTTAAGTAGCAATTTAATTAGCGATGACATTTCACCAATACCAATCAGGTATTCTCTTATTAATATTGCCATCGACGAACAATTTATTAAATGAATACTTAAGCAGTGATGTTACAAAGTCAACATATCTTTTAACATAACATGATAATACAAACGTTGTATTTATGTTGAATTTTCCGTTATTTGCAACTACGTTACTTCTTTTTAAACAAACGCTGCTCAACAAATCTATAAAGATTTTTTTAAATATAACCTCACAGAAGTTACGAGTATTAAAGGTCCTATTATATTTTTTTAATACCGCGGTCTAAGGCCTCCCCTACGTCCATTGCCGAGCGCCTCAGGTTAACACTAGGAAGAATTTCCAGTGGCGTCCGGCGGACTTTGGCCACCTGTGTGGCCTCTGTCTAGGGTTGGGTCGGGTTTAATCCCGCATCGTTGGGGTCGAGTTTTATCCCGCGTCAGTGACTGAATCCTTCTAGCCTGCTTCTAGTTAACCCGCTAATAAAGTTCCTAAACTTAGTTTTTCCTGGGAGCCACGAGTTAGTCCGAGTTCAATATAAAAGTACACGAGTAGTACAATTTTATCTAGAAGTGCATTTAAAGTGTATGCGGAAATCAGGCTTAGTTCAGCATTCAGCCCGGTGAGCCCATAATCTAAAGTCGTTAGCCCTTGATTAATGACCAGACGGGAGTGGGGATTATACGATAAAGCCACAAAAACCCTATCTCGGAGAAAAATAATCACCGACAAAGACAAATAATATTTATCAAACTTTTGAATTTAATACTCTGGAAAAGTTGGGAGTTTTATGTTTAATTTAGAAGATGGTGAATGCCGGTTGAATATTAAACAGACGAAAATTAACTTCGAAAGATGAATGACGTTTGATTTACCCTGGCAACAAAACTTTAGAGTGGTTTATATTTCTGATTGCGAAGATACAAAGTATAATTATATTACGTTAGCCTATAAAATAATACTCATCTAGAATCTATTTAAACACACTCATATAACACACATATAACTTCATAAACACCGCAAAATTTCAGCACAAACGTAGTTCGAAATATCAAAATCCATCCAGAATAAAAAGTACTTACCTAGTCGTTTAACACCACATGAGCTCAGCAACTGTCGCATTTTCGGGTCATTCTTTTAATGCAACAAGATCTGAGAACTCAACATGAGGCGTCCTACCATACATATTTTCCGTATTTTCCGAGTACGTGTTACTGCCAGATGTTGCTCTGAATTTTTGCATTAGCGTACAACTCTCTTGTCGGAAGTCTGATATAACAAACTTTAAACAGTACGTGAGAATGCAAAGTAATTTTCAATGTTTTCGTATTTTATCATTCTTGTTGTCATGTCTGAGTAATGAATGAGAAATAAGGGGAAGCGATAGCTCCCTCGACAGGGAACAAACAAAGTATTTCAAACGTTTTGTCTAACTCAGTTTTATTCATACAACCAAGAATGAATTGTTGAAAAATTCGTGATATCGCGGAACTGTGAGGTAATGCATTTCTTCTTAAAATAGTACTACTAATAGGTATACCATATTATCTCATATTAGTAGCTAACCCTAAATTAAACCTGATGATCTTTGCCTCATCACGTTCAACCCACTGAATGAATAAAAGTACGATGGAGACATTTCATCGCATAAAGCGGTCTGTGTGAAACATGACCAGAAAAAAATATTAATTAGGGTAAACCCGCGCATGTTAACTAGTAACTCATAAAACTTTATCATAATAATATTGGCAACATTGTTGCTGTCCACCAAAGGATGAAATGCAGTAGTTCCATAACGTTTCCCTTAGATTAAATGAAGTTGACAGTACACGCAGATAGATGGTTAACAAACGAAGCACCAAATATTGATACTGGCAAATGAGTTACATATAATAATCAGGCACATCGTCAAGTCAGAAATCTAAAATAAGAAGAGAGCTCTGTTCACAGCTTTTACAGTTAAGTAGTAGGAACGATTTATAACTCATTGTAAATTCAACGCTGTTGGCGTGTAAGTGTTTATTGAATTGCATGTGTGAAATAAGTGCAATGGGTGACACAACGCGTTCATATGCCAAGGCTTACTTCGTCGAAGAAAAACAAATTGCACTTAGGAAGGTCTTTATTATAAACTAGGTTCTCTCACTATTCTCGCGATACAATGCAAATGTGAGTCCACTAAGGATAGAATAATATAAGCATCAAGTAAACAAATATGCGCATAATTTTAGCCAAACTGCTCGCTTTTAAAATGTTATATCCTCAATTTTTTATGCACTTTCTGCAACATTGGGCAAACGCGTTCTTTTGAATAATAAAATGCAGATTTGCATTTGATGTAACAGCATTATGCTATTTTCATCGAGAAAAGAATTTGAACAGAAGCATTTGTAATAAAACATGCATGCTATTGGGACGAACACAGTTTTGTATGAGATCGGGCGGATCTTGGTCCCGAAACAATGCGATCACTCACACGAATAGATAACAGCCCTCTTCTACCGAGTACAGAAAGAGTACTTATAGTACGTAGAATTTGAAGGGAAGTAAAGGTAAAAACTTTACAGCTTATAATACTTTTACCCATTGACTACCATGGATTAGGATTCAGCTTGCATAAAATGCTTGAATAAGAAAGCGACCTCAATCCCATAGTAAGCAAAAAAAGGGTAAATGCTAGAGTTTTCCTTCTATCCGTGCTATTATTATTTAGTAGTATTACCATTCTAAAGAGAAAGCCCCAGGTGAATAAGACCGCGAGCGTCTCATATATAAAGCATAACTTGCTCAAAGGTTTTCTTTTTACAGAAAATGTGACCGGCTCTCAAATCTACATAATTCGATAAGAGACAACCTAGATATTCAAGAGGGGTGGCTCTATAACGACTTCTTTAACATTTACGGATAAATAGTCACCTCTGAAGTAGACCAAAGGACGTACTAACCTAGGATAGGTATAAGGTTAGGAGCTCAAGAAAAGATCAGATTTCTTTCTAATAGTTTGCGCGACTTGAATTTGATATTGAAACCACATACATTCATGTCCATTCTCTAATCGGAGTCTATGTTGTATCCGGAAAAGGATAGCTCCCATGAAACTTGTCCATCAATGTGAGTTGTAGTGGCAACCCTAATAAAACATGCAGACGACGACGTACCTACGAGTGCATAAGATGAAACTTTTACAAGGCACCCAGACAAATAAATATTGTACCCACATAAACCGGCAGGATTTGATCCACTTATGTGAATTCGATCGAATCACGAGCCGTTTCGTTTCTTAACGTAACTGGGAGTTGAGTTTGTAACCCAGAAATACCGCAATATTTATAAATTAGGGTATCTACCTGTAACTACTTTTTAGTGACGAAAGGCAGAACAAGAAAGGTATATAGGTAGGGAACTTCTGAAATAATTATGCATATACTTCACAGAAACAAAAGAAAACCCATGAGAAATTGAAAATCTGATAGATTTCTATCTGGAGGAATCTCATTTTGCAGAAACGAATAAATGAATCTAAGGCAGCACAAATTTCCTACTTTACATAATTCAATTTTGGTAATGGTCTACAGTGCGATTCAGGTTATAAGCTTTATTTTCAGAGAGTTCTATCTATTACTTCAATACTCGACTAATCGAATTTAACAGGGTACGAGACGTTGATGACGCCTATGACTACGGCTAGAGTAACCTGCTCGATAAGTCAGGCAATAAAAGTTATGTAAACATTTATACATATTTATACGTTACCCCACTGATCACTGAAACCTGTAAAAATAAGTTTCGAGTGCATAGCAGGCGTGGAAGGTGACCAGGTTTGCCACGACTACAGTACGTACTTAAGTACTATACAAGTTACAAGAAGTCGATTACCTTTCCGAAATGCTGCAAATATGCCCAATTCCAAAATGAACAAATTTTAAATGTACAGTCAGCATCAGATAGATATAAGCTTTCAAACTAGTCAATGTTATCTGAAAGACATCAATACAAATTTATATTCGTAGACATAGCTTGCAGATTGTTCTAATGTGCAGAGTGCTCAAAATATCTTCGCTACCAGTTGTCAATTAAATGTTGGTTGTCATTATCGAACAGTATCTAGAATACCACAGACAATTATTATCAAAACTAATTGGCATTAAGGTGTTGACACACTGGGCGTAAAGCCAGCTTGAAACTCGCCCGGTATATCAAAAAAGAGGAAAATTACGATATATAGCAACATAATATTAAATCACGTAATAAATGTGTAGGAAATATTATGAAAATTAAACAATAAATGAAAACACGACCAATTGACTATATGTGTTGTTTTCAATTACTATATGTTGCTTTCAATTGGCAATAATGACGTGAGCAATTATTCAGTCATCGTGTATTGAAAGTCTTTGTTCTATACTAATATTATAAAGAGGAAAGATTTGACTGTTTGTTTGATTTGTATTGGTTCCGTTACTAATCATTTATGATAATACTAGTACGGTGTCTTGCGCGGTGCTTCGCGCCGTACCACGCCATAGGTTTTGACCTATAACTTTTGACCCCTTAGGGCTAGGTAAAATTTTCGATTTTTTGGCTTGCCTCCAGATCGAGGGCTATCTCCATTGAGGGGTCAACCATCATTGGAGCATAAGCAGTTCTCGAGAGCTAAGGGGGGACAAAAATTACATTCACCATTTCTATATAGAAAAAAATTGTCCTTAAACAAGTATGTCTCACAGACCCTACATTCTGCTCGCAACTTATAAACAACTGCTGCCGCCGGTTGCGCTGTCTGGAGAACCCCTCCTACTCCGTCCTTTGGCTGCACGTGGATCATGGCTCCATGAGCCAGATCTACGTGTGCGTCTACCGCTCCCACACAGGGGACACTGGGACAACAAGGCTTTTCGAATACCTCAGCGAGATGGCTGACGATGCGCAGGTGCGGTTCCCGAACGCTGACCTGGTTTTCCTGGGGGACTTTAACGGTCATCACGTTGAGTGGCTGGGGTCCCTTAGGACCGATCATGCGGGACGAACCGCCCATGCATTCGCTCTCTCCCACGGGCTGACCCAGATGGTACGGGGGATCACCCGGATACCTGACAGCTCAGACCACACGCCCGCCTTGCTGGATCTACTGCTGACGAGTCGCCAAGCCGAGTACAGTGTGTCGGTACGCGCCCCACTGGGCACATCCGACCACTGTGTGGTGCACGCCAGCTTCCAAGTGCCACCGCCTGCTCGTGCTGAACAAATGACTCGACGACTATGGCACTACTCGTCGGCAGACTGGGACGGTCTCCGCGATTACTTTGCGTCCGTCCCGTGGAGCCAGCGCTGCTTTGTTGGGAAGGCGCCTTCGGATAGCGCTGCTGCCATTGCTGGCGAGATCAGTCTAGGGATAGAATATTATATCCCTTTCACTGATGTCGCCAGCATCCGCAAAGCTCGCCCCTGGTTTGGGCGTGAATGTGCCGAGGCTGTCCAGAAAAAACAGTCGGCATATCGCGCCTGGGTCAGGGCTCGGGCGGCACGTGATCCGAACGTGAACCGCCTCAAAGCAGCGTACAATCGGGCCACTAGGTTCAGCAAGAGGGCCTTCAAGAGAGCGGATACCCAGCGCGTCGCGCGGCTTGGTCAGGAGCTCACATCCCACCCCACGGGCAGCCGTGGATACTGGCAACTGGCCAAAGCCGTACAGTCAAATTTTTGTCAACCCTCGCTGCCACCACTGCGTTTTCCTGATGGATCACTGGCTCACAAAGCCCAAGAGAAGGCGGACATGCTCGCAGACCTCTTTGCGGCTAATTCCCGGGTCGATGACCGTGGCCTGCAGCCCCCCGCCATCGCCAACTGTGGCCACACTATGCCTGATATTGTTATCAGGCAATGAGATGTACGGGCAGTGCTGCGGTCACTCGACACGCAGAAAGCCAGTGGCCCTGACGGCATTCCGGCGGTGGTGCTACGAAAATGTGCTGCTGAGTTGTCTCCAATATTAACGCGTCTGTACCGCCTGTCATACTCTACAGGCCTCGTGCCGGAGGCCTGGAGGGAGGCGAACGTACAACCGATCCCCAAGAAAGGGGATCGATCCGATCCAGGCAACTATCGACCCATAGCTGTCACCTCAGTCATTTGCAAGGTGCTCGAGCTTCTTATTTATAAGCAGCTCATGCGATACCTGGAGGATCACTCGCTAATCAATGATCGGCAATATGGCTTCAGGCCAAAACGATCAACGGTGACCTCCTGGCATTCGTCACGCATGTATGGGGTGAGTCTATGGAAAAGTTCGGCGAGTCCTTGGCTATTAGCCTGGACATCGCCAAAGCTTTCGATAGGGTCTGGTATGCTTCGCTCCTTTCCAAGCTTCCGGCATATGGTCTACCTCCTCAACTGTGCAGCTGGATTGCCAGTTTTTTAAACGAGCGCCGAGTGCGGGTCCTCTGCGATGGCCAGGCTTCTCGCTTTTTGCAAGTGAATGCCGGGGTACCGCAGGGGTCCGTACTGTCACCAACTCTCTTTCTTCTGCATATCAATGATATGCTTTCCCTCGGGAACATTCATTGCTATGCAGATGACAGTACATTGCACGGGAGTTACTCGGTTCGTCCGACGGCGGGGCGATCTGTGATAGAGGAGGAGAGACGACATCTCGTGGGTGATCTCGACCGAAACCTCGACAGTATCTCCCAATGGGGTGCCGAGAACTTGGTCGAGTTCAATGCCCACAAAACACAGGCGTGTGCATTTACAGCGAAAAAATCCCCTTTCCTTCCCCTACCCACTCTTCAGAATGCAATATTACCAATGAAGGACAATCTAGACATCCTTGGCATAGACGTTCGTCGAGAGCTCAATAACACAAAATACATTGAGAGATGTATTGGGCTAGCTTCGCGGAAACTAGGAATACTGAACAAGGTAAAGCGATTCTTTACACCGCACCAGAGGTGTCTGCTGTACAAAACGCAGATTAGACCCTGCGTTGAATACTGCTCTCACCTCTGGGACGGCTCCGCGAAGTATTTGCTGGACGCACTCGACGCTATGCAGCGACGCGCTGTTCGCATTATAGACTGTCCGGAGGTAACGGGAAGCCTTGAGCCGCTAGCCCAGCGCCGAACAATTGCTTCCTTGGCCGCGTTCTACCGTATTTACCACGGTGAGTGTTCTGAAGAGCTCTTCAACCTGATCCCACCCTCTCCCTTCCGATCCCGAACAACGCGTGCCGGGCAGAGATGTCACCCTCATACCGTGGAAACCGTCTTCGCGAGAACCGAGCGTTTTAAACGATCGTTTCTCTGCCGAACGATGGTGGCTTGGAACGCCCTGCCTGCGCACGTGTTTCCTCCAACATATAACCCTGGGCTCTTTAAGCGAAGCGTGAAGAGGCACATTACAGGGTCGTCAAGTTGAGGGCCACTCTCTATAGTATTCCTGTGTACTGTGAGAGTCGCCCTCAATTGCCAGACGTCGCCTCAGCTTACCATCAGGCGAGTGGCGTCAATTTGTCGACCAAAATATATTAAAAAAAAAAAAAAAAAAAAAAAAACTGAGAATGTAGATATTGAATTTTGTTTCAACAAAACTACCCTCATTTCGTATTCGAAACACGTGCGTTCTAATAAAACTTTTGTAAGGAAATAAGTATTTTGTAAATATATTGGTAAGATCGATAAAATGTTCTCTGCGGTGGACCTTAATGTGTAGATAAAATTTAGGAGTGGTATTGAGGTTTTATTGGCTATACAGGTACAATGTTACTTCAACTGGTCCCCAGAGGTTATAGGGCCGTTATATAACTGATATTACGCTACATTGGAAAGAATTACTTTTTCGTGACATCGGTATTTTAACAACGACGGTCGAGTTACAATATATTTTCGTTTTACAGATATTTTGTTGGTAAATGGTAGTAGAATTGGAGATAAAACATGTAAGTATCGTAGGAGAAATAAATTTAAATAATACCTACTGATATTAAATATTGAAGAGATAATATTATTAAATAACCCATTGAAATTCGTTCGCCGTGGTCGCTTTCAAATGTGTACAAAAATATACAGAAATATTCCTGTCATCTAGAAAAAGTGTCTGAATTGTGAATCGCCTATAGAACGAACTTTTTAATAGTTCTTTGTTTATGAAGCTAGTCGACTCCCGCAGCTCCACCCCAGGGAATATAATTATGACGATAACTTTTATCCTGCCATTCGATTTTGACGAAGCAACGCCAAAAGGTTATAGTTTATTGATGCGTTTTTTATTCCATCAAACATAATAATTATTCTGTATTCTGTATAGTGGTGGTTATCCATCCCTATTTAAGAAATCTGGCGTACCTACAGGAACAGACAATACTTGATAGGCAGAGATTTTGCAACAGTAAAGTCAATGCGTATTATAAAAATTAAAGCTTTATCTTTTGAGTCTTTTCCCAATCTAGTTGGAGACGGCTTTCGTTCAGAATGCGAAGCGGCTTAAGTAGGTAACTGCCATCTCACAAACTATTGGCGATATTAGTTATATAGTTAGACCAGTCTGATTTTAGGGCTCCAAGTAAACGACTGCTGCAGTTTTTCATCAAATATATAGATGTTTGACAAATGTTTCAAATAAAGTGTTTGGGCTTAGACTATAAAATGAGTCAAATCATTAGTTGTATTAGTGGTACCTTAATATGCGGTAGAGCGAGCAGGCGCCGCACGTCGTGTATGGCGGCGGCGGTGGCGGGCGTGGCGGCGGGCGGCGCGGGCGCGGCGTGGCGCGGGCGCGCGCACGCCTCCAGCGCGTGGCGGGAGCGCGCGCGGCCCTCGGCGCCGGGCGCGCGCCCCATCGTCACCACCACCGTGCACGCGATGCGGTCGTAGATCTGCACAACACGTCATAACATGGTACATATACAGGCTGTCCCGAGACCATGCTACATTAAGGGAAAGTACCATTCAATATTGTAAACAATTTTAACTGCATTCATAGATTTTTGAGCCTTGATGAATTGTTTTGTGTTTTTACCATTTGGTCAATTCGATTCCCAGTTCACACAGGTGATTTTTCAAAAATCTATGAATGCAGTTAAAATTGTTTTTTAAAAATAAAGTAGTCTCCTTTCATCCAATTGTCTATCTCAAATATTTAAGGTACTTTCCCTCCATGTAGCATGGTTTTGGAACACACTATATGCCGCGCAAGATGACAATGGAATTGGCGGCCATGTTGGTGACGTCATTTAGATTCCGCCGTGTGGTGGCCGGCAGAATAGAATAGCCCCAACCCATATCCTCCCGTGGATGTCGTACGAGGCGACTAAGGGAGTGTGTGGAAAGTACTGACCCCCTGTAACTTTTCCACACACAAAAGCGGATGTCCCACCTAACCTAACCTAATCAACTAATCCTAAACAACGACCTCTGTCCTTGTACCAACACAATCTCGCAAACCTTTAACCTAACCAAGCAACTCCTTCCTACTCATCATGACCCCACGAACTTCCCACCAACATAATCTCGCAAACCCTCAACCACCTTATTTACAATTGCCCCAGATACACTTAACTCACTCCTCCACCACATCACCTTTATCGTAAATCAACTAAAACACTCTAACGGCACATAACATCTAAACACTTCACTAACTAAACAATCAACTTGCAAACGGTTCCAGGAGAAGGCGTATACCATAAGCGCCACTCCTGAAACTAAAACCCAATTGACTCATCAAAAAAAAAAAAAAAAAAAAAAAAAAAATGACGTAGATTAACCTACAATAATGTTTTGTTATCCGTACTTTTAAGCAGTTGATGACATCACGGAGCGGTTATTGAGACAAGGTTCTATCCCACTCATATCGTGAGCGGCTTTGCTTTCGCTGTCTGTCCTTTCCTATGTATGCTTTGATCTTTAAAACTACGCAACGGATTTTGATTTTGATTTTGACCTGTGTATAACAACCAGGGTTATTTGTAATTAACTAGCATCCCCGCAGGGGTAGATAGCTGACATCATAAGTAACAACGTTTGTTCTACGACTTTTTATAATTCGTTAAATTTTTCGCCTTCGCGCGGAATACTCATATTCTTTCCGTTTATTTCAATGTTTTGTTCAATCCATGTACTCCAACTTATTTAAAAGAACGCTTTACGTTCCTTCATGACACACATTCGAGATCCTTGCGGTCATCGGAGTACCTGGTGTTAGCAATGCCTGAACATTCAACCGGTTTTTACGACAAATCGTTCACCGTGCAGGCTGTCCGTTTATGGAATTCTCTACCCGTGTCAATCCGAAGTGCACAAACTATTGCTGTGTTCAAGAGAATGGTCAATGAGCTCTTAGACGCCGTTATTGTCGTCTCATTACTATGCTGCTGCTACATATTTATAGTCCATATATATATTTTACCTATAGTAGTGTATATAAGTTTATGGTATGTATGTATGTATGTATGTATATGTATGCACTTATATCTATGTATTTTATGTAAGTATGTGTATTTTTTATTGATTCTTATTAAGTAGTAACTTTTTCCCAAGAAACTATTTATAATTTTCTCTCTCCATCAATGCCTACTCTTATGGTTATTTTAAATTGTACTCTTTCTACTTGTCCATCCAAAGGTCGGTATATCCATCATAAGGCCGCCATTTGTACATGTTTAACTTGAATATTTTGTTATATATTGTATGCGAACGTACTTCGACCAAATCGGAGATGTTTTGACCAAAGGTCAGGTCAAGAGTACCCAGAACCGGAGAGCGTGCATGAAGATAGTTATGAAAGTGGAAGAAGCGAAAGAAGTATGCCAGGATCGTAGCAAGTGGGATTCCATAGTCTCTGCCTACCGCCATGGGAAAGAGGCGTGACCATATGTATGTATGTATGTTGTATTGGTGTACAAATAAAGTTTTATTCTATTCTATTACCTCTAAAAGTGCCCTCAACTGAAGATCATCGAGTACACTATGAAACAGATCGGGGTCCATGAACATCGGTCCATCTTGGAGTACCGCCACGTCGTCCAGAGATTCTACGACTAAGTTGACAGCTGTAACAAACAAAAAAAGTGAATAGTAATTAAAATTATTATTTAATACATACTTACAGCCCCCAAGGGGTAGGTAGAGATGTACTACGTTCCCACTTAGCTATTTTGTCGGTCGCACGTAATGTCTATTGCCCGATACCGGGCAAAATCCAATAACTACTCTTTAATTCAAACAAAAATTTCAGCAGCTAGGACAAATGTTACATACCACTAAGGTTGAGGCAACACGATACGATTCCGGTATCCGGACGGATACGTAATATCGAGAAGAAGACTGCAGGCTGACATTTGGTGTGTGTAGCATTTTTTTTTTGTAATATTTTTAGACATTATTACACAATGTCAGCTAGCTTAAATTAAGCTATAGGCTTGTGCGATGGGACCTAGACAACTGATAAATATACGAGGGTGGATTGAAAAGTAGTCGGCCTAAGACTGATCCATTTAGTTCTAAAAATCAAATCTACCCACATTATTTAGTTCAGTTCAGACCTGTTAATTGTGTGAAGTTTGAAACGTGTGCGATAATTAGTTTTCATTTTATAAATTTATTAACAAAGCAATCTGACATCATTTCCGCAAATGGAGCAAATCGAGCAGCGTGCCGTCATTAAGTACCTCCATAAGAAAGGGCTGTCATCAAAAGCCATCCATGATGTTATGGTCAGTACATTAGGGGATTGCGCTCTTTCATATTCATCCGTCAAAAAATGGATAGCAGAATTCAAGCGTCGTAGAGAGAGTGTGAAAGACGAACCCCGCTCTGGAAGGACTTCGACGTCCACTACTGACGAAAACATTAAAAAAATACTCGACTTAATTATGGTCAACCGCAGATTGAAAATTAGAGAGATAGCCGAAATTATAGGCATCTCTTATGAACGTACTCAATACATAATAGTCAACGTGTTGAATAGCTAATGAAACGTAGATATTTTGAAGCGTATCTGTATATCATAGATTTTTTTTTACTATTGCTGGTTGAAGTTTGATTTGTACTGATTTTTTATTGATGCTATAACTATCAATCTTCTATCTACGACCCATTTAGTTGAGGTAACTCTAATTTTATTTTTCATAATGATGAAGAAACTAATCTGCTACACAAAAATCGTATAAAAATAAAAATGAGAACAAAAATAAACGAAAAAGATAGGCCCAATAGACAAGAAATCGGCATTTTTTCAAAAAAAATCTTCAAAGCCTTATAACTTGAAAAGGGTTAGGTTGGGGGGCAGGTGTCTAAGGTGAAATTTGTCAGAAATGGTGGGAACTACCACCTCTGAACGGGGTTCGCACGACTTACCAGGTAACCCTGTATATGTATTTCTAGAAAACACCCAAACTCCGAAACCAACATTTCGTCGGCTAAATGTTCTAAGTTGCTAACTCCCGTTTATACATTTGTGGGAAATAGCAAAAAAAAACGATTTAAAAATAAATTAGTCAAAGGAGAACAATAAATTAAATCCAGCTGGTTAATATTTAAATTGTACATATTATTCTTTTTTTATTTTGTTAATTTGTATTTATTATATGACCAAAAATTGGAGTTAGCATATTTTACATTTGAAATAATATTTTCTTGTGACGGACCTTTGCGGAGTTGTAAGATTTTAATATTTAACTATTAATTAAAAATCAAGTAAAAAAACTATTAAATCTTTATTTAATCAACAAAAAACACAAAATGAAGAAAGGATGGACAATTTACTTAATATGGCTTCAGGCCAAAACTATCAACGGGTAACCTCCTGGCATTCGTCACGCATGTATAGAGATGGGCGTCTTCCCTTCCCTTCCCCGGGTAAGAATGGGTAGGAAAGGTAAAAATGGGTATAAATCCATTTTTCCCATTTTTACCGGGTATTTTCATTTCTTCCCGGGTACACATGTTTAGGATTCAATTCGATACGATTATTCATGATTATTCATGAGATACGTAGGTATACCTATAGTATTAGGATAAAATCTGTTATTTTTGATCTTTAACAGTCAGTTTATAGCACGCCGAATCGTTTCGACTATTATTGTTTGGCAATATAAATAACGCTTAAAATTGGAATTTATATGATGTGTATTGTTTATTTAACTGTAGTTTTTTTTAACGTGGTCGGTGATGCGATGCGGTGATTTAAGCACTTCAAACCCCCCCCCCCCCTAAACATTTTGTGTGGCCTACCCACAAAAACCTATCCACGGTGTTTCTCCTTCGCCTTAGCCGGGCCCCCGGATAGGCAGAAACTGCTAAGCGACGGCAGCCCAGCAAAGGGGCGCTCGTTTAAGCTCAACACAGAAGACCAACAAACAACATAGAAGCGACGCCCCCCAAACACATAAGGGGCGTCGGACTCCTCAGGGCCATTCGCGTGGACGGTGGGGCCCCCGTCCCACCGCCCACGGCCCTATCAGTCGGGGGCTTGAGCGTAGGCAATGCGCCGTCGCCCCCTGACTGGTGCCCGCCGGGGCGGGAGCGTACGGCCGCCATCACCTCCCGAGCGAAGGAAGCGACGGCGGCCCAACATTGGTCGCTGCCGGCCATAGACTGGATCAAGGCCGGCAGCGAATCCACTCTTCCAATAGTGCCCGTGAGGGCCAACCTCTCCGCGTCCCAGGCGGCGCACACGAGGAGCGTGTGCTCTGCCGTGTCCACGGCGCCGCCTGCGCAATGAAGACAAACGGGCTCCGACAGAATCCCCACCACTTCCCACAGGAATTTGGCAAAACCCACCCGAGTGACCCGTGAGAAGTTGGGTGAGGAAGTAGGTCGGAGTCCCTTGCGCGTGCTCCACCCACTGGCGGAGCACGGGACCGATGGCCCCCACGAGCACCCGGCTCGCAGTGCGAGCCTCACATCTCAAGGCCCATTGCCGGAACAGATCGTCGCGAGCCTCCTGTCTCCAGCGATCGACCTGCTCCGGCAACGGGCGACCTCCTAGTTGACGCACCAGGGCGCCCTCCTCGTAGACCCTCTTAAGGGCCCCTGCTTCGAGATCCCACGGGGGACTTCATGCCAACAGGCACGCCACCTCAAAAGACACTGTGCGGTACGCCCGTGCAGCCCTCTGCGCCGCGATCCGCTGCGGTCGTCGCAGCTGAACCACGTTCGCGGCGCTGAGGGCATCCGCCCAAATAGGCGCTCCATAGAGCGCCTTGGAGCGTACCACACCCTCGTAGAGACGGCGGCAAGCACTTCCCGGTCCCCCTTTATTGGGGAGCAGCCTGCCGAGCGCATTGGCGGACGCCACCAGTTTTGGTGACAGCCGCCGGAAGTGCTCGACAAACCCCCACCGACTGTCGAGTAGGAGACCTAGGTATTTCAGGGTCCTCCCGACAGTGATGGAGGTGCCACTCACCACAATTTGGGTATCCCGAGGGGGTATTTAACTGTAGTTAGGTTAGGTTAGGTTAGGCTCAGTAGCCGCAGAAGTACATGGTGCAGATAAAATTCGTATTGCTACTTTGCTGAGACATTTCCTGGAACAAAGTCCCTTCCACCAAGTTACAGGGCTTATATCTGCTACATTTTCCCATAGTAAGCGGTTATTCCAGAAACCCTGTCTTGCTCTGTAGTTTGCTATATCTACAATTGTAGTGATATTGAGTTTGCGTGACATTTCCTCGATAAAGTTCATAGCTAAAATGTCCTCCTCTTCATTTACGCCAAGCCTTGTGTGTTTGGATCCAAAAGATAAGCAGCTAAATGAATAGGTTTTATACACTCTTTTGTTCTTTTTTACAGCATTCAAAGTCATTAGCTTATCTTCGTCATTTAATATATTGATAGTAGGTAGTAGAAACTCTAATTTTGAATTAATATCTTTAAATGTTGTAAAAACAGTGTGAATGTTAGAATTATTGGAATCTAATTTGAAAATTGGCTCTGTGACGGGTTCTAAAACACTTAAGCATACTTCTATGAAGGACCAAAAACTGTCATCTAATAGAGTGGACTTAACTTCTTGTGCTAGATGTACGGCATCTTTATGAACGACAAGGGTCATAAGAGATAACTTTGAATTTTGCAAACTTTTTAGGGCTGCAACATGGCTGCCCCACCTTGTTTTAACTGGTAACTTTAATGCAAATCTTCAATCAAAATGCAAATCCTTGTGAAATAATGCAAATGATATAATAAATAGTATCACTGTAATTGACAGAACACATATATTTATATTAAAAGTCATAATTTTGTGTGGAAGTATGATATAATTACATTTTTTATTTTTACCGGGTATAAATAGCAAGTGGGTGGGTAAAAATGGGTAAAAATAGGTATTTTCCCAAAACACCCATTTTTACCGGGTAGGCGCCCATCTCTACGCATGTATGGGGTGGGGCTATGGAAAGGTACGGCGAGTCCTTGGCTATTAGCCTGGACATCGCCAAAACTTTCGATAGGGTCTAGCATGCTTCGCTCCTTTCCAAGCTTCCGGCATATGGTCTACCTCCTCAACTGTGCAGCTGGATTGCCAGCTTTTTAAACGAGGGCCGAGTGCGGGTCCTCTGCGATGGCCAGGCTTCTCGTTTCTTGCAAGTGAATGCCGGGGTACCGCAGGGGTCCGTACTATCACCAACTCTCTTTCTTCTGCATATGAATGATATGCTATCCCTCAGGAACATTCATTGCTATGCAGATGACAGCACATTGCACGGGAGTTACTCGGTTCGTCCGACGGCGGGGCGATCTGACATTGAGGAGGAGATCGACGACTCGTGGCTGATCTCGACCGTAACCTCAGTACAACAGTATCTCTCAATGGGGTGACGAGAACTTGGTTGAGTTCAATGCCCAGAAAACACAGACGTGTGCATTTACAGCGAAAAAATCCCCTTTCCTTCCCCTACCCACTCTTCAGAATGCAATATTACCAATGAAGGACAATCTAAACATCCTTGGCTTAGACGTTCGTCGAGAGCTCAATAACACAAACTACATTGAGAGATGTATTGGGTTAGCTTCGCGGAAACTAGGAATACTGAACAAGGTAAAGCGATTCTTTACAGAGCACCAGAGGTGTCCGCTGTACAAAACGCAGATTAGACCCTGCGTCGAATACTGCTCTCACCTCTGGGACGGCTCCGCGAAGTATTTGCTGGAGGCACTCGACGCTATGCAGCGACGCGCTATTCTCATTATAGACTGTCCGGAGGTAACGGGAAGCCTTGAGCCGCTAGTGCGGCGCTGGCGCTGATCGAACAATCGCTACCTTGGCCGCGTTCTACCGTATTTACTACGGTGAGTGTTCTGAAGAACTCTTCAACCTGATCCCCACCCTCTCCCTTCCGATCCCGAATAACGCGTGCCGGGCAGAGATGTCACTCTCATACCGTGGAAACCGTCTTCGCGAGAACCGAGCGTTTTAAAACGATCGTTTCTCTGCCGAACGATGGTAGCTTGGAACGCCCTGCCTGCGCACGTGTTTCCTCCAACATATAACCCTGGGTTCTTTAAGCGAAGCGTGAAGAGGCACATTACTGGGTCGTCAAGTTGAGGGCCACTCTCTATAGTATTCCTGTGTACTATGAGAATCACGTGTGCATATTGTTGGTTATCGCGACCAACCATAGCCTATGTTCTTACTCAAGGTCTAACCGACCCCTGTTATGTACCAAATTTCATCAAAATCGGTTAAGTGCTTTAGGCGTGAAAGCGTAACAAACAAACTGACAGAGTTACTCGCATTATTAATATTAGTATAAAGTAAAAGAAAGTTAATTTAGTGCGAAAATGGTAGGTGAAAGCAATAAAAATATCCAACTCCCAAACATTTAATGGAAAGTTAGAAATAAATTCTGCCAACTGCCATAGCATACACGTGCCCCTTTTTGGTTGTAGTTTTTACTACTTTTTTCTTAACGATATGTAACTATACTATCTAAAACAGGTAGTATATCATTTACTTTTTATAAAAAACACCAGTCTTGCACAGAAAAGTGCCAAAAAACACTTATTTTAAAATAAAATAGTCAGGAGCAGTGTTGTCACGGCTTATGTGCCTACAAGATGACATTTGACAGGTGCGGAGTTACCATAAAAGATTGCGACGCGAAATCTAAATTCTGGGCTTATTTTGTGTAGTTTGCATGTTTGACGATTATGTGTTTTTTTTTCTCTTTCGATTGATACCAAATACTCAATTCACCTAAAAATGGAGTTAGCAACTTAGAACATTTAGCCGACGATTTGTGGATACACAAATATTTAATTCAATCCGGGAATTGAACCTGACACTCTGGAGTTGAAAGCCGATGCTCTACCGACCACGCCAGCCGTCAATTGACTATAGTATCCTTTTTTAAAGAAACTTAAGACAAACGGGTCTTTTACACGATTATTGAGATGTATACATACCTCTTTATTACCCGACGTTTCGACCCTGTTACAAGAGGTATGTATATATATAATAAATAATAAATATTTTTTGGTCATAGACGATATCATCTAGCCCAAATTAAGCTAATATTGCTATGGGATCTAGACGACTGATGAACATACTTACATATTTCTAAATACATACATATGATACATAGAAAATACTGAATGTAATCAGGCGTTACCTGGCGAGAGTCCATGATAAAACATGACTGTCTCAGAGAGACAGCTTTGATAATTCCTCGTGAGTAGGTGAAACATATGTCGACGTTTAACATATATTGACTTCTAGTTAGCGAAATCATTGCAATTATCTAAATTTCAACATCAAATTTTCCATTTTTTTTTTTTTTTTTTTTTTTAATATTTAGGTCGACAAATTGACGCCACTCGCCTGATGGTAAGCTGAGGCGACGTCTGGCAATTGAGGGCGACTCTCACAGTACACAGGAATACTATAGAGAGTGGCCCTCAACTTGACGACCCTGTAATGTGCCTCTTCACGCTTCGCTTAAAGAGCCCAGGGTTATATTAACCATTATTTTAACATATAGAAATTACTCAAACTCCGAGACAAACATTTGTGGATCTATGTGATATAATCTCAATAACCCGTTTGAGTTAAGTTTATAACATAGTATCCTCACCAGCAGCATTAGCCTCCTCAAGTAGAACCTGTTTCGTCGACTGTTCGTCCTCATCTTCGTCGTCGGCGGCGGCGGCGGCCAGAGTGGCGGCCCTCAGCCGGCGACGGCTGTTGAACTTCTTAAGCTCCTCCACCGTCGCCGACAGGTGAATACGGTTCTGTTTCTCACGGTCCTGTTATTAAAATGTAGATATTGTTAGTTCTTCAAAGTGCCCGCTTAAATGTGAATTCACACATATCAGTCAAGCCTCAGATCCGACACTGTACCTACCGGCACTGTACCTACCAGCACTGTTCAGTATTACTACAAAATATTCTCTCATACATCTATATATAGAAATGGGGAATGTAATTTTTGTACCCCCCTTAGCTCTCGAGAACTGCTTATGCTCCAATGATGGTTGACTCTATGGATAGCCCTCGATCTGGAGGCAAGACAAAAACTCGAAAATTTGACCTAGCCCTAAGGGGTCAAAAGTTATAGGCCAAAACCTATGGCGTGGTGCGGCGCGAAGCACCGCGCAAGACACCGTACTAGTTTTCTGTGAACATGTCAGTGTCAGTGATGGTGATGACTGAGAAAATGTATAAAATAATATTTTGCACTGATAAATCACTGATACTGAACTGTGCCGTTACTGTGTCGGAGGTGTTACTCTATATGTGTGACCTTAACTTTGTTTCTAAATATTCATATGATCAGCAAAAAGACATACATCACGCGTATATCCCCGAAAGGGTTTATATATATAATTCCTAAGCAGACTGACCGTCAAATAATGTACATACAAACGATATCTACCAAATTTATCGTACAGCGACATCTATGTGGTGGTGTTGAAAGGTCGTTGTAAAATGACTCACCGCCTACAGAGTAGTTCGTGAAACCGCCGCTAGATGTCTCCACATTGCCAAAAACGCAATATAGAAGTAAGCAACATAATATAACAAAGAAATTCAACAGTTCTTACAGGTCGACCGGTGGCTGAATGGTAAAGTATTTCTTGTAAGAAAAAGATTCCACTTCATTCCGGGACAATGTAGTTTGTAGTTGTAGTTTTGCGATCACATAAATATTTAGAAACTTATTAAAGTATTAAATAATAAATTTGGATAGGTATGAAAGTTCATGCCTTTAAAGGTGTATTTGCTTACAAAAATGCTTTTCAATATTATTTTTTGTTAATAAATATTTTTGGACATTCTCACACAATGTCATCTAGCCCTAATTAAGCTAACATGAGCTTGTGTTATGGGATCTAGACTACAGATAAACATACTTATATATTTCTAAATACATACATATTATACATAGAAAACACCCATACTCCGAAACTAACATTTGTGGATCACACAAATAATTTGATTCGACCCGGAATCGAACCTGGGACCTCAAGGACGGCAGTCGCATAATTATACCACTGCGCCACCGAGGCAGTCAAAATGTAAGAACATTTACAAAAATAAATACAGAGGTGGTTTAAGTAAAAAGTTGTTTGCACGAGGTACATACTCTTATCCAGCGATGGTTAAGAACTTCTTGTATGTTGATCCTCTGCGTGTGATCTACTGTCAGCATCCGCTGCACTAAGTCTTTGGCCGAGTCGCTGATGTCATCCCACATTGGTGCGTCAAACTGTAACAAAATCAACATCATATTATCGCCATCATATATCCCCCTGTTAGGGAAAGGCCGTGGGTTCGAGTTTTTGTGATCTATTTCTAATTTCTTTCCTAATATTTTAAGAATAGTTTAAGCAAACTCATTGCTTTGAAATACAAAAGTATATGGATTTGGTAAGGATTCATCTAAAAATTCAGTGTTTAAATATCGTTGTAACACGATACACTGGTACCGTCAGTTCGGTAGAACTGCAGTAGGTGGATCCAACGCTAACCTTAATAGCACGATGTAGAAATTATGGATATGAAGCAAAAATTCGATCTCGTCGGTAGTGGTCATCGTAGCTCAGTTGGTCAGAGCAGTCCCCCTGTTAGGGAAAGGCCGTGGGTTCGAGTCCCACCGATGACATCAGTTTTTGTGATCTATTTATAATTTCTTTCTTAATATTTTAATCATATTACCGTTTTGACACTACAACTGAGTGATTTAATCAATATTGGACTGACAGAATAAAACAACAACACAACAGAAAAATATTTTGATACTGAAATTTGCAGGTACTTGTGTCGGAAGTTCGGTAATGAGGCTTCACTGAATGTGTGAATCGACCGTTAGAGTGGCCGTGAGTTTTTATAGCAAGGTTCTTTTCTCACTTTGTGACCTACATGATATGAAAAATTTAACTATGACGTCACTTCTTTGTCAAATGTATGTGGATAATTCTCGAAAGCGTTGTAAATTACTTACCCTCAATCTTCCACGGCATATAGCCTCAAAAAGCCGTTCCCGAGTGCCAGTGAACGGCAAGTATCCCACCAGAAGTACGTGTAGCAGAATACCCGCCGCCCACACATCGACAGGTTTGCCGTAAAGCTGGCTCGATACTACTTCTGGGGCCATGTAATGAGGAGTTCCGATACGGCCTGAAATTTAAGATAATGTTAGATACATAGACAGACAGACGTACACTACGCCAATATTCCCGAAGGGGTGGGCAGAGGTGCATTACAGACCTATACTCTGCCAGTAATTTTGTAGGTCCCACGTGTGGCGAGTCTATTACTGTTTCATACCGTGCACCGATGATTTAGGCCTCGAAAATATTGCTAAGACCCCTCCTTAGCACTTATAGTAAAGTAATACCAGTAATAGCCTATGTGTTAAGAGCCATTTCACAAAATGCGCCGTCTTACTACGGTGCCCACTTGAGTATCGAATTTATTGTAATTTCGATTGAAGTTATATCAATATTTTGACAAAGTATATGCAAGAATTTCCTATATTACTGCAGAAATCGGTTCTCTAATGAACGTAGTTTATTTTGGAATAATTTTATTTTTGTAATTACTGTGTATTTAAACCAAAAATCACGATCAAATTGCGATGTTAAACTCAAAAATTGGCCGAATGGTTTATTTTTTGACTAAATAATTGTAGTACAATTCAATCATTAAATGACGATTAAAATATATATCCAATGCTTTATGTATTTTTTTAAACTCAATTTATAAGTATTTTTGATTGAAATACGACTCTGAAATCAACTCTGCGCCCGTTTTTCAATAAAATGCTTGTGGGAAATTGATTACTATAGATCAAATAAGTTATTTTTAGTAAATGTGTTACATTAAACGTCAACACGAAAGCTTGGCCCATTTTATGCGCATATTCAATAACTTCTAGTTATTACAGACTATGGTAATTTAGGAGCTCAAAATATTAGAAATTCTTGCTAAAACGTGAAATGGCTCTTAAGCCAGATTGTCAGTGGCATTCATACGAAACTTTATCAATAATGGCCAAGAAAATTGTACATGAAGGATTAAGAAACACGTTCACAAACTTTGGCTTTTATAATACTCTAGTGTTAAATTAATTGGTGAATAAATTGATAATTAATTATAATAAAACAGGACACACAATTCAAATACCAGTAGTTATTCATCATGAAAGCAACATCAAGAAATACACGCAAACTTATTTATGTATTTTAACATCAGCTTTTATTTACGATACAAGAAGGTGTTTATACAAGGTGTGATTTATTCTGTGCTTTATTTAGTATTTCTGTGTATTTATCGTTATGGGGTTATATTAAACGCATCTAAGGCAAGTGCAAACACTGCGTGATGATTTCTTCTGGAGTCAAATGTACAAAGCATTATAAAAGCAGTCGATTAACGTCAATGACTACTAGTACTTAAGTGATTTTTGACAGAGATTCAATATGGCTCACAGAACACTGTATATATATACGAATAAAGAGAGATACTTTTAATATTGTAGGAAACAACCAAAATATTTCCCAAATATTCAATTAATTACAATAATAAAAAATAATAGGTATAGTAACGTTCCGGACGCAAAAGTGCCCATGAAGCTGTACTGTCATTGGACAAACTTTGCACCAGGACAGACCCAAAGCGAGAATCAACGCTCTTGTGACCAGAAAACTTTATTATGGATACTCCATTTATTTATCTTCAAGGATATACAGATAATAGTCACGGGGAGCCTATTATACCTAGTCCTTTAAGGGAATATTAAGGTCTTCGAGCAACCATGCAGTTTAGTCTGTATGTTCGACATGACCACCTCGCTGATAACTCGATCAGTTAACACAATATATCAAGAATTCCTTACGTTAAAAAAGAAGGCTTATACACCAATTATATTCCATATTTCAAAAAGGGCAGATATGTTACTAGAGCGCACCGTGTAAAGACTCGAAAAAGAGCTAATTGTTCTACGATATGTCAGAACACAGTACAAATTAGCTTGTTTAGCAGGAACATATTTTGAGTGTCAGTTTATATGAAGGTAAAATATCTATAGTTATAAAAAAATTACTAGCCCGACGAACTTTGTATCGCCTCAAATAAAAAAAAATGAAAAAACAAAAAAAAGAATATTTTAATATATCATGCAAATGTATGTAAATTGAAAAACGCGACTGACGGACAGACAGACAAAATCTCCTAAGTTTCAACGGGACTCAATCACACATAATGGATATTTCAATTAAATTGCACCAACTTCATGATATCAGTAATGAGTATATAACAATCAATTCGGATAAAGTGTTATAGGATAAAATTTATTTAGTGCCAAAATGGGTAATAGTGTTGGGAAGCATTGAATTTAGGGCTGCCATCTGTCGGAAGTTACAATAAATTATCCCTAGATGATAATCACTTTGTTTGTACTTCCTATCTCAGTCGGGTATTTTCCAGATTAAATATTCAACTAAACAAACTAAGAATAGTGGTCTACTTTTTTTAGATAAATCGCAATAACGAAGAATATAGGCTGAATTCGAACCCCTGACCAACCGAGCTAGCACTACAGAAAATTTCTTGAATTTGCGATTCATGTTTAACGTCTTACATGAGGGCTATACTATTTAGATGGCAGCCCTATATGAATAAGATAAAGTGCGATGACGTTTGCACATAATATCCATGCAGGGCACTGTCTTACCATACTCATCTGATTTGAGATAAGCTTGGCTCATCGGACCCTTTAGTGGTCGATTGTCCATCACCAACTCTGCATAATACAATGTCTATTTAACTCTTAAATACGAGAGAATATTATACGCCAGAGGCAGTCTCCAGCGGGAGTACGTGGAACGCGGCCAAGTCCTTCTACGAGCAGGTCATGCTCGCGAAGGAGGCGTCTGAGAGGGTGAGGGAGCGTACCCTCCCCGCTAGCAGGCTCGCGGCGCATTCGTATTTACGCCCCAGACCATCGACCACCATGATTGGGGTCTGAGGACGGTGGGCTAGCCACTTGCCGTCGTTACAGAAACAGTTTCGGGACGCGGGATAAAACCCGACCCCAAAGATGCTGGATAATATAGCGCGAAATAGGGGCACGTAGATGGCCAAAGTCTGCCGGTGCCACTGGAAATACCTCCGGGCGCACCAGAGACGCTCGGCAATGGACGTTGGGGCGGCCGCGGCCTCACGCTTTATAATAAAAAACCATAGCGGCATATTGTATGCCCAAATTAAGCCAGTTATTTTGTTGGTCCCTACAGTATAGAGGGCGAGGCTATTGCCTTATCTGTTAATCAGTAGATACACCACTTGCAAGTAATGATATCATTCATTGATAAATTACGTTAATAAGTAGGATTTATTAGGTTCCCTACAGTTTTTAAAAGGCTTTGAGTGTCGCTCTATACCCGCTGACTTCGGGCCCGATGACTAATAGTTTAAAAAATTATTAAAAAAAGTTAAAACACTAGCGGCCGAGTACTGAAAAGTCACTCAAATATTCAGATCCTCAAAAATTACCGTTTGGGTATGAAAAAAAAAATAGTTTATGGGCTGCTTAAACATTTTTTCTTCTTCTTTTAAAAACGTGGCACCATCGATGTTCATGGATGATTTCGCCAATGTCAAAGTAATGCTCGATTAGTTGATAGTCCCGCACAGAAGAACTAGTTATTCCTAACTAGCTCCAGGTGCAGGACAAGAAACGTTGTTCGGTATGTGAGTATCTGGAAACCCGATTTTTGCGGAGCGCCAGAGGTAACCTAAAAAGCCACCAGCCACGCGCTCAGCAAAAATCGAACTCCCTTTTAAGTATTTAAACAGCTCTTAAATATTTGAGTGACATTTCAGTATTCAGCGGTAAGTCTGTTATTATAACTTATTATGTCAAATTAATGCTACACTTTCATTTTTCGTCACGCGTTCGCGTGTCGTCTGTGTCGCGTATAATTTCATATCCTATAGAGGCGAGTCACGCTATATCTCGATGCCTTTCATTATTTAATGTATAACTGAATAGTATATTAGTTTGATATATGTAGGATATTTTTATACTTGACTTATTTTCATGTAATATATGTAAATCATTAGGTATATATCCACAATTATATATCCAATGTGAGCTAAACAACTTGGACAGTGGCTATCCTAGGTTTGACTAATATGAGTGGCATTTCTCATAAGTCTCACTATACTTCGTCGGGCACTTCAAAAACCATCCCATTCTTAATAAATAATAAATATATTAGGACAATGCACACAACGTCATCTAGTCTCAAACTAAGCAGAGCTTGTGATATGAGTACTAGATAAACTGATATAAATACTTATATACATTTTTTTTTTGTAAATACATACATATTATACATAGGAAACATCCAGACTTCGGTACAAACGCATATGTCATCACACAAAGTTTGTCCCGACCGGGAATCGAACCCGAGACTCCGGCGTCGAAAGCCTTTCTTTACTACAGTTCTGGACGACCTAGAAAGCTTTGTCACCACGTTGGCTACTACCATATAAGAACATAAACTACAAATCTTTTTAACCCCTATCATCATTCACGGAGCCTTTTCCCAACTCAGTTGGGGTCGGCTTTCCAGTCTAACTGCGATTCGGCTGAACTTCGATATTTTCCGTGAAGCGACTGCCATCTGACCTTCACAACCCATGGGCGATATCGAAGTCCTGTAGTTAGACCGGTTGGATTTTTGATTTAGGGCTCCAACTACCCCTAACGACTGCATAGATGTTAGTATGACAACCGGGACCGACGTCTTAACGTGCTCTCCGAGGCACGGAGGGGTCTCAATGTCTTAAGAAATGGTCACCCATCCTAAGACCGGCCTGAGTCGATGTTGCTTAACCTTTCCTTTATATGAGACAAATATTTCCATACCAAACGGTTTATACATGCTATGATAAAATACCTAAATAATTCTAATACTGCATTATTAAAATAACAAATTTTTATTTAGTTTGACTGTATTGTAGTGAAACCCTTGGACACGCAATATGTCACATAGTAAGTAAGGGCGGCATCGCATTATGCAAGTATGACATCACGTGTGTAACTTGCATACAACTCGTGACGTCATACTTGTCTTTCAACCACAGGTGTGCTATGCTATGATGCTATGGATACATATCCACCAATCATTATATTATTTATCTATCCACATAGCATGTTATTATGATTGGTGGGTATGTAGGAAGCGTAGTAAGCGTAGCACATCTCTGTGGAAAAGCAACTTATATTGAATACTTATAATTTCTGAGGTCATTCTTCTGTTCTGAAAGCGTGAAGTGCAATCACTTCTACCTAAATATAGTAAATTTCTCAATATAACGTTACCTGGTGGAGCTCTATGAGCTGTTGGCGTCGGCAATTGAGCAGCCACACCGAACCCTCCCAACTTCACGGGCGCACAGTTATCTCTACCGGCAAGTAATACGCAATGAGGTCTAACGTCCCTGTGAACTATGTCATTCTCGTGGCAGTAGCGCAATGCCTCCAATATCTGACGCATGTAGTGGCTGAAAATTAATATGTAAACATTTCAAATACAACACCATGAAGTCTCAAACTAAGCAAAGTATGTATTATTAAAACTAGATAATATACCCCTTGATATAATGGGGTATCTACCTCATGTTGTCTGGGGTGTTTTGTCTGGATAGACATCTTCTATTTATTAAATGTCAAAACTGTAAGGCTCATAGAAAATTTAATGAAATACTAGCCCAAATACAAGACACTTTTATTCACTGTCAAATAAGAAACCATTACCCCCTTATTCATAATGAAACATTATTATTAGCTAAAAACCTTATTAGCTAAAAATGATCTCAAGAGCTCAAGAGAATCTTCTGTCTCTGTCAGGTGTACAAGAGAACAGATTGCGTCCCATTCTTATATGACAAGTGGTACCCATTTTAAACCTCTGATAACTCATTATGAGTAAGATTGCTAGTATTTAAATTGATGATTTAAAATAACTACAATAAGTAACAACTTACCATGCTACAGCTTCGCTGTATACAAATCCCGCGGTGGCTCTACGTACCACTTCAAAGCAAAGGTCTGAACCATCCATGCTAAAAGTAAGAAAAATTAGTATTATTATTAACAATTGTACAACAATTTGCATGACCCAAATCAAGGTCATCATGGTTAATTCTAAATTCAACCACACTCTTAAACAAAAAAGACCAAATACGCTTTTAGATGAATTTTACTTTTTTTTTAAAGCATGCCCAACATTATGTATGACTGTACACTTGAAAGTTCAATAAGTAAAAAATAACAAGCTACATGTAAACAGTACTTACTATTCAAAGACCATATAGAGCATGCCCTCGGAGCTGTATGTCTCAAGTAGTTCTACAATATGTGGGTGCTTGAGCATGTGACATATTGTTGCTTCACGTTTTAAATCTGTGGAAAATTTATCCTATAAGTATGTTTCTAAAAATCTCATGTGAAAGATAGGTACCTACATCTAAAAAGTTTATAAATGGTTCCCGATTCCCGCGGGATATAAAGTAGTCTATATTACAACTTATTGCATCAGCTACTCGTCAGTAAAGTTTTGTTAAAATCGGTCCAGCTGTTTCAGAGATTAGAAAAAAAATGGTTTCTTTTTAAGTACCTTATGTACTTTCGTATGTATTTAGTGAAGAGAAGCTGTTAATTGAAAATCACTCATAGACACTTCAATTTGTTGTGCCTCAATGTGCTGTTCTCTCTGAGACAGTCTTGAGAATGCCTCGTGAGTAGGTGAAACCTATGTCGACGTTTATAATGTCTTCTATTTAGCTAAATTAGTGCAATTGTATAAAAAAATCAACATCTTACCCCATTGTATTTTAATTTTATTTATCTGTATGGTTTTGTCTGTAAACCATTTGTTGATAACACAAAATTATGAATACCTATGTAATTAAATGACTAACCAAGGCAGGGTACTTAATACATAAATGTGTTACCTGCAGTACTGAGCCCAGGGCTAGCAGTAAACCGAGCTACATCAACAATTTTAACAGCAAACTGCTGGCCAGTCTGACGATGTACACAGCGGCGAACCAGGCTGAATGGTCCCCTTAAATAAAATTATTCCAATTAATTATACCTACTTCCAGTAGGTATGCTATGCCCTGCAACCAATACAGTCACAGACAGACAGACATATACCATCCCTATATCCCCAAAGGTGTAGGCAGAGGTGCATTACGTACCCACACTTTGCCAGTAATTTTGTCAGTTATATCAATCACTCTTAGCAACAACAATAAAGTATCTAAGACCCTTTTGCAAGATTACTTTTATTGGACCTAAACCACTTTTCATTCTATGGACCATCACCTTAATTGCAGCTTGAAGCTACAATAAAAATTATTTCATCACAGCACATACATTATTTTTTCAACACACATGACCACAACATTTTGTAGTATATTTTTAAGACATGAGTAACATTGGAATATGTGAATGAAGGCAGTAGGTAATTTTAATGTAGGTATGTTCAAATGAATGTAATTTTTTTCTTCGATATACATATCTATAATAGACTTATCTAGAACAAATTACATATGTTTAGAAAAGGGGATTTATGGATTTCTATTACACAAGTTTAAAATTTGAAAACAAACAACTGTTTTATTGTTTTTCAATACAAGGACCTAGTAAAACTGCCAAGGCACTCCTTAATATCTATTTAGAGCACAACTTAATGGTGAATTCATTACCATTACACCTTCTGCATTTATAAGGTAATTTTTTGCCATACTTTTTGATAAATGCTGTGCTGTTAGTGTATAAGGTATGGACCCCACAGATGTTCATATTGGAATATCAGATTTTATAATGACAAAATAAGTAAGTACTTAGGCAGTTGACAGCAATAGCAAATTCTCTAATCTTGGATAGAAGAAATAATTACTAGAAACCTATCATGAAAAATAAATATTTTATGTAATGGTTTTATGTACTTACTTGCCAATGATCTCACATAGCTCGTACACATCGTCAAAAAGCACTTCGTCTTCAGCCATTTTACACGATAAAACAGATTCCTACGTTTTAGAAAATATTCAAAAATATCATTTTAACACAGCCTTAAATCCCTCTGAGCAATGGTTACGCCCTGAGAATTTTTGTCACGATTCACAACGTTAAATACCTATTTGATGGACACCCAATGATATTTAAGTAAAAGGTAATAGACTCAAAAGTGCAGTAGAACTATATTAAACGGTGCTTAAAGCCTTATAGGAAAATGTACACAGAAAAATGTTCCGTTCTAAAATTTTCAGTACACAGTAATAGGTCCACGGGGATTCTTTAATCTTATTTAAATAATGTTAGACACTCACACTTTAAAAACAAGAAATACTCTTAATATTATATCAGCAAAAACTGACTACTGTGCATAATTTAGAATAAATTATTTTATTTCCCTTATTTTTGAGAAAATATTTTTCTCATTTACTTTTGACATTACGAGGGTTGCAAAAGTCTGAATGAAGATAGCTACGAGCTACGTACAAATCGAATGGTTCAAGAATGGATGGAATGAAATCCAGATTAAAAATACATTGCCAGACTCGGGTACTATTTATCTACTACCTACCAGCTGACTGTAAACTTTTAACGGCCATAGAGATTATAATATTGAATGGTAGGTAATAATTTAATGGACCGTTGGAATTTTGGTTATGAAGAAAGTATTGGTATATAAGTCATTTCAGTTGCACTGTATTTGTTATGATAACAGTAACACTACGTATAGTCACACATTTGTAAATTGGCTGCTGTACTAGTAGTAGTGCATCGGCTTTCGACTCCGGAGTCTCGGGTTCGATTCCTGGGTCAAATTAAATATTTGTGTGATCCACAAAAATGTTTGATTCGAAGTTTGGGTGTTTTTATGTAGGTATATTATGTAGGTATGTATTTAGAAATATGCATAGATAAGTAGGTACTTCGCCCGCTTGAAATTTTATAATAGTATTCAAAAATCTTCCTCGAAAACCACTCTATCAATTGGTGAAAACTGCATCAAAATATGGCGTATCAAAGTCTAAGCGTATTTTAAAGCATACATACGGATGGAAGTGACTTTGTTTTAATATGTTATGATAGTGATGTAGTAATGATGTTATCAGTTGTCTAGTCCCCATAGCACAAGCTTAAAGCTTAATTTGGGCTAGATGACGTTGTTTAAGAATGCCCAAAAAAATATTTATTAAAATATTTTGCCTTTATTACTGTGCCTTTCCCAACCCAGTCGGGGTCGGCTTTCCAGTTGAAATACGAAAACATAAAATAACTAACTAGATGTCTTGGCTTTAATTAGCTAAAATTTATACAGATACTTACAGGCAATAGTGCTACATTACATGACATTATTTGATTTGGACAAATTGACGAGCACAAGCAAGTACACGACATTCTCCATAAAGTAACCACTCCTTAATCTGATGTGAAATTTGTGAAGTGAGCTAGACTCTAGAGTTGATCTTCAAATAGGTGGCGGTGCATATCTATCTCAAATGGAGGTGTGGTATGCAACTCTTCTGCGGATCCAGACGTTTCAGGGTTATCGTGTAGAAGTGGGGCAACTGTTTGTTGGAGACTGTTGACTCTCTGCCTTCTGCCAATCTTACATAAGAGTAAGACGAGTTAGTTCCTATCTAAAAATATAGTAAAAGCAAATTCATTGCTTTCCAATATTGAAATATATTGTAAAATAAACTTCCACAAAAGTAAATATTAAAGTCTGGATACATTAAGAAACAGTTCAGTTTCAGATATTTATTTATTAATCATCAAACTCAGAATCGGAATATTTAACAGAATCATATGAAATTATTTACGTAATCCTATTGGACAGATTGTACTCGTTAAATTTTAGATATACATATAGCAGACTTATTGTCACTTGTACCCAAAAATATAAAGTTGTTTACAGTTAAACATTTTATTAAATTCAGATATGTACTATAACTGAATGTGAATAAATAACTTACCTAAACATTTCAAACATATTTAGGCTTGATTTCCTTTGAAATTATATGTACTCTAATTTCACAACGTTATTCATGAGATCTCTAGAGAATCATACTACGGCAAGACACAATTGACTTCTTTGTATTTTTTTTATCCAAAAATGCTATTTTGATAATCTTCTGTAAGATTATAACAAAAGTGTGGTACTGGTTAAAAATAGCATAGTTGACATAACATCGCAGTGGCCGGCAAAATTTGATTGAAATTTCGTCTCTGTCAAGTTTTCAGCAGCCAAATAAATTGCAATTGTGAACTTATAATCTGAAGAAATTTTATTTTGCTCCAAATCACGACATAGGCAAGGATAATTAGTTACCCGCAAATTAAAAGTTTTATAAGTTTAGAACTGCTTTGCAAATAACCAGCTGTTTATAGAAAAAAGACAACTTTTTTACTTTGGTGCGTAAAAATATATTGTTGTTAATTATTGGTTTGTTCTGCCTAGGTACAATTTAGTTTTATTTTCTACGCATTATTTTACAAAAGTTCTATACACCTCTTAACTAGGCATTGATGGACATTTGTATGTACCTCGGCTTTGCCTCGGCCTACATTTACACGTTCGTTCATCCATCAATGCTTCTTTTGATGGCTGCTGCAGTAATGCACTGTAATATAATTTACTATAAATAACTTATACTATAAACGTATTTAAAGATCATTATTTGTCTGTACATTAAAATATTTCGTAACATTAATGTGAGTTCATAACAACATTCTAATGCTGTATCAAGAATTTACGCGAGTAGGTATAAAATATTCTTGGTAGTTGCATTAGAGTGCTACACTTATTTATCAATTTTTTTATTGATTTTGTCATAATTTTTATTACAAAATAATTTCCTTTTGGGTGTTACATACTGCTGTAGAAATATTAGATTTTCTTTTGAAATATTCGCAGGCTGGAATATTTAAAGTAATTTCAGCATCGACAGATTTCACACGGGGTCCAGAGTTGACATTTACTTTGTAAGTGCATAGATATTCCAATTCATACAGTTCAAAGTTTGTTTGCTGAAAAAAAGAGTTTCAAATTAAATGTTATTTAAACGAAGACCAAGAATCACAGAGATGTGTATAATGAATTAATGATCTCAAAAAATTTTTTAAATGTCAAAAACTTTTCTAAACATTATTAAATGACAATAATTGCTCATAATATATTAATGTATAAAGCTATAAAATAGGCAGTGCAATTTTTTAAAACTGATAAGATTGAGCTACCATTATAATATTTTAATCTACCAAAAAAACGTTTATTTTTCTATGGCAGCACTCAAATCTGCCGCTCTTTTTTGTTGTGCCTAACTTCATTATCATTCGGCATTGGAAAATTTTAAAATTGATGAAAATCAAATTTTAACCGGGATTGTTTAATTTTTATGTGTTTCAATAATTAACTATCTCGATGGTTTGAAGTGTTTAATAAAATAAAATTATGTTTGATTTTTTTCTCAGAGGATTATTCTTCTTCCTTATATCTTACCTCGGTAGTAGCTGATAAACCTTCTTTACGTATTTTTTTGGGATCGGTACAACCAATGGTTCTCCAGTGTACGTAATATCTGTAATATACACATATTCTGCTATTAGTTTCAAGGAATTTCCAAATAATAATGTTATATTATCTAAAACTTACAATATTAATTAGTAGGAACTTAGTTACCTACTGGCAAACAGTAAGGTATTCCTATTCTGTCTTCTGTGCTACTGGTGCCCACAATAAATACATACCTAGGTTATCCCGTGCGCGACAGGTCTCACCTGTAGCGTTCCTCACCACAATGCTGGATTCATAGGGCTCATAGGTCTGAGGACCCTTTTACCGTATGAGCCTTATGAATGCAAGAGCAGCGTTGGAGTGGGGATGTCGACTATTACGCTGGCTGACTATTCCCTGCTCCGAGCAGGGAATAGTAGTAGTAGGAGCAGGGAACAAAAAGAATTTCGGTCACTGACCGGACGCTGCCTATCTCTGTCACTCGCGCACAATTATTGTTCTGTCTCGTTTATACAGGGGCGGCCAAAGCCCAAAGCGAAACCGCCATAATTATTAAGGCAGCTGAGTCTTCCTCATAATGTCCTCATACTTGGTCTCAATCGAAAAACTTTGTGCCACGAACGTTGAACGTTAACCTGTCTTTCACTCCGTCTTATTTATATCGACGTTCCGGCAAACCGCCTAGTTATAATTTTGCGCGGGTGACACTTTTAGCACTTTTTGCCCTGCACGTCTGCACGTCTGCAGACGTGCAGACGTGCAGGGCAAAAAGTGCGTTGCGTGCGGTCTAAAAGTCTAGGTAAAGTTGTAGGTACTATATGTTACGATTGGAATTATCGGGATATTTACCATTTAAGATTGGTTTGAGTTTCCGATATTTCGGCACTGTTGCAAGCACCAAGATGGCGGAAGAACTGGAGTACCTACTGGCGCGACGGTGGAAGTGCTGATGATAAATATCCCGATAATTCCAATAGTAATGTATACGACTACAATAGTTTAAATACCAGTACCTTGGTCACCAGCGGCGGCCTTACTCATCGCGAGGCCCCGGGCCGCAGTTCTTTGCGAGGCCCCTCTTTCATACTGCGGCCCAATGCCTCGGCCGCCCCTACGTCCATTGCTGGGCGCCCCAGGTACGCACTTGGAAGTATTCCCTGTGGCACCGACGGACTATGGCCGACTATGTGGCCTCTGTCTGGGGTTGGGTGGGGATTTATCCCGCATCATTGGGGTCGGATTTTACCCAGCGTCGGTGAGTAAATGTGCGTTCTGCGGGGCTTTAGCACTGCAGCTGAGCGTAGATGAGTCTGCGGCGCCCTGGCCACCGACTTCGGAACTCAGCAGGGAGAGTACTCTCCCTCTCCCTCTCGGCTGCCACCTTCGCGAGCATAACATGCTCGAAGAAGGATACGGCCACGCTCCACCTTCTCGCGCTGGAGACCATGGCTCAAAGCATGGTTTTTACTGAGAGGGGATTTACACCTGGTACCAACGACGAGGTCTCAGCGCTGACTTGCACACGCTGAGTGCTCCACAAGCATGTGAAGTGCGGTGCTTTCGCCGGAATCCTCGCAGTGTTGACACTGGAGCGTGACCTCAAGATGGATCCGGTCACCTTGCCGCCTGTGCAGCCATCCGTCCATAATCGGTCCTACCGTAGCGGTGGTGGTGGTTCCCCACCGTGGTTGATAAAGTCGCACCTTCGATGTCTTCATGAGATCCTGGCGGAGTTGGGAGCGCTGAGCCTCGATTTCTCAAGATGCAGGCCTGTGGTCCCGCTTCAGAACCCCCTTGAGCCATTAAAACAATGACGCAAATGCTCTTGCTTCTAGGTCCTATGGAGGGGTTCCGGCTAAGAGACATGCAGCCTCTAAGGAGATCGTGCGTTACCCTCTTAATATCTTGCCAGATCGCTGAAGACCTGTCAACGGTCTGTTTAAAACAGCCACGTTGTTGGCCGTTAATCTGGCTGCCCATACCGGGGCGTATAAGGCCATAATCCGACTCCGTACCCCGGGACATACAGCGAGACCCTTTCTCTTTCTTGAAAATTAAGAGATGCGAAAATAGGTAGGTCTGGTTGTTGTAGGGTACACGGTACAGTATTGACTTTGAATTCATTGCAAGCAAAATAATTCCAAGTTCAATTAGGTATGTTTTGAATAAATGAAATAGTTTACTAACTTTAGTTTAATTTACCGTTATATTATAATCTTAATAAATAATTAAGCATAAAATCAAAAATAATAAAAAATCTATTTTTTTTGCATTTTGTTGCGCGAGGCCCCTGTAAGCGCGAGGCCCCGGGCGATTGCCCTGTTCGCCCCCCCCTAGAGCCGCCACTGTTGGTCACAGAATAGGGAATCCTCGGTGTATTATTTTACTAATGACAAGACCGTGTTCCATTAATATTTTAAATATTTTTTTTACTCTACCTACCTAACTGAAAATAAATAAAAATTGTAAGTAAGTAACACTAAAGGTAATAATAGTTACCTTTTTGGATGTTTGTTAACATTTGACGAGGGCTGCCATGATATTTTTGCTTTCACTTTATTGTTATACCAGATTATTTTACTGAGACTCAACCCTTTTATCTTCATTTCTTTTTTCAGCGCTTCAGGTTCTGGACCTAAAAGGTAAGTACACTTGATCTAAGAGGTAAGTACGTAAATAATGAGTTTGGATTTGAGAGAAGATAGCTTTATCTAAGTTACATAAAAAACAAATTTACACGTACAGATCTATCCGCGTATCGGGATTTGATATGTCGCTGAACTGTGGCAAAATAAATGCTATTTAATATGAGTTTTGGACCGCGGGCAGATCTTACACGTTCTCGCTTACGGTTCGAACTGTAGTGTGTGTAAATGGGACCGCAGATAAAATCTGTAGAGCGATGCGATGGTTTCAATCTGAGAGATTGAAATGGCGCGAGTAAAATCCGTGTCGTTCCGATCCTGCACGTGTAAACGGCGCTTAAGTTACATCTTCCCACAGCAGGGATTTTACTGGGTGCCTTGAAAACTCGTAAATTTTGGAAAGACGAAGAGACAGACAATTAATAAATATTAATATTATCTGAGTATAAAAGTACCTAATTTCTCATTAGCTGTGGTATTGTAGAATATGGACGCCTTTTCACTATGCAATTTGCCATTTCCAAATTGGCTGATAGTTTGTACTTGTAAAAAATACATCGAGTTCGGCAACAAGTCGGTTATTTCTATGTAATTTTGTGACTGAAAAAAATATAAATTATATATGTATTTTTTTGCACAACTGGCATACTTTCTTGGAGCAGACTTTAGAATTTTAGATGATGCCTACATAATGGGTAGGGTTAGTACTTACTACAGTAAAACAGTGTAGGTAGGTATTTTGTGTTATTGTTCTCTTATTATTATAACAATATAACAATAAACAATTTTACCAAGATACCTGATTGATATTGTTAAATTTAAAAACTCCTTTTAGGAATTAAGAACAAATATTTGAGTGGTTATAGAAGTTGAAGTGTAGTTAAAGAAATTCAATATTTGAGTGGCAATTCAAACTCATTTAGGTACGTCCACGGACAGCTTCTATAAAGTAGGTAGGTACGTGCGTGCGGTCTCCGTAATAAGCCAACCTCGCTTGCAAACAGTGCTCCTTCTGATTAACAGACGGGGTTCTGTCAAATATAAAAGGAAGTTCCTAACATAAAAAAAAGAATAATCTTCTATTACGTGTGACGAGAGCTCAAAAATAAAAACTACACCGAAAGATGTAGGTATAGGGCTAGCTTCCCGGAAACTAGGATTACTGAATAAGTTAAAGAGATTATTTACACCGGACCAGAGGTGTCTGCTGTACAAGACGCATTTAAACCCTGCGTCGAATACTGCTCTCACCTCTGGGACGGCTCCGCGAAGTATTTGCTGGACGCTCTCGACGCTATGCTGCGACGCGCTATCCGTATTATAGATTGTCCGGAGGTAACGGGAAGCCTTGAGCCGCTAGCTCAGCGCCGAACAATAGCTTCCTTGGCCGCATTCTACCGTGTTTACCACGGCGAGTGTTCTGAAGAGCTCTTCAATCTGATCCCACCCTCTTCCTTCCGATCCCGAACAACGCGTGCCGGGCAGAGATGCCACTCCCACACAGTGGATTGCATGTTCGCAAGAACCGAGCGTTTTAAACGTTCGTTTCTCTGCCGAACGATAGTGGCCTGGAACGCCCTGCCTGTGCATGTGTTTCCTCCCACATATAATCCTAGGTTCTTTAAGCGGAGCGTGAAGAGGCACATCAGTAGGTCGTCAAGTTGAGGGCCACTCTCTATAGTAGATATTGTGTGCTGTGAGAGTGGCCCACAATCGTTAGACGTCGTCACGACTTACCACCAGGCGGGCGGCATCAATTTGGCGAACCAAATATAAAAAAAAAGACTATAAATTGGTAAGTGATTGTTTGAACCTATGCAGTTGTAGAGGAGGTAGTAGGATAGTTACATTCTTCTTCATTATATTGTCTTGGCCCAGTGCTCTGTGACGTGAATCGCATTTGGCCTCGCCTCGTACAGGTCATCTAAAGTACACGACTCTCTGCAACCCGGACATGACATCATGTGGCTGATGGTTTGTGGTGATTAGCCACTGGCATAGTGATGTCAGAATGTCTACCCAGTTACATAAGGTAGGAACATTATAAATACCTTAGATACAGTTTGATGGTTGACAAGTACAGAGTCCAGTTCACCACGTAATCCCTTAACACGCCTGCTCCAAAATACCTTATAGCGCATTATCGGCAAATCTGAGTTTGGCTCTTTCCATTCCAGTCTCACAGTGATTGTGCCTTAAATTAAAATTAGTTAAAAGCTTAAAAGATCATAATTTATAACCTACTAAGGTTATAAATTATGATCTTTTTTACCTTACTAAAGATAAGACTGATAAGACCAATATTAGAAATAAGACTTGAATCAACTTGGTCGTTAATTTCCAGGGATGTGGGGATGTGACTGCGATCTCCGGCTATCATCATATCACTTTTATATTGGAATGAACTGACTCCTAGCTTAAGAATTTTTGGCTTAAAAGCTAGGCTATTCCAAACCACTCGAAAAGTTTTCGTCTCTGATTCTACAGCGGTTTCAGTATGCACTCCCCGATAGAGTTTGTAAATAGCGTTTTTTAATACGTCAGATGAATGGACAACGGAATGAGCTGTAGAATCAGCAGGCGGTCGACGGAAACTTTTCGAGTGGTTCAAAAATCCTGACTGAAGGGGTTAAAACCGGATTCTAGTAACTTACCTTGTATTATGTTAAAAAATATTACATGCGACTTAGGTAGCGTCGGGGAGCAATCATGAGGTATTGCACCTTAAAAATTTTCACGATAAGTCCAGTTTAGTTTTGAAAGTTTTAAAACTTACCATTATTGGCGCCTATACGTCGCACCTTTAACTTCTTCGGTGCAGGTGGAGCACGGGGCCCTCTTCGTGGTGTAAACGGAGGACTTGGAGCAGAAAATCCCCTTGTTCCTGATGCACTTACTGCAGCTACACGGAATCGGTACCATCGACCGGGTTCAAATGCATTACGGAGTGAGACTCTTGTCCTGTTTATTAAAAAAAATACAAAACTAAATAGAACAACTTAGTTCAAATCAAGACTGACTGTGATATTTACCTACGTGCGAAAATTGGTAACTGCTTGAAATGAGGGAAGGAGCAATTTCGTTGCAAAAATTAAATGCTTGGTGAAATGTAGTCGGATAACCTCGTCTCTCAATCTCCTCTCCTAAATAACCTCTGTCAACATCGCGGGAAAAATATCAGCGGTAATAATTATTATTATTTCATAGTAAATAGGATATTGTCAGTAATATCCTATTTACTATGACATTGTAAATATTGGTTTTATGTGACAATACCCTGTCGTGATGATATGACTGCGCAGCAGTCCGAAATTTGTTGCTCTTGTAACTGTGTAATAATTCAATTGACTTACTTATTAGTCTTTAATAATAGGTTCCAATCTCCCAATTTGGTTTCTTCGTACTTAGGACCCAAGTGGTGTTGCTCTTGTACGAGGTAGTTCACTGGCCCAGGGACTGCTCTGGCCGCATCTCCTACTCCGCCAGACCATCGAAGTACAATAGACCGCTTCTTCTCTTTTGGTTCTTCTATTACTGGCATTGCTGGGAGACCTGATAACATTTTAATTAGGACAGGAGAAAATAACTACAAAGATCGGTGAAGTCAAATTGTCTGTTTATCTGTGGGTACAAAACAAATAGAGTGGATCTTCTACAAAATGGGCCATGATGGTCCTTCTCGACGATCACGCCCATGATCGTGGACGATGTATTACGAAATTACGAACATACTTCAGACTTATATACGACGTTAATGGCCGTAATGGTCCACTGTTTGGTTGCCCTGACTTGCCCTTGATGGCCGATTGTGTAGAGGCACGGTTTAGCACGCAACCAACCTCTATTTCAAGTCTTTCCAGTGTTTGACCAGCCAGCCGTTTAGCGGACGGATTATAGGAAACATAAGCACTAGATTAACGGCAATAGACTCGACCCTTATTACAAGGGACCAAGATAATAACTGGCGGAATGTATCTGTAGATATCCTCTATCTTCCACACGACTGCAGTCAATAGACATACCTACTCATCATGACTCAACCAATCATATTGTACGTGACTGTTTACTAACTACCAGGCGTCTGACTATCAATAATAATATACGGATACGCCCAATAGTTAATATCTTGTGTCCATTTCAACCCATAACACTTGAGTCCATGTGCTTCAAATTTAAAAATAGAAAGCTGAATTGATTATCTATTTTTGAAATACAAAATGAGATATCATTTTAATAAAACTAAACGTACCTACCTACTATAATACAATAACTCGTATAATTTGGTTAAATCCAAATATTAAGATTTATTAGTTATATAAATATATCTAGATTTAAGTTTAAACAGGTGTTTTCTCGACATTTGTTGGTTCCCAGGACAGTTGCGTGGAACATTAGAAAATTTTAGAACTAATAATTAAAACTTATCGACTATGTAATCTGTTACTAAACTAGATACCTAGAACTTAGATACTAAACTACGATTTAAACTGACATGGTAGTTTTACACTAAAGTAAACATTTTATTACTCAGACGGTAGAGATTCTCTTTAATTTTATAATGGTATAGTAGGTAAGTAAAAATCCTCGCGGTCTAACTATCAGAACTTCGATATCGCCCATGGGCTGTGGAGGTCAGATGGCAGTCGCTTCACGGAAAATATCGGAAGTTCAGCCGAATCGCAGTTAGACTGGAAAGCCGACCCCAACCGCGTTGGGAAAAATGCTCTGTCGATGATGATAGTAGGTAGGTACTGCAATTGTCCTGGCTGATGGAATTTTGGTTTGAATAATAGACTGATTATGGACTTGGTCGCGGCAATAGACTTTGCCCCCTATTACGTGTGACCAACAGAATTACTGACGAAGAGTGGGTGTGATAGTGTACCTTTGCCTACCTACCTAAGTAAATTGTATTACAAACGGGATATGTACAATATAACTAATAAATACTCTGTTATATCGATATTGCGTCTCTATTGCAAGCACCTTGTTACGCTTGCAATAGGTCTTGTACCGAAATACAGGTCGATCGCTTCGAAACATTAGATTTCATAATAGGTACTTAGATATAAGTATCACGATTGCAATAAAATTTATAGATCCTTGACTGCCCGGGCAGTTAGTCGAATTTATTTTAGCCAAATCTTTATGCAAAAGGTTAGTTTAATTTGATGGTCCATTTTATATTTTATAGAATACTAGCGGATGACCGCGGCTTCGCTTGCTTGACAAATTATATACACAAAAAGCTTCTTGGAGAACCACTCTATCCATTGTTGAAAACAGTATCAAAATCCGTTGCGTAATTTGAAAGATCTATGCATAGGTACATACAATGGAATCGACTTTGTTTTATACTATGTAATGATTATGATGCGTCATAATGTTACTTAATATAGTTTTTAAACAAAACTAGCGTTCGCAATTACGATATAGGTCCTAGCATTCCCGGCTAAGCTAAACGTGCTTGATTTTGGAGTAGATAGTCTGGTGTCCGGGAAACAAACCCACTTTCGTCGAAACGCAAGTCCAACCACACTACCAGAGTGCCTAGTACCAGTTGCCTGATATTACCGCTAGGGGCGCTGGTGTGAAACGTATGGTGAATACGAAAACGTATTTCGAGCAAATTAACGTAAGGAACTCGTACTAGACACTCAGGCTACCTACGTTTTTATTATGAACGTGAATAACTCATTGAAGCTAATAATTTGATCAACATATTTTCAGTCAAGGTTATACTATCACATTATGAGTACCTAGAAAAACCGATCCTTTCTTCCTTTCTCATCTGTGGTAGTAGTGTGCAGTTAGATGCGTATATCAATGTGACACAAGTTTCAATGTTATGCATTACACGTAGTTAAATTCAAAAATGAAATGTTCAATGTACCTAAGTGGTAACAATCGGTCAGGAAAGAAGGTTTAAGGTGATTTTCCAAGACCCTTTTCCACTAAAAATAGCCTCCGCGAGCTCGCGCGTGACCGCCGCGGCACCCGTAGGCTTCATTAGATAAAGATATAGGTACAGTGCTGTTTGACTTAAGTAGCAACGAACAATAATAAGCCTCCCGCGAGAAGCGTGGTTTCACAAACAAATATTTCAATTCACGCCTCGCATATTCTCGTCAATCCACACTGTCTCCACCAAAGATGCGCTGGGAGAGGATTGAAAATTTGCCATACAAATTTCAATTCTCTCCTCGCCTCGCCTCGCCTAGCCACTCTGGTGGAAAATAACCTTTACACTAATTACACTTTACAGATATTTCGTGTAAAAGCTCCACGTCCCCTAGTCATTGCTGACTCCAGAGAATCCCAAAATAGTGTATTGCAATCTACGTTGAATGGCTAATTAATACTAAATTTTGGTCGTATTACTGTACTATCCAAAGGAAACTTAAGCGAACATCATGAGAGCTACTGTTTTTTTACCTGGTACCGTCAACAGATCCACCGGCTCACTGCAAGTAGACCCACATCTATGCTGGCAGCATCGTTGAGTCCCGTCACATTGTTCGTCTGAGTTACACGCTGTCACGCACGCCTCCTCCCATTTCGGGGTATCTGATGCAGGACATGTTCCTGGCTTCCTTTCGTTAGCCCGACATTGAGATTTGCACTGTTGATAAAAAGGTATTTAATATAAGATATTTTTACTCGACTTGGCGACTACAAAGGCTACACAGATTTTTAAACATAAAACACCCTTTGTTTTCGGTAGTTAAAAAATTACGCCGTTTCATACATACCACGTTAGTCACAATACTTACAGCCATACAAGCTTGATGCTAGGTGGTTTCCAAAAGGTTTTATTATCTACTCTTCCCTTTTTTCTACGCAAACACACAGACATAATATTGCATATAAACAGAAAATCCCACCAAAAACATTTCATGACAAGTAAGGCCAAACAAGTAGGTGCGTATTGATTGTACTGTTAATACTAGTAGTTATCAGATTTAATGTAGAGCCAAGTTCCTAACTCTTCACGTCTTCCAAACCTTTTTAGTCACCTTTGCTTATATCATTATGTATGAGTCCTAGTTTTAAGTTCTCAACAAACTCTACAACTTAGGCAAATGGGTGGCTTTGCTGTTTCGTTACTCAAAGACTTATTGCCAATTAACGTGTAAAAATATAAAAGTTAAATATGCGAATATTTAACTGAAAAGAATTAGATATTTTGCTTGCTTTTTGTACACTGTCTACAGCATTGTATTCTAGCATCATTTGGGGCACATAAGCTCGTTTAGAATTATGAATAGTATTCATTTAACGCATGACCAACTCCTTATATAGGTAGGTAATTAGCTGTAATGTAAAGTATCCATAGACACTAGAATAGGACATGTAGATTCGATATTCTATTACAAAGCGTGGAACATTTAAAATATTACAGAGAGTAATATGCACAATGGTAGTCCTACTTAGGCACCTGACTAGATGTATGATAACTTTTTTAATTTTAATACTACAAAACTCAGATTTTGTCTACTAAATACTCGCGAATGCTACTAAATCATACCTAATTTTGGTAAATATTCATCCGTGATTTTCCTAGTTCTGACGAGTTTATGTTCTTATAACTTTTGAAGTATTATACTACAAATTCGAGGATTGAGGCTACAAAATTTTTAAACTTACTATTAAATACCTATATAAATTTCATTAAGATACGAAATGTAGCTCCTCAATCTAAACGGACATGACTAGATTGGTAAAAAAGTACTACTTACTTAACTGTAACATGATATTATCTTGTGGTTTCGTTTACGCATAATAATTAGATAGGTCCCTACTGAAATAATTTAACTGCTTCGGTGGCGTGGTCGGTAGTGCATCGGGTTCGATTCCCGGGTCGAATCAAATATTGGTGTGATTCACAAATGTTTGTTTCGGAGTTTGGGTGTTTTCTATATATATTATGAATGTATTTAGAAATATATAAGTACGTTTATCAGTTGTCTACATCCCATAGCACACACTTATAGCTTATTTTGGGCTTGATGACATTGTGTGATCTCACATTATATTTGATTCTAGCCGGGAATCTAATTTGAACTTTCGCAGCACATTTAACTATAATTACAAAGCCATTAAGGTAGGCGAAAGTCTCACATCATTAGGTAGTTCAACAATGATGATGATTGTGTGGTAATTAACAAAACGTTGAAACGAAATGATTAACGACACTCCAATCGTCTATTATTTACGTAATGCTTTCATGTGTTTTTTTAATAAATGACTTTTTTTTTTTTTTAATTCCGCGGCCCAAGGCCGCGGCTACTCTAACGTCCGTTGCCGGGCGTCCCTGGTTACTAGCAGAGGGTATGTCCAGTGGCGCCCGGCGGACTTTGACCACCCCTGTGGTCTCTGCGGGTGTTTGGTCGGGACGAGAATCCCGCGTCATTGGGGTCGGGTTTTATCCCGCGTCAGTGAGTGAATCTGGTTGCGTGCTATGGGGCAAAGGCCCCGCAGCACGCAACCCTTCTAGCCTGCTTCTGTAAGGACGGTGGGTGGCGATCCCGCCGTCCTCAGGCCCCGATCATGGAGGACGATAGTCTTGGGCGTAGTCGCGTAGTCTGGGGCGGCCTGGCCGCCGACTACGGAACTCGGCGGGGAGGGTACGCTCCCTCTCCCTCCCGGCCGCCTCCTTCGCGAGCATGACTTGCTCGCAGAAGGACACGGCCGCGTTCCACCTACTCCCGCTGGATACCATGGCTTGAAGCATGGTCCCCAGCGAGAGGGTATCCACGCCCAGACCCACTACGAGGTCCCGGCGCTGACTCGCCCACGCTGAGCACTCCACCAACGTGTGGAGTGCGGTGTCGTCGTCGGAAACCTCGCAGTGTTGACACCGGGGTGTGACCTCACGATGCATGCGAAACAGATAGCTACCGAAGCATCCATGCCCGGCAACCATCTGCGTCGCACGGTACGTGAGGTCACCATGCTGCCTCTGCAGCCAATCGTCCATGATCGGTCTCACCGCCGCGATGAAGATGGCACCCCCCTTGGGTTGCTCAAGTCGCACCCTTTAATAAATGACTATGGATTATGAAACAAATTCAATTGTTGAGAATGTAATCTAAACAAAAGGGTTATGGAGTAGGTACTAAGGTACCTACTTTCTACATTCGGTTACATAATTACTTGCGCTCGTAATCGTAACGGAAGGAGGAACTTGAACCGTAAGTGTATTATGAAATAAACACAAGTCTTCAACGGTTGAAATTGTTTTATTTCTTTTAAACATTTTAATAATAATGTTGGTATGACTTACCACTTCGATATTTGATAAAAAAAATGTTACGTGACTATACTATTACGATTTAGTTATAAACTCTCTGGCCCTCTTATTTCACCGGTTTTAATAATAACAATAAGAGCGCAAGTGTGTATTATTTATGAGTTTTATGTCCTAACTTATTTTATAGTTGATATTATATAATATAATTATTAGTATTTTATTTAATTATTTGAATATTATTTATTAATAATATATAATATAATTATTTAATAAATAAAATTATGTAATTCTTAGTATACCTGACACCGTGTACCTATTTTATTTTTCCGTTGTATAAAAACCTGGCCAAGTGCGTGTCCGGGCCACGCATAAATGGTCCCATAGTTACCCATTATAGGCCCTGTAACTCCTAAACTAACAAAGTTATCTGGTCCGCTATATTGTTTTCCTTCGTAAACAATATTATGGAGTAATATGGAGTACCATCATGAATTTTTCAGATTCTTCCGTTCATGTTTATATTTGGGGGGGGGGGGGGGGGGGGGGGGGGGGGGGGGTCAATGTGTTCAAATAAAAAATGCACTTTAAAGTTGAATATCCCGCAAACAGACACCTAAATCAAAAAATTGTCTTAGCAACCTCCCATTTTTTTAAAAAGAACTATCCAATTTATTACTAATAAGCTTGGAACGAGAAAAAAAAGGGAAAGCCGAGGACGGACGGACGGACATGACAATACTGTAAGGGTTCTGAGTTTAATACGGAACCCTAATATGTACCTACTTATCTGTAAGTTCCTCAAAATGTGACAAATACATATCTACTCACAGACATACTCTGAAAAGCCTGGTTACTGGAGTGAGTACCTCTATCTACCTATTATTAAATAGGTATTAAGTAAATACTAAATCTGAAATATTAAATTAAAATCGAGTTATTAATCTCCGATTACAATCTAATTACAACATATTCGTTCGAAATAACCATAAAATATTCATTTTTATGTGACATAATTATTGCAATTTGGTATTGAATTATGATTTTCAAACGCATATTTTTATCAGAATGAGATCAATGACTTCAAATTGAAGTAGGCTATTAAATATTAAAAAAATGATAGGTATTTTGTAATCACCTATTAGATTCAGCAGGGGATTCAATTTAAGTAGGTATTATGTAATAATAATTACAATATTAAGTGAGTAGTAGTCTGACAAACATTAAAGTTCCTTTTACAATAGGCTCGCCCCCTATAATTAAATGGGTTATACCGTTATGAGGGAAAAGTGGGCGCATGGGCGTAAAGTGGGCAGACGATAGTAGACAATATTTGCGGTATAGTTCGCGAGGCGTAAACTGAGCTTTGCATTTGTGTGAGTGCACGTACGTGAACGTATATATATATGTGACCTGTTTTATACACATGTGTTGTACACACAGCCTTTTTTCAAGTATATATGATGTCTATGCTTTTTACTCTACTTTTCGTGATCACTCACAAAAATACAAAGCTCAGCTTAGGCCTCGCGAACTATACCTATATGTATAATCTTTGGTAGATAAGGAAGAGTAGAGAAATACAAACGGTGGGTAATCCCAAAAGCAACTGTTTTGTACCTATGTTAGGAAGATATGGCATTATTTTCTCTAACTATCTCGAACGTCACGCAACTTTTAGTGCCAGGCAGTAACTAAAATATCATATAGCTTTGTCTATTTAAATACAATTTCTAGTCAAATTGGGGTTTTCCTTATCGATCGCCGTTCATTGTTTGCTCATTGTTAGTAATTGCCAATAAAGCTACAGTTTGTGTAGGTACCTACAAAGGTCAATAAAGGGGAATACCTGGTCAGCAAAAAGTAGAAACTAATCAAACTTCTATTGTGAACTGTAGATAGGTATGGGTAGGTACGGGCTTGTATTTGACATGGAATCTTAGATTATATCTTGGTTTATAGTTCGATGATGCCATTATTGTAGGAAAAAAGTTGTACGCACGCTAGGTTTGATACAAACATACGATACAAAGACTCTATAGAGAAATTATATAAAATAAAACATGGTAACTACTTATTTTTAACTACCTAGCCTGTTCTGGTGAATTTCGTGCCTCCTCGAATTAAAACTAAGTTTGTACGAATATTTTAAGATCAAAATTAGCCAAATCGGTCCAGGGGTGTTTTTCAGTTAATTTAGCGAGACAAACGAACTGCATTTATTTTTATTTATGAGAGAAGAAGAAGAAGATATATATATATATATATATTAGAAAGTAAAGAGAGCTCTATAATTACAATTATAGTTCGTAGATTACATAGAAAAGTGCGTTTTTTTACAAAATAAAAGTGGTGGGCCACCCATACTGTAGGGTTCCGTAGTTACCCATTATAGGCTCTAACTCATAAACTAACAAAGTTTTCTGGTCCGTTTTAGTTTTCCTTCAAAGTTTAATATATGGACTAACATCATAATCTTTTTCAGATTCTTCGAGCTAGCCTTCGAGTTGTTTAAACAAAAAAATGCGCTTTAAAGTTGAATGCGCAAACGGAAACCTAAATCAAAAATTGTGTTAGCAACCTCCCAATGTTTTACAAATACCTATCTAATCACACGATGGGGTTGACTTTTACTACGGAACCCTAAAAAGGTTTCGACACGACGACAGGGGTCATGTCTACACGTCTTCATAGGTACGTATGTAAGTACAATGAAATTAAGACACAATAAAACACACAGAACACGTAGAACACGTAGTAGTTAGGTATGTAGGTACATCCTTACCAAAGTCATGTTTAACTGTTTAAATAGTGAAGGAAAATATCGCGAAAAACACAGTATTCTTCCATAAAGGTCTTGTACATTGTTTCTCTCTGCCGATCCACAAATCCGATGTAGATAACTCGGTACCTAAGTAGCATACGATGAACCGCTTAAACTATCGAAACCTCGAGGGCCTCAAATAAATCTAGAAATAGAAATCTGGCGATTAGAAAAGAGTGGCTATGAGTTTTTATAGCCAGGTCTTTTACTCACTTACTTAGGTACCTTGCCTTGTGAATCTGGCTGTAAACATTAGTCTAGAAGCAATCATATTGACTATTGGAATTATCGGGATTTTTACTATTAATACGTTGGTTTGAGTTTCCGATATTTCGGCACTGTTATTTTTATCCCAATATACTTTTTCAACATCCACTGCCAGTATTTCAGTTCTTCCGTGAACATAGTGATTGCAACAGTGCCGAAATATTGAAAAGTCAAACCAACGTTACATGGTAAATATTCCGATAATTTCAATAGTATAATGTAAACGACCATGATAGTTTAAATACCTTTTGTTTTAGTCCGCGCAAGCGCCGTCGCTGTTATGTCCATTGCCGGGCGTCTCTGGTATTCACCAGAAGGTATCTCTAGTGCCGCTCGTAGTTTAAATACCTAAATCATTTTGACTTTTGTAGGTGTTACTTTACCAAAAAAATACTTACCAAAGATTTACTCTCTTTAGCTCTGTCGATACACATCAATTCACATCTTATCTTATACAATGTGTTTGAGGGTTTTGTTACAGGTTTCGTGTATCTCTTCGTCTTAGTCAAAGCCGTTTGTATAAAACATACTGCAACTAGCACTAAAAACACTTTTGAGTACATGTTCATGTTTTTAACACTTTTCTTTTCACTTTCCTGTTAACACTAAAGTGTACCTGAAAAAGGTAGAAAGTGCACTATCCGTTACTACTTAATGTTTCTTGTATACATTATTTAGGATAGGATAGGATTAGTCACGCAGTCAATCACTGACATTATAGACTGCTCTTAGATAATAAGATATTTTATTACTGTAATTAAATTTTATTAAATCTCAAACATTCAGTCATTAATTTTGAATTTCCTGTTGTAGTTTTTCGGTAGTCTAAAAAAGTGATAAAATTAGCGATTTAATTTTATTGTTTTGTTTTCACTGTAGGCACAATACCTCCCTAATATATATTGAAGAAATAACCCTCCCTGTTGCATTTGGGTAAAAATATGAATTTGAATCTTTCATAATCGACAAATCGTCAGCATGTGTACCATTTAATGGTAAAATTTACTTGACTCCTTGATATTTTAAATCCTCCTTTACATTTAAATACTATTAAATAGTTAATTATATATAAATAATTTAACACAATAACAAATCTTTTATGGAAATTGTAACTATTATCATGAATGATGAATTAAAAAATAAATCACTACAATTTCAATAATATTATGTAAGTAGGTACCTCATCAAGAAAATAAATACGAGAATAGATTAAAACCGTAACATATCGCGACCTTTCGAACTCGTGTGATCGACCTCTAGTTTTTTTGGAAAACACATTCGTCGGTTCGCGAGTGTATCGTTTGAAATGCGCGGTAACACTGCGTGCGCCGGCGCATATTCTACCGATCCGTGCCTTGCCTTCATTAATACACATCGATGATGCTTTCCTGTCTACACAATGACGGAATTCTGCTTTCGAGCCGGTTTCCTAATTTGAAAAAATCGTAACTGCTTCCTGGACTACGCGATGCCATTCTATAAACAGTGTTCGGTATGATGTATTTAATTGCATGGCGTTAGAATTACAGTTGCACGCAATGACATGTGAAACCAATTATTTCAATTATAGTAAGTATGTTTTATGTGGTATAAACGGATAGAAATTGTAATTAAATTTAATAATTTTAAACAAAAACAACCCGACTTCAGCCGTAAACTAAAAATGTGGGATATGTAAAGTTCTCTTCAATACAAATTAATCAAACCCAAACATAACGTAATTCGTTGAAGAGTTCCTTCGACTAGCTTTAAGCTCCCTCATCAGATCGACTCCAAACCTTCATTAAATGGTACTCCTTTATTACCTAATGAAAAAATTAACAAACGCACTTGTCGCCCTTACAATTTTTTAAGATTCCCTTCGATTTCTCGTGTCCCTTCGTCCAGCATACTCACCATGGAATCCTGATATTTCATGAATGCCAAAAAATTGTGCTGAAATAGTGCTAATTAGTGCCCAAAGGAAAAAAATAGTGCTCATATACTTAAGAAATTACAGCCATAGTTCGATGGACGAAGGTTTCGCCCAGCATACTTACTCACCTCCGTTTGTGGAATCTGTGTACGCTTCAACCATAATACCAACCATAGTGCCAAATGGTGTCCGAAAAGAAAAAACGATGCTCTAATAACTCCGGAGTTATAGGTTTCGTTCAGTGAGTATGCTGGGCGTAGGTTTTACGCCCAGCCTACTCACTGCACTACGCGAATACCGAACGAGCTATAGGTACAATTTACGGCTTAGAAAATTGTGCTTGAAATAGTGCCCAATATCAGTCCAATTTTTGCTTGACTTTTGACCTAGAAAACCATTAAATTTAATTGTAACTTTTACATAACATTACTCAGATTTAGTACAGTCGAGTTCAAAACTTTCTAATAACTTACATTTTGTATAACAATTTTTTAACCCCCGACGCAAAAACGACGGAAATTTGACGTGTCTGTCTTTATGTGTGTGTGTCTGTGGCATCGTAGCTCCCGAAAGGATGATCCGATTTAGATTTTGTTTTTTTTGTAAGGTGAATTGAATTAGTCGGGAGTGGCCTTAGCTATGTGTGATAAAAATCGGTTCAGTCGTTTAAAAGATACGGGGAGATGAGATGGAAATAAAACAACAATTTGCCGATAAATGCATGAAACGCACAAAGCGTTATTTTGTTCTAGAGTGAATCAAAAGTTCAATCTTAGGCAACAAGTGTAAATCGTTCGTGCGTCTACTCCTCCAAAACGGCTCGACAGATTTTGACCAAATTTGGCATGCTGGTCGACATCATACCAGGGAGTGCATATATCTGCAAATCATGCAAGTAGAGCTGACCACGGAGGAATAATCACCGAAAATGTCCTGCACATCGATGATTTAACATTTAGCTAGAAATTCCAAAATTGGCACGCGCGTGCAAGACATGCAGCTGGTGGGTTCAGAAAAAAGATTTTTGAAATCGGATGCACCAACGAGGAATAATCACCGAAAAACCAGATTTAATGGTTGCCATGAAAACACGTGCGTCAACAATGAAAATAGATTTTTTTTTATTCATTAATTGAAGTGTTTTTTCTGAAACTGATATGTAATCAAAACATTTGTTCCGCTCTACATTTGCAATTATCAGCATGCATTGCATACCTAGTATTATCTCCGAAACTACATAACCATTATTGTTATAATGTAAAGGGCAAATTAATAGTATCTCTGTGATATGCTTGTGATCATAAAATAACTTATTTTGATAAGTATTAATATTAAAATATTTAAATAAAAATTAATATTTAAATAACTATTCAAAAATTAACATGCTGAAAAATACTTTATTAAAACACAAAAGCATATATATCTACTAAAATATAAAAGAAAGAGATATGATACTTATAGCCGACTTTTTTTGTAGAATTAGTTAAATATAAAATTTCCAAACATTGTTATCCATTATAATCGTCTGTTTAGACTCAAATGCATAAAACACTATTTTAAGAGGTGTTTTTGACACGCTAAACATATACCTATCGTGGTATCTCGGTACATGTAAATATGATATCAATATAATTTATAGTCTATAGCACTTAGAGTAATTCTAAAAGAATTTTTAAAATCGGTTTAGTAGATCCGGAGATTACCTAAACACATTTTATTTTGCATTTCATTGCCTACATTATTATGATACTAGTTTATAAGATTAAGATATTAAATGAAGTGAAGTTAGCTTGAATAATAATGTCGCTGTTATTACACTACACCACGGAGTATATATTAAGTTTAAGGAATTGACACTAAAAAAATCTTTATACATGAGGCACACTAAAAGTTTTGCACTTCTAGCTAATTGGAACTATTTGAATTTCGAATGTTATATTTTTTTAAACGTTGCAATCTTTTTAGTAATAAAAAAATACAATTGGCGGGAAATCATTTGTCAATTGTTTTTTATCACACATAAAAGTTCTACGTATGCAACAAAAATGGAATTTAGTCGAAAAGAATTTAGAGCGACGATTTTTTATGATTTTAGAAGTTCTCTCTCTCCGCAAGACTGTGACAATTCGAGGACTATTGGGGATTGGTATGAGTCAAATCCAGAAAATTTTACACGAAGAATTGAAAGATCGGAAACTTTGTTGTCGTTGGATCCCTCATGAACTGACAGCGCAGCGGAGCATAAGCGGGCTCGCGTGAAATGGTGCTCACAGATGCTACTGAAGTACGACCACGGACATTCTAATGCTGTTTATGACATTGTCACAGGAGACGAAACGTGAATTTGAAAAACAGCAATCTTGTGAATGGGTGTTTGAAAATGAGAACAAGCCAACAAAAGTGAGGCAGGCGAGAAACGTTGGTAAAAAAATGATCGCGTTTTTTTTCTCAGCTACGGGTCCCATCTGTACAATTCCACTTTAAGATCAAAAGAGTGTTAATGCCGAGTGCTATTCTACCATTTGTTTACCCAGGATGTTAGAAAAAGTTTGCGAAAGACGACCCAAAAACCGCATTCTCCTACATCACGACAACGCTTCTTCACACACGGCCAACAAAACAAAGTCATTTTTAGCTTCCGAAACAGTACAACTCGTCACCCATCCTGCGCATAGCCCCAACCGAACATCCTGTGATTTCTGTATTTTTCCCAAAATCAAAGATTTGATGAGAGGTTTCACTTTTATCAACTCCGAAGAGGCACTGATAGCGTTCAATCAGCACGTAGAAAACATGCCTCCAGATCTGTGGTACTCCTGTTTTAAAAAATCGTTCGATCGCATGAAAAATGTTTAAAATGTAAAGGAGAGTATTTTGAAAAGCAATAAACAAAATATTTTGGTTTTAACATGTTGTTTTTTTAAGTTATGCAAAACTTATAGTGTGACCTACGTATTTCATTATTACAAATTTTCAAGATCTCAAATAGGTACCTACCTATTTTATTAATTTTGTTGGCTGCATTTGACTATTAGTGCCCAGACATTTTTTTTGAGAAATATTTCACCCTACAAGCAGTGAAGTAATACGAGTAGATTTCATTTACGCTTACAATTTCATTTATTTATGAAAAATACAAAATTTAATTAATAAAAATTAAAATAAATTAAATTACCATTTAATCGACAGTTTTTGATATCTGATAAAATACCACAATTATTCCCAATCAGATAACCGCCCACAATTAGAATTTTTAATATTTTTATCCAAAAACATGTGTGAACGACTGTACCTCATTTAACGTTAGTATGTAGAAGTTTACAATTAAATTTAATGGTTTTCTGGGTTAAAAGTCAAGCGAAAATGGACTGATATTGGGCACTATTTCAAGCACAATTTTTTAAGCCGTAAATTGAACCTATAGCTCGTTCGGTATTCGCGTAGTGAAGTGAGTATGCTGGGCGTAGGTTTTACGCCCAGCATACTCACTTCACTACGAAGTCATGAACGAAGCCTATAACTCCGGAGTTATTAGAGCACCGTTTTTTCTTTTAGGGCAACATTTTTTTAAGTATGAATTATGGTTGAAGCGTACACAGATTCCACAAACGGAGGTGAGTGTGCTGGGCGAAACCTTCGTGCAGCATACTCATCGAACTATGGTTGTAATTTCTTAAGTATAAGACCCCTTTTTTTTTTCTTTGGGCACTAATTAGCACTATTTCAGCACAATTTTTTGGCATTCATGAAGTATCAGGATTCCACGGTGATATGCTGGACGAAGGGACACGATTTCTCCGTGTTCCGATCAGGTAAATATTGATTAAACATTAATAAAAAACATTTATTTATAAAAATATACATTATTATATACTAGGTACAATAGAAAATGAAATTAATACTAAATTTAATTATTACTATTTAAAAAAAAATGTAAAAAGTTTGGGCCCCGCGGTAGGGTGCCCATCATGGCGGCGGCATTCCCGCGCTGTATGGCGATGCTTATCCGCTGCGCGAGAAATCCGCCGGCTCGTAAGTCTCCCGTTACCTCCCTGAGCCGTTTGCTGAGCTCCTTGAAAAGCGAGTGGGCGCCCGGGCCCCACGGGCCCAGTGTCTCGACACCAAATGCGACAAAGTCGTATTGAGTGCCGAGACAACTGTACTTGCCCACCTTCGAGCGCTCACGTACCTCGGCCGCCGCGCCGGCACGTTTGGCAGTTGCCGGAAGATAGGACGCAGCTAGTGTGTCGGCACATGTGGCGTCCCACACTAGTGGGCGACCCATCCTCCATGGTATCATTGACATCCCGTCAGGTCTCTTACCATCGTCCCGTGCAATGTGCTGGGGCTCCAGAATCGCAGGGACGTTTACACTGACGAGACACCGTCGCAGGATATCGTTGATCGCGGCATGGCGGGATAGGCGGCCAGCACTCGAAGAGCAGGCAAGCCCATGGTGACCTAGGCGATCCACACTCGCTCCACAAGAAGCACAACTATGTTCTACACAAACCTCGGCCCCCAGCCGGAGACCGATGGCGAGTCGGAGAGTGTTGTGTTCAATGAAAGTACCAGTGTTGGGGGATGGGTAGGCATGGAGCCAGTGTCCGGATTCCTGTCTTGACACTGCTTCCAGCCTGGCGCGATTTTTTAAAGATGACGAGGTATCAATGAGGGTTTGTAAAATATGTTGGCATGAAATGTTATCCCAGGCCTTCTGATTTTTGAGAGTGGGAGGGAAATTTGGACTCGGTCCAGCTAGCCAGGCAGTTTCAGCCTCGACCAAGCTCGCGATCTCACAGTTTGTAGCCGCGGGGGCTTTAAGGATTTTTCCTGCGAGGTCAGACGAGCTATGGATTGAGGACAGAAATGCTGGCAGTGCTACAGTAGAGATTTTTCGGGTTCCCAGGCCACCATACCTAATTGGTAGGGAGGCTTGGGTCCATGCCTGCTCGCTTAGTCTGATATTTATGATAGCTTCAATTTGGAATTTTATTGTATTGTCCAAGTCTTGGGTTAGATGGGGAAATTTCCACACTGGGCAGCAGCGGAGCAGGTACGTAAATTTAGGAACAAATAGACAAAACTTAATGATGAAAAGAGCGGAATGGCTGCTAATTTTAAGGAGGCGGTCCGAAAATTCATTAAATTTAGAAACCGAATTTGTTAGAAGTGGTGGAATGGCCTCATCAAAAATAGGTGAACCAAGGAGGCTTAGACTGTTCTTTGTTACTATATTGATATTTGGGGCTACGCTATTAAAATTATTAACTATGGATTGAGCAGAGGTTGTGTTTATTTTGTCGTTAATGAAGAGTTCAGACTTATTAAAATTTAAATGTAAGCCAATGAGATCAAAATTTTGTTTTATCATTACTAAGTCAGTTAGAACAGTCTGAGCGTCCCCGGCTATGGTACCGTCATCTAGGTACCATATATTCAACTTTGAATTTACTTTGTGGATTATCGAATTAATGGCCAAACTGAAGATTGCTGGACCGAGGGGATCACCCTGCTGACATCCCACAGCCGAAATAATTTCATTATTTTTGTGTAATAATTTAGGAGGACAGTGATAACACTGTAACATAAAATTGTAGATCTCCGGAACGTATAATTTAATTTCATTCAGGAGGATGTCCCTGTTGACCGAATTAAAAGCATTTTTTACGTCTAACTTAAGGATCACTTCACATTGATCATCTTGAGCAAAGGTGCGTACGGAATGTACCGTCGCTTCGCAACCTCCACGGGTTCCGAAGCCAACTTGTACGGGTTCGAAAAGGGACTGAAATTTTGACCGTGTTAGCCGAACACAAATTTTGGCAGCCAATCGCCGCAGAGTGGACCCTACAGCGATCGGTCGTACACCACCATCTTTTTTAATTAAAGCTATTAAATTTGCTCCGTATAGGATAGGCGTAACTTCCTGGCACACAGCCCCCTCCAACATGATGTTGACTAGTCCGGTTAGGGCCGAGATGACGTGGTCGCCACCTGCGCCCACACTGTGGCTGGTGAGGTCTTTGAGATGCTGGGGGGAGATGCCATCCAGTCCAGACGCCGAACCTATAGGGAAAGAAGCAATGGCAGCAACAACATCTTCTTCTTTGGCGTGGAGGCATGTTGCAACCTCAGATGGTGGGTCTACAAAAGGTGGACAGGTAGGGCCTGGGGGGTGTTTCGATTGTAATGCTAAGGCGGTCTCCGGTGTATCAGGTGCTATGGTGTCATTTGAAAAAAGAAGCCGAGCGGCACCCTTTAGGTCTCCGTCTTGCACTTTCTCTTCAACTTTAGAGAACAAGTCTTTAGGTTTGCTATACGGAGGCCTTGGAGGTGCCACTGGGGGTAATTGAGTGTTAGGGGCAGTGGTATTTTTAATTTGTTGAGTGAGTGAGGTTTTAGTTTCGGGGGTGGCGTGTGTTCTGTAAGCGAATGTTAGGAGGTCATGCCAAGAAGCGGGGTTGTTGTCGCGAGTACATTTTCGAATGGTATCTGCTAGAGCCGAGGCTACGCAGGATCGGGCACCCCGGGGTATTCGTTTTACGATGCTAGTTGAATGTTTCAGTTGGCTAAGGTGTGAGTGTAGGGGTATGGGGGATAGTGGTGAGTTGTTGAAAGTCAGGGGGTCGAGGTTTTGGCTACATGGAGGTAAATTAATGATACGAGCGTGATGAATACGTGATTGATGTACATGAAGTCCTTTTGTGCTATGAAAAGATCGTGAACACACTTCACAGATGTGCATACGGCTCGAGGAAAAGGAACACTTACTTACAGTAAAATATTTAAAAAGTACTTAAACTATTAGAAAAAATATAACTAAGGAAAATAATTGTTCAGGGCTAGTAGTAAAAAAAAACGAAGAAATTCAAAGGGTAGTAGTGTTTGCTTGCAAAGCTTGATTCATTTATAGAATTTTAAATTTTTCAATTTTCAAAGCTCCCATCCAACCATATCATAGACTTATTACAACACTGTGCGCACATAACAGCGGCTGGTTGCCACGCAACCGTTACTATGGTTTCGTATATTGTTACACTTTCTTTTGCACATACATATCAATTATAATGGATTCTGATTCTGTAATTAGTACTTTAATATCATTCATAACACTTCTATCACTGAATTAGGCTATAAACTCAACATTTTGGTATATTTTATTTATGTAGGAACGGTATTATATTTTAGATGTTAAAAAATACGGAGCAACTATATTGACAGCTTTTGAAATTACAGAATGAGAATAAAAAAAAAAATAATAATAGACTATTAGAGTCGCGCGAAACCTCACCGTAGTGTATCTAGTTTGGTAAATTGTTTCTGATACCCACGGAACCTAGTACCGACATAAACAAAGTTTTCTGATCTTCTCAATCTATTTTCACACCATAATAATAAACTCTACATTGTTGTAACATATAGAGAAGATAGACATCTTAATAATTAGTAGGTAGGTATACTATCTAATCAATAATAATTGCTGTTTGTCTAGTAATTACTAATAGAGTCACAAAATAAATATAGCGGTTCCGGTTTCGTTTATTTAATTTGTGATAGAGTTCTCATGACTGGACATATACTTACAAATTATCAGGCAAATACTTAAGAACCTAACGATTCAATATTGGATAAGATTAAATATTGGAGAAAAGTTTTTTCTTAAAACATTTTACTTACCATTGTTTTACCTAACGATTACGTTAATTAACTAAAATAAATAAATCCGTACAGGTTTGGAAGATATGGGAGAATAAAAAATATTACATACATAATATACATTCAAGATATACGCGAAAAGTACCTACATGTAACACCTGTATATGAAACTTCCTTGTCAATCTACTAAAAAAAAATTGTTAAAAATGGTTACCCTACTTATTTATTGTCCAGTTCCTAACTCATATTCGACAATTGCGAGAACGCCTTTCGAACGAGCTTATCTGCCCTGTTTTCTTAGAAAAAACATTCCGGCCGATTCACCGAATCGCACGAATACAATCGTTTTAATTAGGCCTTCTTTTTTAAAAAGCTAATAAAACAAAATATAAATCGTTCACAAAGGAAGGATTCAACGACCGGTTGATTGCATTGTGCGTATGAGCAGGCCGGATGCCCTTCAAGAGCTTAATTAAAGTTTCTGTTAGACTGAACTACTATAATTACTATAAATTTTGACGATTCGTTATAATACTTATAATAATAGATGATGATCATGGTTATACTCGTACTATTCCCTATTCTCTTGTATTACATAGTTCTTTTGTTTCCAATTTCAGTACATAACACAAATAAAAGCATTGAGATAAAAATTTGTCAGGACTCAGTATCGATTCGTCCATTTTGATTCTGGCCATGGACGGTCGCGGACAATGTCCACTTGGACTGGACGCATGAACCTCAGTACATTTGGAAATCTGCAATAGATCACTTTAATTTTAGGAAGATGTTCACTTTATTTGGATTAATGAACGTATCCTCATCCATTGAGTTTCTTAGATGAGCACATTTATACAAACTTTAGGAACCAATGCAGAAGCAGCAGCTTGACTTCGTACTCTTTTCATTTGCTAAGATATTGGCATACCTACTTCGTTCGCTTCTACAACTTCCAATCGTATTTTTATTCATGATCTCCCGTTACGGATATGTGGGTACGGGATGGGTGTGTACACTTTGTCAGGTCCATGATCCACACATTTACTTTATGTACCTGTTTCGTCAATCTCTTTTCATCCATCTTTTCTCCATAACCGAAAGATGGTATGGATAGGAAAAGAGATGCTTAGATGAAGCATCTCTTTTCCTATCTTGTTCCTTTCCTTTCTTCAATGATTAGAAACTGGTTGAACTTTACGCGAATTTTCCGTGTTTGTATAATAAATATGATTTATTTCAAAAATATTGCAATGTATTTACGATAAGGCGATAACAGATGTACCTATGATGATTGGATAGAACCATCTATATAAAACAAAGTCGTGTTGGTTAAGAGATTAATAGCTCGAGAACGGCTGGATCAGTTTGACAAATTCTTTTTTTGTTGTGTTCGTTATTATCAGGAGAAGGATCTTTTGAAATAAAAAAAATGTGTGGAACATTAGAACTATTAATCGGTACGAAGTTCGCCGGGACAGCTAGTAATTTATAAAAGATTTCGAGTGCATTAGTTACACAACACTGTCTATTAGCACTTGCAGTTACTTATTATTCACCCTCGCTGTTCTCAAAACGTGAAGTGTTAACAAGTATACTCTAATTCGCGGTAGGTTCATAATTGGACCTAAGGATTTCATTTTGCAGGTACTCAAACTGGAGCAATGGCCCTTTATGGCTCCAAGACTACCTAGGTTGTTTCATTTTTACTTTATTAACCTACCTAATTAACTCACAGATTCTTGCGATTCTACACGCGTTGAATAGTTTTTCGTTTGCCATTTTCACGGGAGCGTTTATCGGGGATAAATAGTACCCTGTAGAACTCATTGACTGCCAACTGCCGTAACTGATTCCGTAAACTCTCTAGTAGTTCCAAACCTCAATTTGAATTATATTCTCTACTACTACATTAAAACATAGTATTCACCAACTCCTGACTTGGATCCTAAACTATATAAAGTCTTTTTCCAGGTTATTAGTAGTCTGTAAGGGCTTTGACCCCAATAGGGTTGACTGATATATTTATAGAAAGGTATACACGTATAGAATAAGAATTTATGAGTGCCTACTCTTGATTACTTGTCCAAAATCTTTGAGATGACCTAACCACGAACGGACAACCATTCGGATGAAGTCACCATAGTAACTTTTATCCCCCCAAGAAAGACCTATCCAAAAATGTATCACAAATAGCTATTGTAGGGGGGAACCAAAATTGCATTGTCCTTTATCCAATGGTTAGAGCAGAGACATGGTATCCCCGTCGCTTCGCTCGGATAAATAGCAAATGCTTCAAATGATAGTGCATTGGCTTTCGACTCTGAAGTCTAGGATCGTATCAAATATTTGTGTGATCCAGAAATGTGTATTTGAGTTTTTTTTTTTTATTGGGTTCGCCAAATTGACGCCGCCCGCCTGGTGGTAAGTTGTGACGACGTCTAGCGATTGTGGGCCAGTCTCACAGCACACAATACTATAGAGAGTGGCCCTCAACTTGACGACCTACTGATGTGCCTCTTCACGCATCCCCTGTGTGGGAGTGGCATCTCTGCCCGGCACGCGTGGTTCGGGATCAGAAGGAAGAGGGTGGGATCAGATTGAAGAGCCCTTCAGAACACTCGCCGTGGTAAATACGTTAGAATGCGGCCAAGGAAGCTATTGTTCGGCGCTGAGCTAGCGGCTCATGGCTTCCCGTTACCTCCGGACAATCTATAATACGGATAGCCCGTCGCTGCATAGCGTCGAGAGCCTCCAGCAGATACTTCGCGGTACGTCCCAGAGGTGAGAGCAGTATTCGACGCAGGGTCTAATCTGCATCTTGTACAGTCTTGTACCTCTGGTCCGGTGTAAAGAATCACTTTACCTTATTCAGTATTCCTAGTTTCCGCGAAGCTAGCCCTATACATCTTTCGATGTAGTTTTTATTATTGAGCTCTCGACGAACGTCTATGCCAAGGATGTCAAGGTTGTCCTTCATTGGTAATTTCCGTGTGTAAGTGTGTAAGTATGTATAGGAAGGTTAGTAATATTATCTGGATCACACCGCCGCCTTCATCAGCGTTCCCCGCTGCCACATGCTTATGACCACTGGGGCATAAGCTAGAAACAAAACAATTTGGCGTCTTGACCACTCACCAGACTAAATCTAGTTACGCGGCTGATATGACATTACACTAACATGTTCAGTTTTTTTTGCTGTAAAAGACATCAAGTTTACAAGAAGATGTTTTTACCTTAATTTCTATCTAATATTTAATCAAATTATATTATTAATTTCTTTTTAAACCTATTTATTTGCAATACTCACAGTATTTTATTTGGATGTTTCTATCAACATGGTGTCTAAAGTCTGCTGATCGGTCGAACGACTGATATGAGTGTTGTCACTCTCCCTTACCATGGCGCTCGGGAGAGTTTGTCGTTATCCAATAATATCCCAGGAAATTTCAAAAATGTATAGGTAAATTGGGTCCCGCGTTCGGAATTTTCTGCGATATCATTGGTTATCGACAAACTCATCCGATGCCATGCTACCAGGAATCCTGACAATTACTTTGTTATATTATGTCGCCATGACAACACGATGACCAAGTAAGATATCGATAAAAAAATTCACACGCAAAGAGGTTCAATATAATCATTATTGTAATCTTAACATAGTATAAAACAAGTCACTTCTTGCCGTATGTGCCTATGCCTATGCATAGATCTTTAAAACTACGCAACGGATTTTATGCGGTTTTTACCAATGGATAGAGTGGTTCTCAAGAAAGGTTATTAGTACCTACCTATATAGCTATTTAAAGGTATTTTTTCTGATCTGAGAATAACGTAAATACCCTTAATGTAACCTTTATTTCATTAAGTTTAATAAGTACCTATTAATAATAAATTGTGTCTTTTTTATCTAGCGCGACTTTGCATGAACAGTTTGTTAATACACATTAGCAATACGGACCTAGGCCTCATAAACGAAGCCCGCTCTTTTTATATTTGTAACATACAGTTAGGTCTTTTTTCCATTGGACTATGGTATTCCACTTACCAACCTGTCCATCAACACCCGCCATATGTACTGACCTGTTTCATCAACCTCCTTTCATCTATCTTTTCTACGTGCCCGAACCATCTAAGCATCCCTTTATCAAGATCACTACACACCGCATAGTTTCCGTATCACGCGGCTGTTCCTCACTTTAGCCATACTTTTCAAACTTCTCAGTTTCACTGCACACTGCATTTATTTTACTTTCATGCGTCTTCTGCCACACCCAATATTCACTACCTTGCAAAAGTGTAGGGACAAACTCTCCTCTACACACAGCCAACCAGGCCTTCTGACTGGACCTTCTGACTGTTCATAAAGTTATGCAGTTACCCAATCACTTGATGCCCTGCTATAACTCTTCGTTTAATATCATCGTCATAATACCCTTTATCCCTTGTAAACTTGGACCCAAAGTGCACGAACTCTTTCACTTGGTCCACTCTTTCTCCTTCAATCACAGTCACACATTTTTATATTACGAGTCAGAAATATCATAATATATCGGCGGAGGAAGCAGTCTCACGGGGCGAGGTGGTGTTGGCTCGTATATTGTACAAAATGTTGAAACTGGTCAATACCCAAACCAAAATCCAATCTTAATCATTTTTTTAGCTAGAGATATCCAGGGAAATGTCCCTCTGAATAGCAACGGGTACCAAAATGATCCTACAAAAGGTTTGGACACAACCAAGGTTATGAATTTTACTGGTGGTTGCAGAAAGTTCTGCGGTAGGCGTAAGCAACCCACAGATGTTAATATTTTTGGTCTTACTTCTTGAACTTTGTAAATAATGTAATTTTACTAAATAATACTTATTTATATGTTTATAAATAGTAAAAAAGTCTTGTTTTCATAAACGACATCCACCTTAGTGACATTTTTGAAACCTTTCGATTTTCCTAGTCGATTTAGCAAATTTATCGATAGCGTGTATCGACACTGTTACATCACAAGTGGGGGTTATTTTTTGTCTTGTCATTATAGTGTTATGATACAAAATGTATAATGTATGTGTTTGTGAAAATGTTAATGTGTTATTCTTATTGTCATGTGTCAGTTTCGTAGTGGCACCCGATTGGGTTTGAGCGTCTGAGAATGTGTGCGTGTCGATGACCCCCCGCACCAAACATGGCAGACTTTTATGTATCGGGAAAATACATAATGCCTTGTCCCGTCGTATACGGAGATAGCGTATACGATGACAGCGTTGGTCTATGATCTGGATCCTATTGCACAAGCTTTTAGTTTAGTTGGGCCAGATGAAAATACACGGATGGCGTCAATAAAATTTATTGACGCCATCCATGTGTTTAACCCGAAAACCTAAGTTTAATGAGTTGTAGTGGTTTGTTACAAATTCAGTGAATCAAAAAATATACATGAAACAAACTTTACCGTTTTTGTTTACTGCCGTACTGTAAAATATCCTTTTGGCTTTTACTACTTTTCATCCTGGATGGGTCGAAATAAATAAACATTATTTTATACAGAAATCCATAATCTAACGCTCTATATCCTGGGTGGTATTAAATATACATTGCCGTATCCCCCTCTGTTATACGTACTAGTTACTGACAAGTGGGCGTAATCATATTATATCCTCTGCCTATCAACATCACACAATGGCAGACTGTTCGAAATGTTATATGCGTTCCTTGAATACCTACAATGTAAGTATTTGAGAGTAAGTACAGAAGGCGTAACTTGAAACTTCCGTCACGGTCTCATGCAAGACGAGCCAGTTCTATTAAGAATGAAGTACTCATTGTATACTAGTTTTGTAATCTTGAAACATGGTGGTCCAGTCAGCTGCATAAAGATATTATGACACAGCTAAAACCCACATTATTTTAATATGACATAGCCCGGGCTGCAGAGATTGTAGGTAGGTAGGTTTGCAGCTATGTAACTTCGGTCGTGGTTGTTAGAATTTAGGTGTAGATTATGGAACGTTTAGTTAATTAATTTTCAATTATATCTATAATAGTACCTAGTAACAGCAATAGGCTTACTGCTGACAAATTGTGGGTGTGTGCACCTCTACTAAACTTTGGATCTGTGCCGTAATTAGGGAAGCCGTATTTTTTCTGGCAAACATTTAGATTTTAGGCCACAGAAATTACTACAAATTTTGATTTGAAATTTTCATGTCGCTCGACACCTCGACACAGTAGGTATACATAACTGCAAAATCCCCTCATCATTAGTTCTTGTTGAACTACTGCTAATATGTTCGGTAGTTGAACTGAGACCTCAGGTTACGGCGTATGTTTTTACGTGACTCGCATGTAGCAAATTCTCAACTGCGTGTTTCGATCCGTGACATGTTTTCTGTGTAAGTATATTATCTAAAGTGTACTTTATCAACAAGATTTTTTGTCTTCAGTCTATCTATAACCAATGATATCGCAGAAAATTAAAAAAATGTTAATTAGTCATTTGCTTACGATATTACGAGTATCATTGGTTGAATAAGTAGATTCACACTGCCATTCTTCTGGCAGGCTGTTCATAATCGTCCATACATCGATGGACACATCGATTAATGTGTAATTGAGTAATACTCCATTTGCTTTTTTTTTATTTTTAAATTCCGCGGCTCAAGGCTGCGGCTGCTCTAACGTCCGTTGCCGGGCGTCTCTGGATACAAGCAGAACGTACTTCCAGTGGTAATAATATATGCTTGTCTAAGTTAAAGTAAATTAAAAATACGAGTTGGGTCGGCAGTGAAAGGTTTGACAGAGAGAAGAGAAGATAAGAAGAAGAAGATAAGAAGAAGAAGGAAGGTACTAAGTAGGTATAGGTACGCTCTTTATTGGTCGGCACTTCAGGGGATTCCCGTTGCCACAGGGGATATCCTTTGCCACAGAGGTATTCTTACGAGTGTGTAACTGGGACGCTCGGCAATAGACGGATAAAAAAATTACTGCTCTTTAAAATAACTACATATTATAAGTAGTATGTATTCTGAACTATGTGTAAGATTTAATATTTGTATACTTCAACAAGTTAAAAGAATAAATTGTAAAATATTAATGGAAGTAATAAATACCTGGTAACATTTGTATTCCAACTGAAAAAAAATAACAGCCAATTCAGTTCCCAATAGCAAGTTTACTTGAAACACCTTTTAAAACACCAAATACCCATCACATTGCATGTAAAAACTACAGGCGCAGTGCCATCTGTTCTGCAGGCCTGTTGTCAATTTCCGAAGTATGTACCTACTACAAAATATTGTTGTAGCATCTGTGCACTGTGATTGGAAACATCCTTTGCTAATTTATCAGCTGTGACATTTTGTTTCTCATTCCAGTTTATAATCTGAATGCTATTTTAAATTTTTGAGGATTCGGCAGAGTATAGAAAATACGTATATGTACTTATCGCCATCCAACGTGGCAACACAGCCAGCATTCTGGGAACCTTACCAGTCGGCAATGACGCGGAGGATTTTTTTTATAATTGTGCCTCGGAGAGCTCGTTAAGCAGTCGGTCCCGGTTGTTATACAAACATCTATAGCAGTCGTTAGGGGTAGTTGGAGCCCTAAATCAAAAAATAGAGTTGGGAAAGGTGTCGGTGGATGACGATATTGTAATTCTTATTGTAAGTATTATGTTTATATTACTTTTATTGGTAGGTAATATTTCAAAATATAATCCGCAACGAACGTCTTCTTGGAACAAACTAGCTAGCGGTCTGTTCCTTACACACAGATCATTTTACCCATGGACAAGATAAAGAGATATTTCTATAACTAGCTGTCCCGGCGAACTTCGTACCGCCTGGAACCTGAACTAAAAAAAGCTAAATTGGTCTAGCCATTCCAGAGTTTTAGGGGGACAAACGAACGGCGATTCATTTTTATTTATATATATATATAGAGAAGATTCTAACCACTGTGGTTATACGAAGAGCTGCCATCTGTCGGTAGTTAGTTGAACTAATGACTAGTGAGACATCGTTCGTTGTATAGAACATCTCCCTATGTCTACCTTTCGAGGACTTTGTTTGTAGGTATATTAGTTAGTTTCTATCGGAGTTAGTCACAAAAAAAATCATCATATTTGTTTGCTATTGTAATTTTCATACAAAAAATATCTTCTCTATTATTATAATCTTAAATAGAAAATTTTCGGTTATAATTAGATATGTATTCTATCTAACTAATAGCAGGTACCTACCTAACTTTAGAAACCTAGATTTTTCTTCTTGTTTGTTGCTGCTTGCTCCACACGACTCTACTATTGTATTTGTCTAAAAATGAGTTTGGACTATTTAGGAATGTCACAATATGAGGTTGATGATACCGTGAAGCGAAACCGGTCAGTATAAATTAAGTAAAACTGTGGAAAAGTAAGTTTCTGTGCAATAAATAAGTTTGTATATACATATCATAGGATTGCAGATGTACAAAAATTAATACGTACACGCTAATCTCAGAAGTTATTGAACATTTTCTTGCACAGTTCACAAACTCAGTCTGCGACAAAATTTCGTCCTTGCTTTTCGGATTTTGAAATCCGATTTCATCAAAATTGGATTTCTGACAAAATTTATCATCATAAGTTCGCCGAAATCAACCCTAGTGGAGATAATAGCTATATTAAAGTAAAACTACTTTAGGTACAAGACGATCATGACGTCACTGACTAAGTACCTACTTATTACTATTCTTAACCATATTATTATTAGTAAGATAAAATTATAGTTTAACTGTACAACAGTACGTTTTTTAACTTAGTACTTATACAAAGAATACTTTGATATCGCGTTTCATTATCTACATTTATATTATACTCTTAATTAACACAAAAATGGCTTAAATATTTCTAAATACCTAAATTTTCAGTGAGCCTGTAACAACGGCCGGTGCAACCTACAGCTAGCGTCGACTTCAGTCGATAACCAATGATTATCGCAGATTTCAATGTTACTTGAGTCACGTAAGCAATATTTTCTGCACTATCATTGGTTAAATAAGTCAATCGACTTTAGTCGACACAACCATGCTCTTAATTAAGGCAATAAAAGGTATGTAGGTACCTAATTTACGCCATGTTTGTGTTAATTTCCGTTAATTTATCGAAATAATTAACCAGCCGGAGCAGCAGTTATTGCATCAGAAGCAGGAGCGGGCGCTGCTGCAGGGGCTGGGGCTGCCGCAGGGGCAGGCGCTGCTGCAGGGGCAGCAGGTGCAGCCGCAGGTACAGGTGCTGCCGCGGGGGCAGGCGCTGCCGCAGGTGCAGGTGCTGCCGCAGGTGCAGGTGCCACCGCAGGGGCAGGCGCTGCCGCAGGAACAGCTACAGCCGGGGCCGGGGCAGATGCAGCAGGCATCATATTCACAATCCATGGTCCATTTGGATTATTCCACATGGTTATGTTTAATGCGTTAGGAGATGCAGCTGTATTAAAATTTTATATTTTAGATACACTCAACATTGGTCGCAAACTAAGGTTGCTTTTTCACCAGAGATCGTGGTTATAGAGGCGTTTGAAATAGACTACAATTAATCGTATCTACGACTTCACAAATCAACAGCACTATCGCTACTGAAGTACCAACGCGTGTTATACCCTTTATCTAGTCGGGAACAGGCCACTGTTTGTTTATTGTTAATGACCCGGTACCGCTTGTTCTTGGTACTTAATCATATTTATTAGTCCACAGCGCACATCCTCGCAGCAAGTAGTAGATATATTTCTTGTGGAAAAGCAACCTTTTTTTTTTTGATTCCGCGAGACCGCGGCCGCTCCCATGTCCATTGCTGCGGGCGTCTCTGGTGATACTGAAGGCATTTCCAGTAGCGCCCGGCGGACTTTGGCCACCGTTGTGGCCTCTTCGGGGGTTTGGTCGGAATGAAAATCCCGCGTCGTTGGGGTTGGGTTTTATCCCGCGTCGGTGAATGAATCTGGTAGCGTGCTGTGGGGAAAAGGCCCCGCAGCACGCAACCCTTCTAGCCTGCTTCTGTAAGGACGGCGGGTGGCTATCCCGCCGTCCTCAGGCCCCGATCATGGAGGTCGATGGTCCTGGGCGTAGATGAGTCTGCGGCGCGGCGCGGCGCCCTGGCCGCTGACTGCGAAACTCAGCGGGGAGGGTACGCTCTCGGCCGCCTCCTTCGCGAGCATGACTTGCTCGCAGAAGGACACGGTCTCGTTCCAACTACTCGCACTGGAGACCATGGCTTGGAGCATGGTTTCCAGCGAGAGGATATCTACACCCAGACCCACTACTCCCGACACACTAGTCCCGGCGCAGACTCGCCCACGCTGAGCACTCCACCAAAGTATGGAGTGCGGTGTCGTCGTCCGAAACCTTGCAGTGTTTACATCGAGGTGTGACCTTACGATGGATGCGAAACAGGTAGCTACCGAAGCATCCATGCCCAGTAACGATCTGCGTCGCACGATACCTACGTGAGGTCACCATGCCGCCACTGCAGCCACTCGTCCATGATCGGTCTCACCGCTGCGATGACGGTTGTTCCCCACATTGGTTGCTCAAGTCGCACCCTCCAAATCTCCATGAGATCCTGGCGGAGTTGGGACCGCTGGTCCTCGATTTCTCGAGTTGCAGGCCTGTGGTCCCTTTCCAGCGCCTCCTTGTGCCATTGAAACAATGACGCAAGGGCTCTCGCTTCCAGGTCCCATGGAGGGGTCCCGGCTGAGAGACATGCAGCCTCTCCAGAGATCGTGCGGTACCCCCGTGTGGTGGAAAAGCAACCTAAGATAAGCTTGTGCTATGATAATGGTAAATTGAAACAGTTACATAATGTAGCTCCTTATACTAATAAATGAGTTAGGAGTATGTTGGACGAAGTGACGAAGAGTACTTTTTTATGTAATATAAATAGGTACAATACCTACAAGTAAGTGATACAAACAAGCAAGCAAGTAATTAATACTGGTAGCACAAGGAAAATGGGACGTTTTGGACTCAAGATCTAAACAGCATTTTATAGAACTAATGTCAACGGCGGCACGCGCTTGGTATAATATAGGTTTCTTTTTCCCATAACCCACGAAAACACATTACCTACTTTTTTTTTTAATTCCGCGGCCCAAGGCCGCGGCCGTTCTAACGTCCGTTGCCGGGCGTCTCTGGTTACAAGCAGAACGTATTTCCAGTGGCGCCCGGCGACACATTACCTACTGAGATAAAAAAAGCAAAGCACTCTGTAGTGTGTACGCAGCACCAAAAACAAACAATCAAATCTTTGACTCTATATTCATCCTTATGCAGCCTCATGAAGTCATGAGCCAGTGATATTCAATATTGTACTATAAGCAGGTTGTATCCCGTTTTCTATTCCCCACATTCAAATATTCAGCCACACATGAAAGGTCAGAACGCATTTTCTTGAACTAAATAGCGATTGATCGATGAATGGCAATCGACAGGAATAGGATGTTGAAATTTGTGATTAAAAGTGATTCGGCGCATGATTACTGACATCACCTATAAATTATCGGAATTAATGATCAAAGTAATCAATTTGCTATTTGTGTAGTTAGGAAGTAGTTTAAAGCAGTTCGCAATCACTGTGCGTAATAAGGACGAAGTTTTTTTTATATCAACGCACTTTTATGGAAACTACTAACAGTATATACTTAGCACTTATGGCATTTTGATAAACCAATACCTAATAATTATGCTGGTTTAATGCGTTTTTAACGAATTGAGACATGGCCATTGACGATACGCCTCATGCAGAAGCTCACAGAGAGCCCAAAGAGAAATAGAAAAGGCTATTTCTCAGTGTCACTTCATGGTCGAATTCGTAAAGATAAGATCCGAAGGACGACCAGAGTCACCGACGTAATTCAAAGAGTCACCAGGCTTAAGTAGCACTGGTCAGAGTACATCACTCGTAGAACTGATGGCTATGGGGACTGGATGGCGCAGTTTGAGTAAGCATGCCACAAGCGGTGGACTGGCGACGAGAAGCTCAATGTCCTGTAGCTGAAGCTCGATGCGTCAATAGTTTAAAATTATGATGATAGTGAGGGTTTAACGCAGTGAAACTGTAGAACAAAGGCACATGAAGACTGTTTCACGCGGGTGTGGCCGAACGCGTCCGCTTTTGTAATATGTAGGTAGGTACGCTAGTACTATTGTGAGATGTAGGTATAGTACCTATAGGTATCTGAAACTGATTTCATTTGTTCTAGTTGTTCATTAAATGGGTGCATCTCCGTGGCCCAAGTCTTCCTCATCTGCTGATAGATTCACGAGGCTCTGGCAAATATTATATCCAAAGAGTCCGAAAACAGTTTTTGGCTACCACTTAGGTATTACTTGGCTATATTGAACGCCTTTATCTGGTTGTCTATTGTTTACCCGAGGATTATATACCATAATCATCATATTCCCGAATTTCTTTTGCTCGAAGTTCATTTGCCCGAATGTTTTGTTTGCCTTAAAAGACATATGACATACTTTTAATTGCCCGAAACTTAGCTCGGCTCGTGCGTTGTCTTTCATGTTTTAACATAACCTAAACCTCACTGATGTTTTGACATGTGATAATTATGGCATGTGAAAATTAGGGCATGTGATAATTAGGGCATGTGATAATTAGGGCATGTGATAATTAGTGCATGTGATAATTAGGGCTTACAATGATTATGACAAGTGATATTATGGTAAGAGACTTTATGGGAAACAAAGCTTCTAGCACGTGACTAATATAGCAACTAAGAGTAGGGCAAATGAATATTATGTCATATAATATTGTGTCTGTTGACTATTATGTCAAATGAAATTAGGGCAAATAAAATTCGGGCAAACGGCGGTATACCCCTTTATCTACCCCTACTGGGATAAAAACGTGGTTTTGTACATATGTTTTGTACATACCTAATACGAGTAAAATGGACGAGCCTATTGTCACTTACCCAGGAACTATAATTTTATACTACTGATAGTAGGTTTGTATTTACTTAACAAATTCTCACTTGGATGTGAGAATGACATAATCCCAGTTCTAAATACCTAGTGATGCACCTTCCGAACAACGGACTAGACTCAGGCAAACATTAAATCTCCCGTTGAACGGCAATTGGCTCTTCCCTATAAGCATCTATGGTAGTCGTTACGGGTAGTTCGATTGGAGCCCTATGAAATGGGTTGCGAAAAAGGCATTCACTTTACGGAAAATATCGAACTTCACTTCAGCAGTAAGACTGGAAAGCCAACCCCAAATGGGTTGGGAAAAGGTTTAGTGGATGATGATGTTGGTGTATACTATTTCTTCGAAGAAAAAAATATGATTGTGTACAAAATATGGGTACTATGATAATCTAAAGGTACTTACGTATCAACAAACTAAACGGACTCCCCGTGGGATTAGGGTCTACTGTGGGTGGGGCAGGGACTGCAGTGGTTGTAGTCGTTATGACGTCATCATCTGGGCAAGCACCACACCATAAATCGTCGCTTCTACTCGCGGCAGTGGTGGTAGTACCGTCATCTTCTTCGCAGAATAATTCACAGAATATTAATCCGAAGAAAGGCTGTAAGAGATATTTTTGAAACGTTATTAACTATGACTTTGAATATTTAAAAACTCTCATCAAATCTGAGGGAACGGAAACCACGTTAAGTTTGAGCCATTTTTTTATGATTTCAATAAGTTTGCCATTGTCAATAGGAGAAACATAATATACCTACCTATTATATTCTTAGTAGGTACCTATGTACTTTAAAAAAAAAGAAGTTAACAGGATTTAAGGTACTTTCAATTAGGTACAATTCGCCTAGGTACCACGGCTTATCAAAATTTCTGAACTAGCTGCATTTTTTTAAATACGTAGATAGGTATAGGTAAAAAGGCGTAAGCGAAGCTTTGCATTTGTGTAAGTGCAGTGTACGTGAACGTATATGGGACCTCTTTTATACACACATGTGTTGGACACAGCTACAAAAAGAGCTTTTACTCTACTTTTCGTGGTCACACACAAATGCCAAGCTCCGCTTATCCCTCGCGAACCTACTATATTTCTGAAAAAAAGAATTAAAAAGTCTATTATGATTGATTGATGTATTTTGGAGCCGTTGCAGAAAATAAAAATATCGTATTATTGTGTAATCGTTTATAATATTATTGTGTAAATAATAGTTTTCAGGACCTACCTTCGCAGCAACAATTTCGAAGCACAAGAAAACGACACAAAGATAGACACACGCTCGTACACCAGCCATGATTGTAATAATTAAAATGAAAAACGTCCGGACAGTTCCTTTCATACTTATAACCAAGGCTTTGCGCAAACGTCTGAATTACAAACACATTGCCAAAGAACACACATTCAGTATCTACACGAACATTTTATTGTTTATATGTTTATGCTTTATATAAGGACGGTTTACTTCAGGGCCAAGGACGACGTATTTCAGATCCAAGAATCTTTTCTGATTTTTAAGTTTAAGTACTTGTTTTATTAATTTCCCCAATGGTGTTCCTTAAACTCCAGAGAAAAACGGTAGTCGAATATGATCAGATAGACTTTATCTACTTACAGTATTTTACATCCACCGCGTGTAACCCATGTTCTGATTAAATGAAACGCTTGTCGTAGACATAGGTTTATTGTACGCTCATAGTTTACCAGTAGCAGGCCTATGTCACACGCCTAACAATCGCAAAAAATACGTGACGTCAGCGACAACTTGAAGTTGTAAGTCAGTAAGGGTTGTCTCTTGTTTGTGATATGGCATTGACCATAGAGTTGATATTGAGGCATTAACGTCATAATTATTGGTCAAATTAAGCTGGTACTGGTTCCTGACAACCCTAATGTTTGAATGATGTTGTCTGTAAACAAAAGAATGTGCTTTAATTAACGTCGGAGTGCAAGTTCTGTATGTAAGTACTATTCACTATTCTGTGCCAGTAGGTACTTGGTCCTACGTATTAGAGGCCACCATCCGTTACTGGACAAAAGATAAAAAGTGTGTGTGTCAACTCCGACGCACGACTGGAGTTTACTCCTTAAGTACGAGTATCTAACCATAACAAATTAGAAAGTTGCGCACTAGAGGTGCGCACCAAAAACGTGACACGATTTTCGTTACTTGTTAGTAGGTTTTACCGCTCAGATTTTTCTCATACCGGGCGCCTTATATATGAAAATCGATTCTTAAGGAGTAAACTCCAAAAATCAACACCTACCATTCTGTAGTCCGAACGAAAATTCCAATAACCAGGGTTGATCCAACATTCCTATAATCTCAGCAGTCCGAGCAATAGGAAATAGTCCCGGGACCCCAGCGATGAACGATATAATAGGGCGGCCGTAACCGTAAAGCCACGGGGTTTACAAAAATAGTAATATTTTTAGGGTTACCCAAAAGGTAAAACAGGAACCCTACTACTAAGACTCCGCTGTCCGTCCGTCTGTCACCAGGCTGTATCTAATGAACCGTGACAGTTAGAAAGTTGAAATTTTCACAGATGATGTATTTTTGTTGCCGCTGTAACGAAAAATACTAAAAACCAGAATAAAATCAATATTTAAGGGGGCTCCCATACAACAAACGTAATTATTTTCGCCATTTTTAGGGTTCGTATACCCAAAGGGTAAAACGGGAACCCTATTACTGAGACTTCCCTGTCCGTTCGTCTGTCCTTCTGTCTTGAGCTGTATCTCATAAACCGTGATAATTATAAAGTTAAAATTTTCACAGATGATTTATTTCTTCCGGCCGTACGTGAACCAAATGGTTTAGCACGAAGCGATGGAAAGAGACCGGACGGTATGTCGTTGCTACCGTGGAAGATGGGAAGGCCTTTGGTGTGGGACGCTACATGCGTTGACACCTTAGCACCTTCACACCTTCCAAGCACATCCGGATGTGCCGGCGCTGCTGCTGCATCGGCTGAAGGCTTTAAACGGCGTAAATATGCTAACCTAGCAGGTGATTACATATTTGAGCCGTTTGGGATTGAGACACTGGGGTCATGGGGTCCGAGTGCTCGCCGCCTTTATAGAGACATTGCTAAACGCCTAATCGATGCTTCTCAGGACCAGAAGGCTGGCTATTTTCTGGCCCAAAGAATAAGTATCGCCATCCAACGTGGCAACACAGCCAGCATTCTGGGAACCTTCCCAGTCGGCAATGACGCGGAGGATTTTTTAAACGATATTTTGTAATGTAAATATTTTTAGTCTATAATTATGTTTATTTTGTATATTGTAATTCTTATTGTAAATAAATAAAAAAAAATATTTCTGTTGCCTCTATAACAACAAATACTAAATAACAGAATATAATAAATATTTAAGGGAACCCCATATAAAAAAACGAGACTTTTTTTGCCGTTTTGGTACGGAACCCTTTGTGCTTGAGTCCGACTCGCACTTGCCTGGTTTTTTATTTATGAAAATTGTAGGCATTCTAATTCTACAATGGTTGACAATATGTTCTTCATAGACAATTTTTCACGGTTATCGCCAGGTATCATTGGACACGGTCAACTTTGAATGTCATAACTACAACATATCGATGGATGTGGCCGTATTTGTTATTACCCTGTGTGTGTTCAGACGCCACCTGTCGTGCATACTAATAATTAAACCGTGGAACAATGCATGCCCTATCTGTTCTTTCAAAGAATACTTAACATTGAATTTGCTTTATTCCATAAGCGCAAAACCATAAAATTTTATCTCAAAAGTAGATATATTTTCCATCAAGGCTTTACTATGATTTAGATTTATCATTTTCCTTTGAAAACTATCTTTAGAAACATGGTGGTACGAGTAGATTCATGACCTTTGACTAGGACTCGTGAGGGCCTAAGTGTATTAATTAAAGGTTTTGTAAAAAAAAATTGGCTTTTGTAAAAAAAAAAAATTCAACACCTGAAACTTTTGAGGTTTGAAAAAGCACTCATAAGTACCTTAACGCTTGTCTCTCTAAATACCTGTCCATCCTAAGGTTGCCTGTAAGATATTACTTTAAGCGAAAAGGCCGCCCTTTGTACATCCTGTATCTGTTGTATATTTTAATTGGTGTTCAATAAAGTTTATTCTAATCTAATCTAATCTAAGATTTTTTATCTATATAGAAATATATAGAATCAAATCACAATCTGTAGTAGAGTCAAGAGTTAATACACACACACACACACACTCACACACATATCACGCCTATATCCCCGAAAGGGCCAGTATTTTTAGTCCCAAGTACTTAATAGCTAATTGCCGTCACCGGGGACTCTAGAAAGTAGGTTATGTCCAAAATGGCCGAATTAATCTAATAAAATAAGCAGTTATATTACATATAATTTTGATAATATTATGACAATATTTTGATAATTTAATATTCCCAATTTATTTTGTAACACGATGGCGTCATTTCTTGACGATTCAACCAGCTTACACAAGCCGTAGTCACAAGCTGTCCGTTGAAGAATTTAATATTTGGTAAATATAAATTTCTAATACCTAATATTATTTTATCAGTATCAGAGAAAAAAAAAGAAATTTATGAACATGAAACGATTTATTGAACAAATTACGCGTCATAATTTTTTCAAAAATCAATGACCAAAACCAATATTGTAACTGACTCCAGGCTTCTTGGGAACTTTACTGCCCACTTCCACTAATATGGGCGTGTAGTCAGCAATGGCAGGTTTCGATGAACAGTCCTTGTGAGGTATCGGGAACACGTAATTTATATCGACGTCGTATCTGCGAAAGAGGGTTACCTTTGGAATATTATACTCGTATCTAATAGTGATAAATTTCTTACTAGGCTGCAAAAGGCCCCGACCAACTAAAGGGCTTAAATGTCAAGATGTTGTTGGTGACTGTTGATCTCTACAACCTCACTTACAAGTGGTGTACGTTTCGATTAATGGACTAGTCTCTGGCAAAAAATATTAAAAGGTTGCTCTATATTACCTTGAATCAACAAACTGACGAAATGAGGGTATAAGACGTTCCTCTGTTTTTAAACCTTCAGGAAAACAGGAATGATTGTACGAGTATGTATGTGTAGCCACTAAGGCGCTGAAAGTCCTCGCCAAAGTTAAGAATCGTGTGTGATTATTTTAATTTACATATTCTTACAAAAGAAGAAGAGCAGAACTAATTGTCTCTATTTTTACACGGGTTGTATAAATAACATAATAATATAATATGTCTCATATGGTACATTATATATGGTGATAGTCAGAACTGAAATATTGATATTCACCTCGGCAGTTTGTCTCTCAAGTAGGCCATCACATTTTTCGGCAAAGACGTTGTCCTTGACAGAACAAAAGCACTCAGATATCTTGCCCCTTCGGTCTGTTCAGCACAGTGGAGCAATAGTGCCCATGTTATGTACTCTGTGTCTAGTACATAAGTGTTGTAAATACCATCATCTGAAATGTAATAGTGTAATACTTTAAAGCAATTGATGGCAAACATACATTGCAGAAATTAAAGAAATTGCTGGATGAAGGTCAGGGTTTGTGGGGACCCGTAACCGGCGAGTATGTATGAAGATACAAATGAAAGTTGAAGCGAAAAAAGCATGCCAACATCGTGGTAAGTGGAAAACTGTGGTCTCTGCCTTCCCCTAGTAGGAAATACGCGTGATTTTACGTATAAGAATAGAATAAAAGACAACCCATTCAAGAGTAATTACTCTTGGATGGGTTGATGTAGGAAGTATAAACAAAAGCTCTCGAGATTGTAAATTGAAGAGTCCCGTTTTCTCATAAACTTCTACCTATGCTCTTCATTCCCTGCTGACATAAATAAAACTTACATGTTTTCTCAGCATGCATCCAATGAGCTGGTTCATTCAGATCGACCTTCCAAGTAATATTACCAAGAAGATTTTCACCCAAAGGGTCGTCAGCGAACCGGTATGTGAAGTTCATAGTAACTCCTGGAGTCAACTCAATTGTACCATCTGAAAATATAAATTTAATGATGTTCTGCATTTTTAACAGTTTCATAACCGTCTTGGCAATTTTTTGGCAATTTTTCTACAAGACTAAGTGATGGACATGCAGAAATACTATATAATAGCGAATCAACTCGTTTGTTAAACTGACACACACACACACATACACATTTCACGCCTATATCCCCGAAGGGGTAGGCAGAGGCAGAGGTGCATTACACACCCACAGTTTGCCATTATTTTTAGTCCCACGTAATAGTCCCCTATTACGCCTATTTCCGTCACCGGGCACACATAAATAATGGGTTATGTCCAAAATCACCGAATGAATTTAATAAAAGTAGCAGCAATACAGAAATTTTGAAAAAAAAAAAATCCGACTGCGATGAAATGTTGATGAAAGGCAACAAAATCTTACGTGCCAGCCGCTATGGCACCACCAATTATAGTCCTGGGCGCTTCGGACTAGTTGTTAAACTGAAAACACTTAAAATACTGTCGTGATAGTCACGAAATGGGAAAGGGTGTACCAATTTTCATATCTATCATTTCAACCATCGGCACAGAATATGGAATATGTCATTGGGTAGTTTTTCAGGAACAGTCAGATGGGTTTTATGAGAGAGATTCTTAATTTGTATTTTTTTATATTCGAAGGACGAACGCATAGTAATAGTTATAATTATTAAAATAGGACTCGCACAGATTATTTTATAAGTATAGGTAAGTAAACGAACGTTCGTCCCGGCGCTGTTATTTTAGAAACCAGTAGTTCCTGAAATTAGCTCGTTCAACCAACTCTTCAGATTTATCATATCTTTATAACATTAGCATAGAGGGGGGCAGGTATAATATGCACCAACCTGGGGCTGGCACGTGGTCATCTTCAGTGAACACGGCCCTCATACAGCTGTAAGACAGAGCCTCTTCCTCACTCGCGTAATACTCCACAACGTACCAGTCGCCCAACATCTATAAATAAACAACCAATTTTTTTTTCGTATTCCCGCTTACAATTCCAGCTAAAAGTACTTCTGTTAAGAGCGGATTCTCGTTTGAGTATGGAGATTGAGGATCAAAACTCACATGTCGAAAATCCAACCACTAGGGTGCAGACGCTTGACAATAACTTTTAGAGTCATCAGGAGGAAACAAACGGACGATTCTCTGGCAAATATGTATACTCCCTGGGAACGGCGATAGGTGTGCCACCTATTGCACGGGGGATAAAGAATAGGCGAAGCGGCTTTGTCTACCCCTTCAGGGATAAAGATATGATTTGTGTCTGTCTGTAGATAATTTCCTCTAAAGAGTTATTATCAAAGATAATACACGTGATAGAGTTTTGAACTGAAGAATTTAATAATTGATTTATGTGACAAGACGACTGGTGCCTAAATGTTATGTACTTCTCATTTTATGGTAGGATGGTTGCCGTATATTTTATGACAGGCGCTTAAATAAATAGCGAAAAGGGTAGTATGCTAGTTCACGTTCCCCTAAAGGTGGATTAACATAAACAAACAACGAGCTATAAATATAGCATTCTTTCTTGACCTTGTAGTTTAAACAACAGTTAAAAGAGATCCTTGCGAAAGTGAGCGAGAACTGCGAAATAATGTTAGGTCTTTGTTTATATTTAAAGAATTTAATGTATAACGGATAGATTGAACATTCCTATATTATTACTTATTACGTGTGTATGTCTATTTTCTAATTATAATTATGAAGGAACAATAGAACATAAACAAAGTAGGTAGGTACCTACTTACTTATCGTTAACTAAATAATCATGATTGCGCAGTCGGTTGAATGACACGTACCTACGACTAATAGGGTTACCATACCACTGAAAAATTTTAGAATAAATTTTCAGTATTCTAACATTCTGAAATCTACCATGCATGATCACCGTAAACTATTCAAGATTAAGTTAAAACGCAGTGCTGTGTTTAGCGTAGGTAGTTATTAGAATATTTGATGATGTCCGAATATACCTACCCCAAATCACCAGTGAATGAACAGCGTGTTCCAGTAAATGAACGCAATAATTAAAACCCAGTAATTTAACACAAATTTCGCATTTAATAAACTATCAAAAATATGCCTTAAGGACATTTACATTGTAAATAGCATTGATTCATATTATGTCCGATATCCGATTCATAATATGTCCGATTCATAACAGTCCGAGACAACCAGGACTTTAATTGGCTGTGCCATAGCGCCTGACACGTACGATTTTGTTGCCTTACATCAACATTTCATAGCAAAGCAACAGGGTTTTTTTTTTCAAAATTACGATAAATGTAGCTGCTACTTTTTATTAAATTCATTCGGCCATTATGGACATATACCACGATAATGTAACACACGATCACTTTACAAAGCGACTATTTCGCAACTGAGCTGTACACCTCACCAGAAATATTATTACCAACTTAGAAATTTAGTAACCTATTAAAAATATAAACTTATTTATAGATAGAGATGGCCTGTTTTCTTATTTTGGAGAATATAACACATTTCGTTAATTCACTGGGGTGTGTTTATTCACTGGTGCACTTACCCTATGAGTCGTCCTCGCCGGGCGCCCCTGGAAATACCTTCTGGTGTGTTCCAGAGACGCCCGCAGCAATGGACATAGCGGTCACGCGGAATTAAAATACCTTCTGGTGTGTTCCAGAGACGCCCGCACCAATGGTCATAGCGGTCACGCGAAATTAAAATACCTACTGGTGTGTTCCAGAGACGCCCGCAGCAATGGACATAGCGGTCACGCGGAATTAAAAAAAAATGTCGCACTGTACTGGTATATTTTTTGAGACTAGGTAGTATTGTTATTAAAAAATACTTTTCACCATATTTTTACCGGAAAGCCGACACTAACTAGGTTGGAAAAAGGCTCAGTGGATGATAATGATGATTTAGTAGGAACACGATTAATAAACATTAAATACATAGTTATACAATTGATTTCATTTATTGAACTTGCCTTCACTTATCAGGACTGCATTTTTTTAAATTGATTTGTAACTGAATAGCAAACTATCCGTACCTACCTACCTAATAGGTGCCTTTACAGCACTCAATGGATATGTTCATAAAAAGCAAAACAGTGATACCTAAAATTATGATATAAGTATGATACCTACCTATAAGTATTCAGCCACATAATGAAAAGAAAAACGCACCGCATTTTCATGAACTAAATAGCGATTGATCAATCGATGGCAATCGACAGGAATTGATATTGAACCAGTACCTACTAAAGAAGGTAAATTGGCGCTTGATTACAGCTGTAGATTAGCACTTGGATGATTAATTGATCCAACTTTGTTATGTACATAAGTGAGTAGTTTCAAACGTTACGCGTCAATGATGCTTATAGCCGGGTGCGTTTAGTAATTCGTTACTTCAAAGTGAACCGGGGAAAAAATAAAGTCTCTTCTGGTTATTGCACGGTACCTTACGCAGAGTAAGCCCTCTAAGGCGACTAGAATAAATCTTACACTAGGTTGACCGCTAACAATACGACGAGGAGAAGCCAGTAACGCAACTTCACACAGATGGTGTCACTTCCAGCAAATTAATCATGCGCACTTTTTGATAGAAAATTTAATACGAGTTTTATAATACTTAGGTACCTAATTATTTTGATTTTAAATACATTGTTTTACAGTGAAGAGACGCGATACATCATTAATATTCATTGAGTTAAGTGAACCTGAATCCTTAATTCGTTAATAAATAATTCATAGTCAGCAGTTTTGTTTCCTTCAAATAATATTTTTAAAACAATAAAGTACTGCTTCAATGGATTTAACTGGAGGATTTCTATTTACGCCTTCCTTTTAAGGAGGTACATATTAATATTTGACTTCTTTGTTATACAAATCTCACTTTATTTCTTGAATTTAGGTATTACAGACTAGTAGTTGGTCCCGGCTTTGTAAGCACAAAATAATATGTTCATTTTTTTAGTGCAAAGATACTGCAAGTCCTACTCTCTGTATACACTAGTATGGTGTCTTACGCGGCGCTTCACGCCGCACCACGCTATAGGTTTTGGCCTATAACTTTTGCCCCCTTAGGGCTAGGTCAAATTTTCTATTTTTTGGCTTGCCTCCAGATCGAGAGCTATCCATAGAGGGTCACCCATCATTGGAGCATGAGCAGTTCTCGAGAGCTAACGGGGACATTCCCCATTTCTATATAGTTATGAGAGCGTACATTTTGTGTAAGTACGTGGCTATTGATAGCATACGTGTAATGTTAGACACAGACACAAATCAAGTCTTTATCTCCCAAGGCGTAGACTGAGGCACCAGCTATTACGCACATTTGTTTGTTAGCAGGTGTACTGCGTGCAGTTGAGTATGACTTGGACTCTGGAGATATTGATAGAGCCCCTTACTACATAGGTACGTGTAATGTAATTATTACACACACACACACACACATATCACGCCAATATCGCCGAAGGCGTTAGCCGAGGTGCATTACACATCCACAATTTGCCAGTATTGTTAGTCCAACGTAATAGGGGGCAAGCCTATTGCCGTCACCGGGCACACATACATGGGGCACACTAAAAGTTTTGCACTTCTAGCTAATCGGAACTATTTGAATTTCGAACGTTATATTTTTTTAGACGTTGCAACCTTCTTAGTAGTAAAAAAAAAACAATTGGCGGGAAATCATTTGTCAATTGTTTTTTATCACACATCAAAGTTCTGTATGCAACGAAAATGGAATTAAGTCGAAACGATTTTAGAGCGATGATTTTTTATGATTTTAAAAGTTCTCTCTCTCCCTAAGACTGTACCGCTCGTCTTCAAAATGCTTTTGGGAGAGAAGCACCTTGTTTGAGCCCCGTGAGGCGATAGTTTGCTGAATTTGAGAGAGGTCGAGTTTCTTTACATGACGAATTTCGTGACGGGCGGCCTTCAACTGCCGTCAACGAAAATAATGTGGCTACTGTTAAGCGGTTAATTGAAGAAAACCCGCGGATTACCTGTGAGACAATTCGAGGACTATCGGGGATTGGTATGAGTCAAATCCAGAAAATTTTACACCAAGAATTCAAATTTCGGAAACTTTGTTGTCGTTGGATCCCTCATGAACTGACAGCGGAGCAGAAGCGGGCTCGCGTGGAATGGTGCTCACAGATGCTACTGAAGTACGACCACGGACATTCTAATGCTGTTTATGACATTGTCACGAATGACATTGAAACGTGGATATATTGTTTTGAACCCGAAAAAAAAAACAGCAATCTTGTGAATGTTTGAAAATGAGAACAAGCCAATAAAAGTGAGGCAGGCGAGAAACGTTGGTAAAAAAATGATCGCGTTTTTTTCTCAGCTACGGGTCCTATCTGTACAATTCCACTTGACGATCAAAAGAGTGTTAATGCCGAGTGGTATTCTACCATTTGTTTACCCAGGGTGTTAGCAAAATTTCGCGAAAGACGACTCAAAAGCCGCGTTCTCCTACATCATGACAACGCTTCTTCACACACGGCCAACAAAACAAAGTCATTTTTAGCTTCCAAAAAAGTACAACTCGTCACCCATCCTGCGCATAGCCCCGACCTAGCGCCCTGTGATTTCTGTATTTTCCCCAAAATCAAAGATTTGATGAGAGGTTTCACTTTTACCAACTCCGAAGAGGCAGTGATAGCGTTCAATCAGCATGTAGAAAACATGACTTCAGATATGTGGTCCTCCTGTTTTAAAAAATGGTTCCATCGCATGAAAAAATATTTAAAATGTAAAGGAGAGTATTTTGAAAAGCAATAAACATAATATTTTGGTTTTAACATGTTGTTTTTTTAAGTTACGCAAAACTTAAAGTGTGACCTACGTACCTATAATGAATTATGCCCAAAATGGCCGAATAAATTTAATAAAAAGTAGCAGCTATTAAGAAAAAAAAATGGAAATCCGTTGCCTTGCGATGAAATGTTGATGAAAGGCAACAAAATCTTACGTGCCAGCCGCTATGGTACAGCCAACTAAAGTCCTGGGCGTCTCAAACTAAAATATAATTATGAATGATCTAAAATAAGGTATATTTGTAGGTACTAAATAATTTTATATTTCTTATCGTATCCGGCACAACCACCCACGAAGCTCATGAGTACTGACTTATCATAAAAATAGATCATGCAAGAGGAAAACACCGGTGCAAAGTACTTCTATTCTGCGTTTGTGTTTTTTATAGTAGTTCAGTTGTTCTGTATTTAAACTATGTAATTAAAAATACCAACCCTATACAGAACTGTTGTTTTAATGCAATGCTCAATCTCATACGAGTATAAACAAGCATAGTATTGCATTTTATGGGTATCTACATGCTTATTATAAATTGTAATTTATGGTGCTAAAGGGCCCTTTTTTTTAATCCACGGCCATTACCGAGCGCCTCCGGTAATCACTGAGAGAATTTCCAGTGGCGCCCGGTGGACCTTGGCTACCTGTGTGGCCGCTGCGTGGTGGTCTAGTTTACCCCGCATCTCCAAAGATGAAACCCGACCCCAAGGTCGGGTTTCATCCCGCGTCGGTGAGTGAAGGCGTGTGTGAGGTGAAGCCCCACAGCATGCAGCCCTTCTAGCTTGCTTCTGTAAGGACGGTGGGTTGCTAATCCATCGTCCTCAGGCCCCGATCATGAAGGTCGAGGGTGGATGGCCCTGTTAACATCTGATAGTTCAAAAAAGTTTATACTTCTTTAGGGTCCATGAAACGGCAATAGACTCGTCCCCTATTACATGGGTTCACCAAAGTTAATGGTGAAATGGGTGTATTACGAGGTCACACTACTTATAAGTTTTGCGTAACTTAAAAAAACATTTTTTTTTTTTATATTTAGGTCGACAAATTGACGCCACCCGCCTGATTGTAAGCTGTGGCGACGTCTGGTGATTGTGGGCAACTCTCACAGTACACAGGAATACTATAGAGAGTGACCCTCAACTTGACGACCCAGTAATGTGCCTCTTCACGCTTCGCTTAAAGAACCCAGGGTTATATGTTGGAGGAAACACGTGCGCGGGCAGGGCGTTCCAAGCCACCATCGTTCGGCAGAGAAACGAACGTTTAAAACGCTCAGTTCTCGCGAAGACGGTTTCCAAGGTACGAGAGTGACATCTCTGCCCGGCACGCGTTGTTCGGGATCGGAAGGGAGAGGGTGGGATCAGATTGAAGAGCTCTTCAGAACACTCACCGTGGTAAATACGGTAGAACGCGGCCAAGGAAGCAATTGTTCGGCGCTGGGCTAGCATTCACGGCATTCACTTGCAAGAAGAGAGAAGCCTGGCCATCGCAGAGGACCCGCACTCGGCGCTCGTTTAAAAAGCTGGCAATCCAGCTGCACAGTTGAGGAGGTAGATCATATGCCGCGGAAGCTTGGAAAGGAGCGAAGCATGCCAGGCCCTATCGAAAGCTTTGGCGATGTCCAGGCTAATAGCCAAGGACTCGCCGTACTTTTCCATAGCGTCACCCCATACATGCGTGACGAATGCCAGGAGGTCACCCGTTGATCGTTTTGGCCTGAACCCATATTGCCGATCATTGATTAGCGAGTGATCCTCCAGGTATCGCATGAGCTGCTTATTGATAAGGAGCTCAAGCACCTTGCAAATGACTGAGGTGACAGCTATGGGTCGATAGTTGCCTGGATCGGAGCGATCCCCTTTCTTGGGGATCGGTTGTACGTTCGCCTCTTTCCAGACCTCCGGCACGAGCCCTGTAGAGTATGACAGGCGGTACAGACGCGTTAGTACTGGAGACAACTCAGCAGCACATTTTCGTAACACCACCGCCGGAATGCCGTCAGGGCCACTGGCTTTCCGCGTGTCGAGCGACCGCAGCACTGCCCGTACATCACATTGCCTGATAACAATATCAGGCATAGTGTGGCCACAGTTGGCGATGGCGGGGGGCTGCAGGCCACGGTCATCGACGCGGGAATTAGCCGCAAAGAGGTCTGCGAGCATGTCCGCCTTCTCTTGGGCTTTGTGAGCCCGTGATCCATCAGGAAAACGCAGTAGTGGCAGCGAGGGTTGGCAAAAATTTGACTGTACGGCTTTGGCCAGTTGCCAGTATCCACGGCTGCCCGTGGGGTGGGATGTGAGCTCCTGACCAAGCCGCGCGACGCGCTGGGCATCCGCTCTCTTGAAGGCCCTCTTGCTGAACCTAGTGGCCCTATTGTACGCTGCTTTGAGGCGGTTCACATTCGGGTCACGTGCCGCCCGAGCCCTGACCCAGGCGCGATACGCCGACTGTTTTTTTCTGGACAACCTCGGCACATTCACGCCCGAACCAGGAGCGAGCTTTGCGGATGCTGACGACATCAGTGAAAGGGATATAATATTCTATCCCTAGACTGATCTCGCCAGCAACGGCAGCAGCGCTATCCGAAGGCGCCTTCCCTACAAAGCAGCGTTGGCTCCACGGGACGGACGCAAAGTAATCGTGGAGACCGTCCCAGTCTGCCGACGAGTAGTGCCATAGTCGTCGAGTCATTCGCTCAGCACGAGCAGGCGGTGGCACTTGGAAGCTGGCGTGCACCACACAGTGGTCGGAAGTGCCCAGTGGGGCGCGTACCGACACACTGTACTCGGCTGGGCGACTCGTCAGCAGTAGATCCAGCAAGGCGGGCGTGTGGTCTGACCTGTCAGGTATCCGGGTGATCCCCTGTACCATCTGGGTCAGCCCGTGGGAGAGAGCGAATGCATGGGCGGATCGTCCCGCATGATCGGTCCTAAGGGACCCCAGCCACTCAACGTGATGACCGTTAAAGTCCCCCTGGAAAACCAGGTCAGCGTTCGGGAACCGCACCTGCGCATCATCAGCCATTTCGCTGAGGTATTCGAAAAGCCTTGTTGTCCCAGTGTCCCCTGTGTGGGAGCGGTAGACGCACACGTAGATCTGGCTCATAGAGCCATGATCCACGTGCAGCCAAAGGACGGAGTAGGAGGGGTTCTCTAGACAGCGCAACCGGCGGCAGCAGACATCCCCTAACGAACACGCACACTCCGGCTTTGTCGCGGAATTGTTCCTCAATGACATAACCCGGGTAACTGAGGTAAGACGTGTCGTCAGGGCGGCGTATCTGTGTCTCCGTAAGGAACATCACAGAAGGCCGTGCCGTCTCTAGGTGATGGTGGACGGTATCGAGGTTCGCATGGAGTCCGCGGATATTCGCGAACTCCACCTCAAAAGGAATCGACTTTGTGGGGTTTCTAGAGGCCGCTGTGTACCGTTTATAACTTTGTTGCACTGTCATGATAAGATATAGGGAAGCGTGAAGACAGGGCGTCATTTGGTGCGGCAGTAAGTGACAAAGTGCAGAGGCTAGCTTCGTCTAGAACCGTGTGGCTAGGTCGGAGCCGACCCGCCGGACGGAAGGGCTCCCAAACCCCCCTGAAGCAAGGCCACCGCTACCCCACACCGGTTACCACCCGGAGCGGTGACCCCACATCAGGATTATGCGCAACATGTGGGGCAGCCTCCTGGGGTGGTTGGTCCCAGGCGGGCCCCATGACTATGTTGCGGGCGGCTGCGGCAACGCCGTTGCTAAGGGTCTCCCTGGCCGGCGAATCGACTCACACCACTCACACTAGACTCCGCTTCGCCCCCACTGGACCCCTGCCTGCCGCACCATACATTGCCCTGGGCCCGGCAGTGCAGCTGCTGAACCCCTAACGCAACCCAGCCTGGGCTGGGTTACTTGGGGGGCTTTAGCACAGCTGCACGGTGGTACCCCTCCGGACCAACACTGTTGTACCACCTGGTATCCACGTAGGGGCCGAAGCCACCACATGGGTACCGTAATAAACGAACCTCGTTCGTTAATCAGCAGGTGCGCCACTAGCAGGTGAGGTCGCTGGGGCCCGATAGATGTAAGAAGGGCCCCTTTGCACCCAAAAGACAACGACAACATGTTAAAACCAACATATTATGTTTATTGCTTTTCAAAAAACTCTCCTTCACATTTTAAATATTTGTTCATGCGATCGAACCATTTTTTAAAACAGGAGGACCACAGATCTGAAGCATGCCTCTTCGGAGTTGGTAAAAGTGAAACCTCTCATCAAATCTTTGATTTTGGGGAAAATACAGAAATCACAGGGTGCTAGGTCGGGGCTATGCGCAGGATGGGTGACGAGTTGTACTTTTTCGGAAGCTAAAAATGGCTTTGTTTTATTAGCCATGTGTGAAGAAGTGTTGTCATGATGTAGGAGAACGCGGCTTTTGGGTCGTCTTTCGCGAACTTATTCTAACACCCTGGGTAAACAAATGGTAGAATATCACTCGGCATTAACACTCTTTTGATCTTCAAGTGGAATTGTACAGATGGGACCTGTAGCTGAGAAAAAAAACGCGATAATTTTTTGACCAACGTTTCTCGCCTGCCTTACTTTTGTTGGCTTGTTCTCATTTTCAAACACCCATTCACAAGATTGCTGTTTTTTTTCGGGTTAAAGCAATAAATCCACGTTTCGTCTCCTGTGACAATGTCATAAACCCCATTAAAATGTCCGTGGTCGTACTTCAGTAGCATCTGTGAGCACCATTCCATGCGAGCCCGGTTCTGCTCCGCATTCAGTTCATGAGGGATCCAACGAAAACAAAGTTTCCGAACTTTCAATTCTTCGTGTAAAATTTTCTGGATTTGACTCATACCAATCCCCAATAGTCCTCGAATTGTCTCATAGGTAATCCGCGTGTTTTCTTCAATTAACCGCTTTATTAGCCACAGTAGCCACAGTAGCCACATTATTTTCGTTGACGGCAGTAAAGTTGAAGGCCGCCCTTCACGAAATTCGTCATGTAAAGAAACACGACCTCTCTCAAATTTAGCAAACCATCGCCTCACGGTGCTCAAACAAGGTGCTTCTCTCCCAAAAGCATTTTGAAGACGAGCGGCACAGTCTTGCGGAGAGAGAGAACTTTTAAAATTATAAAAAATCATCGCTCTAAAATCTTTTCGACTTAATTCCATTTTCGTTGCATACGTAGAACTTTGATGTGTGATAAAAAAGAATTGACAAATGATTTCCTGCCAATGGTTTTTTTTTATTACTAAGAATGTTGCAACGTTTAAAAAAATATAACATTCGAAATTCAAATAGTTCCGATTAGCTAGAAGTGCATAACTTTTAATGTGCCCCATGTATAAACGCCTTACACATTCGATAGATACATTATTTCATGTACCATATGTATGTTTTTTTTTGTAATATTTATAAATAGGCATGTTTGTAATCATTGATACAAAGCTCTATTATGGTAGTACCTTACGTTTAAGTGAGGCATATAACATGACGTTTAGCGTTAATTGGGACATGTAAGCGTGTGTAATGTCAGAGGGGGTCACATACGTGTTAACTTTAATCCTCTATGGAGATATTACATATCGTACAATGTAAGCAGTTTGGTTAAATTTGCTAGTCATCGTAATTGTAAAGTTATATTTTAGTTCAAGTGCAAAGACACCTGTCCGACTGTCTGTGGTATTTGTCATTGAATTTGTAGATGCCTACCTACTTGTGAAGGTGGGTCCTGCTTATGCTTACAACTAATTTTATTAATGTACAAATTAGTTAAACTATTTGTTTGTTCTTTGATATTGTCACACAAACCAAACGAGGGAGGTAAGCCATTGAGGTAATCAAGTAGCTTGTTTTTATGCAGCAAAATTCCAGGACATATTACGTATCCTAGGGTTATCATTACGCGAGGGTGTACCCAGGATGCCCGGCAATAAAATATACAGCGACATTTAAAATAAAACTCTATTACGTGGAATAAATAAAATTATACCGGTGAAACGTGGAGGTCTATTATCGCCCAAGTTTAACTATCACCTTTGTAATAAATTTCATCAATTATCCAAATAAATATAAATATAATAATATTAAACATCTCTGATTTTCTGAGTTACCAATAAAAAGCTTCTGATCTTCTATTTAATATCGTCAAATAAAAACTCTCAGGTTATGTTATTTGCCAACTTTGTTTAACAGACGTTTCGATACTAATCTTTACTTACCTTTCTGTGCACTTATTAGCTCACGCGTAAGCCTATCCTATTCAACAATGTATGTCGTTATTAAAATGAGTTCTATGATTTTTCAGAGCGGTGACTTGTTTTTCGTTACTAAGGGTTTAATAATGTAGGATCGTCTTACTGCGTCTTCGTGACTCATGTGAAGTAGCGAAAGTGTGATAGATTTGTGTAAGGATTCCGGATGGTAAACCAATTTTTTATGTTGAATAGGAAATAGACATTATCTTTTGAATTTTTCAATATTGCAAGTAGGCAGGTAGACATAATGCTATTGGATTTATTTTATTTTCAAGGATTTTGGCAAATAAAAAAAATATTTTGGACATTCTCACACAACGTCATCTAGCTCAAACTAAGCTACAAGCTTGTGCTATGGGATCTAGACAACTGATAAACATACTTATATACTTCTAAATACATGCATATTATACATAGAAAACACCCAAATTCCGAAACAAACATTTGTGGATCACCCAAATATTAGATTCGACCCGGGGATCGAACCCGAGACTCTCTAGACGTGGCGTGGCGTGGCTTTCGCCGAAAGCCGATGCACTACCGACCACGCCACTGAAGTAGTTTATTTGTAACTAGCTGTTACCTGCAGCTCCGCCTGCGTGTTATAGCTTTCTTGATCACCAGTTACTTACTGATTTATTATGTATAGTTGTTGAGCGATATTGTATCTTAAGATAAAATATTATAGTATATTAGCCGTGTGCAGCGCCCCTTAGTGAACTCCACGTAACCTACGACAAACTTATTATTTGCGGTTGGTACAGTAATCGGGTCTAGGGATCGAACCGCAAAATTAAGTTTGTTTTTTATTGTATATACTTTTCCGGGATAAAAAGTACCCAGCGTGGTGCCCAGGATATTAAAGAATAATTAATTATACCAAGTTTCATCGTAATCGAACTAGTAGTTTTTGCGTGATGCCTGAACAAACTGACAGACAAAAAATTTTTTAATCACATTTTTGGGTTCGGTGTCGGTCTAGTAACACTCCCTGTCATTTATTTTTTTGATATTTTCAATGTACAGAATTTTCACTTCTACAGATTTATTATAAGTATAGATTATTGTACATACTTACTAATACTTAGTCATTGAAATAATAAGATTATGGGTTGGTGGTTGGTATATCGTTATCAGACATTGTATACCTATCTACTGCGGTGGTTGCAGGCATGTAGCATCCGTCCGAACATTGGCTGTTGGAATTTAGGTACAAATTACAAAACAGTAATTGATTTTCTACTGGAAACAGTGTACGGAAACGGCGATAGGGTTGCCCCTTATTACAGACTGCCAGAAAGAGTTGGTAGTTTGGTATGTTATGTTTCCAATTAAGTAGTCTGCGTGGTGGTTAAATACGTTACTTTATACTTTAAACTGTGTACTACGTATTAGAAACTTTCTACACTATAAGTTAGGATAGGAGTCACATAATTATTGTGTTATCGATCAACGGACGGTTTATGACTAACACTTTAAAATTCACGAACTCGCTACGTATTATTTGGGAAGGATTATTTGTTTTACAATAGCATTAAGCTGAGAGGGGGCCTAATTTGTGCATTGGGATGACACTTGATGGCTTTACCGGCGCTGGCGTATGGGTACCCAATGCCCACTATTTTATATTATATCTTTCGTGTTGTGTTTGCCTCTTTTTTGTTTTGTGCAGAATTGTGTATCTACCTAGTATCTATTGTATTGTGTCATTTTGTGAACAAATTAAACGTTTTTTTCTTTCTTAAGAACAAAATTACCTGTGAAATGTGAGCACAGTAGGTACATCCTAAAATCTCGTAATAGGGAGCAAGCCTATTTACTAGGTAACAATAAACAATAGAAAATCAATAAGCGAAATTCCAACAAACAAGATTATTATTACACACTTTCAATCACTACAGTTTGGACATTAAAATGGTGGAGATAGAGGAATATTTATATTTTTTTTTACAAAAATGAGTATGTGAAGTAGGTAACAAAATTATGATTCTTACTTGTACAGGAGTTCATTTTCAACTTAAGTAGACAATTTGTAAATCTAGCAATAAATTGTACATAATCTCTTACCTGATGCAAATCAAAATGAGGCACTGCTCTCACTTCAGGACACTTCCTTTTATCAACATATTTTGTGTCAACGCTAGCAAATGCTATGCACATCACTAAATAGAACACCTTTGCCATAGTTCAAATAATAAAAAGAGCTAAAAATAATATAAAACGTTAAAATGTTCTGACCATTCGTACTATACTGACAAAAGGGGATTCTTATCATTTGGTATGGGAAGCAAACTAGTATTGGGAATGCTGACAACGTACAGTTATCTGCGTGACTCATTTGTCGTTATGTTATAAATATTTAATGTCCACTTTGTTTCTTAACGCATTGTTTACTTTGTGCCTCGAATTTAATTGATTTAGTTGATATAAATCGACAGTTAGTTAATCATGTCGTCAACGTTAATGATCTTGTTTACTTAATTTTATATTTTGATTGGCCGTTTTTTTGTGGTAACATATTAAGATAGTCCATAGAAGTAGATAAATAAGCGGGATCATTTTTGTCTATCAGTTAGTCGGTTTTAATTACAACTCAGAACCATCAAAATAAAAAGCGGGTACAATGCGTCTCTATTTGCTCACCCGTTTAAGAAAACGGTGTGATTTCTGACACAAGCAATAGCCTAATACAATAGAATGATATTATAGTTTTTAGGAGCCATAAGTGTGTTATCTAATGCCAGTAGGACCGAACTTAATTTACAGTCAAAGACAGCAAAATCAAAATGCATGTCGAGATATTAGTCGCGTTTGGTACAATACGCGTTTGGTCCAATTGTCAAAAACAGGAAAAATTCGCGGTTCGTCCAATTCGCGATGGGTCCAATTCGCGATTGGTCCAATTCGCGATTGGTCGAATTCGCGATTAGTCCAATACGCTATTGGTCCAATTTGATGTTTTATTAAATAAAACGACATATTGGTACATTCTTCTTTGTTATTATTTTTAAAAAGTTTAAGAATCATATTTGTGTTACACTCTCATTACCGTTAAAATAGTATGTCTAATATTTTTTAAATTTAATACCTCCATAATGACAAATGGAACTTCAAAAAACATGTTTTTATTATTAATTTGAACCACATACTCCTTGCAGGTGTGACTGCAGACAGGTTCTGATTTGTAGGCATTAGCAAAAATCGTTCCGTTATAACATGTATCTATAACCCACATTTGATTCATGGTTGTAGTTTAGAACAGTATATTATGTAGGTTGTATACACCACTATGTGTTCTCTGCGACCTAACCAGAAGGGTTGTGTGTGTAAATGAAAAATGAGGTCGTACCTTGGATTTGGTAGTGACTGGAGCTTACTGGCGGGCGCAGCCTCACATATACACTACATCTATATAATTAACAAATTAATACATTGGTACATAATTATATCCCAGAATGCAACGTACGTACCTACCATTTATCCTATTGTGTCCCCACAGTCTAATAATGTGAAACTAAAAGACTGGTACAACCGGCCTTTCCCTTCCAGGGGGATGCTCTGACCACTGAGCTATGATGACCAATATCAATGACATTAAATTTTTGTTTCACATCACAATTTCTAGATCGCAATATTACGGTTAGCGTTGGCTCCATCTACCGGAACTCTGACGAACTACGGTAACAGTGTATCGTGTTACAACGATACCTATTTAAACACTGAATTTCTAGATGTATCTTTGCCAATCAATATATTTTTGTATTTCAAAGCAATGAATTTGCTTAAACTAGTCTTAAAATATTAAGATAGAAATTATAAACAGATCTAGCATATTCCAAGTATTTCTAGCGTATTCTTAAAAAAGAGTTGCAGAGCTACCCATGAAGCAAAGAAGTTTAGATTCATTTTGATTTTCAGTAGTTGAGTGACATCATAAAAAGATTGTGTGCTGATAGTTTGTGTTTGATTGTCTTTGCCATTAATTCACTTCATTCTGAATAATAACACAGGTTTAGTATCCTATATTAATAACACTTTATAAATGACAGTATCTGATTGTAAATCAGAAGTAAAACAAACCGGTTCAAGCGAAAAGGAAGCCTAAGAATGTCACTCTATCATTTCAATGATCGACTTATTATATTACTGCTGTTTTTGCAATTAACATAATAATTATGAGCTACTTACATACTTCACTGACGTAGTTTAAGATAAACGTGTACTCGTAATACAAGTAGTTTGCCAGACCACCAGTCTGCTGTACAAAACGCAGATTAGACCCTGCGTCGAATACTGCTCTCACCTCTGGGACAGCTCCGCCAAGTATTTCCTAGATGCACTAGATGCTATGCAGCGACGCGCTATTCGTATTACAGATTGTCCTGAGATAACAGGAAGCCTGGACCTGCTAGCGAAGCGCCGAACAATTACTTCCTAGACCTGAGTGTTCTGAAGAGCTCTTCAACCTGATCCCACCCTCTCCCTTCCGATCCCGAACAACGCGTGCCGTGCAGAGATGCTACTCTCACTCTGTCGAAAACATATTCGCAAGAACAGAATATTTTAAACGTACGTTTCTCTGCCGAACGATAGTGGCCTTTTTCTTTTTTCTTAATCCTCGGCTCAAGGCCTCGGCCGCACCTACGTCCATTGCCGAGCGCCTCCAGTTAGCACTGAGAGAATTTCCAGTAGCGGTTGCTAATCCATCGTCCTCAGGCCCCGATCATGAAGGTCGATGGTCCTGGGCGTAGTCATGTCTGCGGTGCCCTCGCCGCACACTTCGGAACTAAGCGGAGAGGGTACGCTCCATCACCCTACCAGCCGCCTCCTTCACGAGCATAACCTGCTCGCAGAAGGAAACGGCCGCGTTCCACTAGCTCTCGCTAGAGACCATGCTACGAGCCATGTATCTACGCCCAGGCCCACGACGAGGTCAAAATATAAACGACTGGCTCAAAACATCTTAAAAAAATATATATGGTAGGTACTCTATGTGATGTGACCTTTAAAGGAAAACTATAACGGATTATAAACCTCTATTAGGTCAGGAGTTATAGACGCTAATATCGGTGACAACCGAACTCTATTCTATGCGTGACCCGATACGCACTTAGCCGGTTTTTTTCAAGTTATGTTAGGGGCAAGCCCGGTGGGCCACTTACAACTTACAATACCTGTAGACTTGCATATCCACAGAAAGTGTTTTTACTTTTCTCGGCCATTGTGCAAGTTTTCACCGATTTGTCTCCTTATCTCAAAGCGGTCAGGAGAGCGTTTATTTTATTATTCACGCCGTTGCTTCTAAGTGCATATTCTGTACTTCTAGTAACTATTTAGTAATCTGTGCTTCTGTGTTTGGGACTTAAGGAAGTCTAGAACTGGCAATGTGAATTATAATTTAGTATTTCTTTCCAAACTGCTTAATGATTCCGACTTTTTTCTGTTTTTTGAAACCAACATAAGAATATCCATTAAACATTAGCGTCCGAAATAGCGACCAATCAAATCATCTATGAACCGCTGATACCTACTACGGAATGAAACTGTTTTTACAGTTTCAATAACTAAATGAATCTAAAAATATATCATAGAATTCGAAACATACAAACTAAACTGCATTTATATTCCTCTGGTCTCCTCTAAATTTTACACAGACGTAAATGTAAGCAGAATCACCCGCGAATCTAAATTAGTTTGCGCGCCAGGAATCACAATTATCGTCACAGTTTTTGTGTCGCTTTTCACAGTAAACAGAACACGTTCCGGTGTTGTACACTTTCTTAGAATTCCTACGCTACGTGAGGCTTACCAGTTTTGGTGATTACTTTAATTTGGTATTTTCTGATAATTTACTGAGAGCTTGTTCTCAGTTTAGCAAACGTCTCAAAATACTGACAATACCTGTGGATGAGATACGTTTACAGCTAGACATATATAACTTATTATACCCATTGTTAATTAATTCTGTCGAATCGTGGTAAGATTTTATTGTTGAAGTATTATGCTATGTTCTTACATGTTTTTTTAGGTACAATACCACGAGGGCTGATGGGGGCTCTTGCCCGGATCGTTGACACCATGAAAGGCGGCAAAAACCTTCCGGGCAAGAAGAAGGTGGTGTCGGACGCCATTGCCGACGCTCACCTGTCCCTCGATGAGCTCCTCGCGCGGAGCATTTCCGAGGAGGAGACGAAGCTCAGAGACCAGGTAGCGACCCTGGCTGCTGAGCTCGCCTCCTCCTGGAAGCAGACGGAGGCCCTGCGACAGGAGGTCGCCAACCTTACCATTTTAGTCAAGGGGCCTCCGGAAACCCAGAAGACCGGACCCTCACTGCCTCCACCGACGGCTAGACCGGCAGCCATGGCGACGCCCAGGAGTGCGCTCGGAGCGCCTCCTGCATCGCCGCCGCAGACTGCGCCGACACCGATGCAGATTCTGGCGGCGATTGAGAGGCGCCTGGCGGTCCTTGAAGACCGGTCATACCGCCCCCCGCTGGCACGACCCGCGTTGTCGTACGCGGCTGCCGCCAGCGGGGCTCTCGCTCCTGGGTCCAATTCAAATAGGTCTGCTGCCCGCCCAGCCCCGCCCAGGTCCGATCCACCAGCAACTCGGACACCGGCTAAGCCGGCCACGACGGCAAAGCCGAGGAGAAAAGGGAGGCCTGGCGCCACCCCTGCTGCTCTCGCGTCCCATTCTGCTCCCGCTGCACATCCTTCCAGAGAGGAGGGATGGGAAGTAGCGGGAGCGAAAAAGAAAAAGAGGCGGAAGAAGGCCGCCAAAAAAGTGGCTGAAGCCGTCGCGACGAAGGCGCCGAAGAGACCCCGCCCTCCTCGCTCCACCGCCGTCGTCCTGACAGTGACGACGATGGGTGCAGAGAAGGGAGTGGGGTACGCCGATGTTTTGAAGAAGGTCAAGGCATCGGTGGACCTTAAGGCCCTCGAGATACCGGGGGGGCTCCGGTGCAAGACTACTCGCACCGGGGCTCGCCTACTCGAGCTCTCCGGCGCCTCCAGCGGCCCCAAAGCTGACGCCCTAGCGGCTAAGCTGAGGGACACGCTGGACCCAGAAGCCGTCCGCGTCTCCAGACCCACCAAATGCGCTGCATTGCGCATCTCGGGCCTGGATGACGCGGCCACGACGGAGGAGGTTATTTCCGCCGTCGTGGAGGCGGGCGGCTGTCCCCATGACCAGGTGAAGGCTGGAGAGATCTCCTTCAGCCCCACCGGTCATGGAACGACAGTCGTCCAGTGCCCCGTCGCGGCGGCACTTAAAATTGCGGACGGACGGAGCCTCCTTATAGGGGGCTTCCTCAGGGTGCAGGTGCACCTCCTGGGTGCCCGGGAAACCAGGTGTTTCCGGTGCATGATGGTGGGGCACGTAGGAGTGCAGTGCGCAGTGGAAGACACCGTGGGTGATCGATGCTTCCGCTGCAGCCGGCCCGGTCACAAGTCCAACGCCTGTGACGCACCGCCTCGCTGCTACAGATGCGAGGCGGAGGGCAAAACGGCGGACCATCGGGTCGGCAGCCGTTCCTGCGCCGCTATGAGGCCAAAGCCTCGTCCGTCCGCTGGGAGCAGCGGGGGTGCCGCTACTGCGCGGCCAGATTCGCGGAGGGATGCTGATATGGACGTCCATTAATGGACACCCATATCCACATCCTACAGGCGAACTTGAACCACTGCCGCGCTGCTCAGGATCTTCTGTACCAGAGCATCGCGCAGTGGTCCATAGACCTGGTCGTGGTCGCCGAGCCGTACTATGCCCACCCGGGAAGCCTGGTGGCGCAAGACGGCTTGGCCTGCATCTTTGGGGGGTCCGCCGCAAACACCTCGCGGCTTGCAATTATTGCAAACGGCCGAGGCTGCGTTGCGGCGGAATATGAAGGGGTGGCAGTCGTGGCCGCATACATCTCGCCGAACAACATTAACGACGCTCAGTATGAGCTATGGCTCCGAGCTCGACGTCGTCTTCACTGCGTGTCGTCCTCGCCCTGTCCTTCTCCTGGGAGACTTTAACGCCTGGTCTACGGCGTGGGGCTCTCGGGTAACCAATGGCAGGGGGAGATTACTTGAGGACTGGGCCACTACACGTGGACTAGAGCTCCTCAACCGGGGGAATGTTGCCACCTTTTGGCGGTCGGGGGTCAGCTCGGTCGTGGACTTAACGTTCGCGACCCCTGCCCTCGCCCGCCGTATTATGGGCTGGTGCGTGGAGGAGGGTGTGGAGACGCACTCGGACCACCGATACATCCGGTTCGAGGTCCCCCCCCCACCTAACCTTCCACAGCCGGTACCGAATCCCCCGGAACCGCGTTGGGCGCTCAAGAGTTTAGACCGGGAGGCTCTCCTGGAGGCATCCATCGTGCAGGCCTGGATTCCAGCGCCGGACAGACCTGTTGACGTGGATGCCGAGGCAGAGTGGTTCAGGAGAGCCATGTCGCAAATCTGCGATGCGGCGATGCCTAGGGTTACACCCGGCCCGGCCAGGAAGCAGGTGTACTGGTGGTCGTCGGAGATTGCACAGCTGCGTGCAGCATGCGTCTCCGCCCGCCGCCAGTACACCAGGTTTCGCCGGAGGCATCGTCGACCAGACGACGCGGCAGCCCGGGAGGCGGAGCTATATGCGTCCTACAGAGAGGCTAAGGGCACCCTCCAGAAAGCGATCACGCGGGCTAAGACGACAGCACGCGAGGAGCTCCTGGAGACCCTGGAGCGGAACCCATGGGGGCGCCCGTACCTGCAGGTCAGAGGTAAACTCCGACCGAGGGCGCTCCCACTGACCCAGAGTCTCCAGCCGGATCGGCTGGAGGGGGTCTTGGACTCTCTGTTTCCGACGAGCGCGGAGGAGCACATCCCTCCGAGCATGGCTCCGTCTCAGACGCCCAATGCGGATAGCAGCGAAAACGACGTACCCGAAGTCAGAGAGGGTGAGTTAGGAGCGGTGGTGCTTCGGCTCAGTCGCCGGAAAACTACCGCCCCTGGACCCGACGGCATTCCGGGCCGTGTATGGGTCCTGGCCCTCGAGGAACTCGGGCCTCGACTGAGGGGGCTCTTCAGCGCATGCCTCGAAAGGGGCCAGTTTCCCAAGGTGTGGAGGACGGGGAAACTGGTCCTATTCCGGAAAGCGGGGCGGCCGGTGGACTCACCGTCCGGTTACCGGCCGATCGTGCTGCTCGACGAGGTGTGTAAGCTCTTTGAGCGAATTATCGCGGAACGCCTCGTCGAGCATCTCACGCGTGTGGGCCCAGACCTGGCGGATAACCAGTATGGTTTCCGTCGGGGACGGTCCACCGTGAGCGCGATCATGCGCGTGAAGACCCTAGCGGAGGAAGGAGTCTCGCGGGGCGAGGTGGTGTTGGCGGTGTCTCTTGACATCGCCAACGCCTTTAACACCCTACCCTGGAGTTGCGTTAGGGAGGCACTGGTATATCACAAAGTGCCTCTCTACCTCCGTCGTATTGTCGGGGCATATTTATACGAGAGGGCTATAACTTACCCTAGCTGGCTCGGGCCAGCTCGGCGAGATGTATCGTGTGGTGTTCCACAGGGGTCGGTCCTAGGACCTCTCCTGTGGAACATCGGATACGACTGGGTGTTGCGGGGTGCGTTGCCTGAGGGCGTCAGCGTAACTTGTTACGCCGACGATACCCTCGTCACGGCGCGGGGAGCAACGCACCAGGAGGCAACACTCAAGGTCACGACTGGGGTTGCTGTAGTCGTGGGTCGGATACGGCGGCTGGGACTGGACGTGGCACTGAATAAGTCCGAGGCTCTGTGTTTTCACGGACCTCGGCGCGGGCCACCTCCAGGATCCAGCATAAATGTAGGGAGCGTTAGCATCGGCATCGAGCCTTCCATGAAGTATCTGGGACTCGTACTCGATGGCCGGTGGAACTTCGGACCACATTTCCGAAGTTTGGTCCCCAAAGTGACGGGGGCAGCAGCCGCGCTTTCGCGACTGATGCCTAACTTAAAGGGACCCAACGCTTCCTGCAGGAGACTGTACCTGGGGATCGTGCGGAGTATGGCCGTATACGGGGCTCCCGTATGGGCGGCGAGACTGACGGCCAACAACGCTGCTATATTGCACAGATCGTTGAGGACCTTGGCCGTCAGGACAATAAGAGGGTACCGCACGATCTCTCTAGAGGCTGCATGTCTCCTAGCCGCGACCCCTCCATGGGACCTGGAAGCGAGAGCCCTTGCGTCATTGTTTCAATGGCACAAGGAGGCGCTGGAGCGGGACCACAGGCCTGCGTCTCGAGAAATCGAGGCCCAGCGGTCCCATCTCCGCCAGGATCTCATGGAGACATGGAAGGTGCGACTTGAGCAACCTAAGTGGGGAACCACCACCATCGCGGCGGTGAGACCGATCATGGAGGACTGGCTGCAGAGGCAGCACGGTGGCCTCACGTACCGTGCGACACAGATCATCACCGGGCACGGAAACTTTGGTGGGTATCTGTTTCGCATGCATCGTGAGGTCACACCCGCGTGTCAACACTGCGAGGCTTCCGGCGAAGACACGGCATTCCACACGTTGGTGGAATGCTCAGCGTGGGCAAGTCAGCGCCGGGACCTCGTTGTGGGCCTGGGCGTGGATACTCTCTCACTGGAGACCATGCTACGAGCCATGGTCTCTAGCGAGAGCCAGTGGAACGCGGCCGTTTCCTTCTGCGAGCAGGTTATGCTCGTGAAGGAGACGGCTGGAAGGGCGAGGGAGCGTATCCTCCCCGCTGAGTTCCGAAGTCTGCGGCGAGGGCGCCGCATACGTGATTACGCCCAGGACAATCGACCTCCATGATCGGGGCCTGAGGACGATGGATTAGCAACCCACCGTCCCTACAGAAGCAGGCTAGAAGGGCTGCGTGATGTGGGGCTTCACCCCATGCACGCCTTCACTCACCGACGCGGGATAAAACCCGACCCTAGAGATGCGGGGTAACACCCGACCACCACGCAGTGGCCACTCAAGTGACCAAGGTCCGCCGGGTGCCACTGGGAATTCTTTCAGTATCTACCGGAGGCACTCGGCAATGGACGTAGGTGCGGCCGCAGCCACAAGCCGCGGATTAAAAAAAAAAAAAAAAAAAAAGGTACAATACCAACCAAAACGTACCTACTTATGCCACAGGGAATTCTCTAGTTCAGACCATGAGACGGCACCGGCTCAGTAACTTCCAATAGAATATAAACAAAATGTTGGCTCAGATATTACAGGATATTAAATACGAGCACATACATGGAATAATGAATAATATTAACATTTTCGGAAATAATTAATGCATGATATTTGCTTTTTATTTGTATGAAGTTGCTAGTACCGTAATATTAGATACACCGAGAGCAAATTAAAACACAAACGCAATAGACGGTGATAGATGAGTGTAATAAAGTCAGTAGATCTATCCGGTCAGTCAGCGCCCAGTTTATTCAGGTTAAGAAAACAACCAGCTAATTTGAACCTCTTTCTTGTCCATATTTTCGAAAAGTTTCTACAATCTGTAAGGGTCTTTTAAAAATGGTTACTCATACTAATGTTACGTTAACGATGTTACCCCAGGCTTTATGAAATAGATTCAGCTAAAGCTGCTAAATGTTCTAATTAATATTCACTTATTTTAAATGGGCATATTTATGTTAATACAGAAGGCTGCTTTTGATTCGTAGATTTAATTATATCCACTACATTTCGTTAAATTAATTATGAGAGCAATGATATTTGTGAATAAAATTATGAGTTTCTTTTCAATATAAATTAGTAGGAACTTACTCTTATCTTATTCTAACATAATTTTGAAACTACTGCAATTTTTACAATATAATTTGAAACCATCCACAATATCGAATCGTACAGCCGCAGCGAGTAATTAAGTTATAGCAATATTTGCCCTCTTAAGAACCATTTTTATTTCGTATCTATGTTGTAATTGAAAATCTCTTTGACAAGACTACTTCTTTAAGTAATACGAGTATAGTGGTCCGACCATGATCAAACTATTTCTAGCATTCTGCACTTCTCCTTATAAAATACTAGCGGACGCCCGCAGCTTCGCACGCTTGACAAATTATATACACAAAAACCTTCTTCGACAACCACTCTATCCATTGGTGAAAGCCGCATCTAAAGCCGTGGCGTGGTTTTTAAGATCTAAGCATCTGTACATAGGGAACGAAAGCTTATGATTACACAAAGCAACTGCATTTCGGACCTACACTGAGGTCCTTATGATTATGATAATAGGTAAGGGTGCAAAATTTCATACTTCTCCGTTCGCGTAATGTTTGTAAGCAGGAGCACAGAATAGGGAATAGTACTTACATACAGAACTTGCACTCCGACGTTAATTAAAGCACATTCTTTTGTTTACAGAGAATATCATTCGAACATTAGGATTGTCAGGAAAGTACCAGCATAATTTGACCAATAATTATGACGTTAATGCCTCAATATCAACTCTATAGTCAATGCCGTATCACAAACATGAGACAACCCTTACTGACTTACAACTTCAAGTTGTCGCTGACGTCACGTATTTTTTGCGATTGTTAGTCGAGTGACATAGCCCTGGCAGGAGGTACAAAGTTTCGCTACAGATTTATGAAATGATTTTGTAAACAAAACTAAATCACTAAAGTCATTAGACAAATCAAACTAATCTCTTGTTGTGCTTCAATTTAATCACTTGAGAAATAAAGACCTGAAGCAGACGCAGTCGACTTAGAATATTTTATTGTAGCCATTCCATCCAGAGAGGCAATAAACATTAGTCTCTTGAATGGAAATATTTATTACACAAATAAATTATATTACTTATATAAATTGTCCAAAGAAAGTGTCGACGACGAATGCCGGCGGTTATAACTGGTAAGTCACAATTAATTGAGGTGAAACAATGGTCACGCAATTAATTTATAAGTTGTGATTTCTGAGGAGTTTGGTGGCTTTAGCGGGTATAATATTGATTTTCTTGTTATGAGAAGAGCCAGTTTCTTTCAATATCTTTTTATTAGTTAGCTATTCGACCGGTAAAATATATTCAAGTAAAAAAAAATATTTTAACCCAGCGATATTGTTAATGATATATTGGGCAAAAATATTTGTCATATTGTATTTTTAGAACTGTAACTGTAAAATGTAGAAATACGAGTATTAACAACAATCACCAATATTTTAGTATCTCTAATAAAAATCCATACATCCATATCCATACAAATAAATAAAATAAGTGTATGTGTGTAATTTTAAATTAACAGCTTTTCTCTAAATGCAAACGAAAGTACTCGTATATACGGTACTTATATGAAAAATGCAATTTTTAAAATTGTTGCCTTTCTGTCTGTTTGTTCCCGCTAATATCGGGAACGGCTGGAGGCAGGTAGCTGATGTTTTAAGGTATAATATAGTGCACTTTTTATTCCGGGAATGTGTTCCCACTGGAATTGGGGACTATAAAACTATTACACGCGGGCGAAGCCCCCGCGCCTCTAGAATGTATAACTCTTGTTGTTATAAGTTCTATTTTCATTACTTTTTGTGGTAGTAGACTTGTTTGATGATATCATCAAAGACAGAAAATCAGAGCATGAACAAGATCAAATTGTGCTGACTAAGTGGTTCAATGTAACCAACAACCATCTCTGATTAAGTTTATAAGTGGAATGCACATTGATGAAACGAATATGTTTGGAACAAATAAGTAGCCTACAGCAGTAGACTCGCTGCATTGCAAGAACTTTCAGCTTTAAGCAAGTGCACCGCGCGTGGATGATGATCTTCAATACCATATGAATACCCTACTTTGTATAATGAAACGCAATACGACACAGATTAGGTCCAGGTTGGAATTTAGTGTTGGATGTCTGAAAGATTATTGATTTTCTTTTCGATGCCCGTAATTCAATAGTCTTGCCAGCTATAACGTAGGAACAACAAATGTTATACTTCTCTGCGTACCCCCGGGATATTGGCGTAATTATACGTATGTGTGAAAACTATCAGTCACAAAACTCGGTTGACATTAGGGCGATTTCGGTACGTGTGAAGAAAGATTAATTAGCATTCCCCAAAGTCGGTCTGTAATTATGCTTCGAGTCAGTGTGGGCGGACCCTTAGGCTTATTGAAACTTTCGTAGCGTTTAAGTGTGGTACACAACAAGTAGAGATTTGACATAAGAGGCGACAACATGATTGCGTAGGCAGGAATTGATTGACAACATTTTTATTCGACAAATTGGAGAAATTTATTTATTTTCTGTACAAAAAGGGTTATATTTGAGTAATCCATATATTTAGTTATTTCTTTATTTCAAGTAGGTACATAGTAAAATTGAAATCGTATACAAAGATGCCAATTATCTATAAAGAGATCTATATTCCAATGAGCCTAGGGGACGAGACAAAGTTATAAAAACAAGATAAAAAACATTTATTAAGTAAGACTACCTCGGTGGCACAATGGTACTATGTACGGACTGCCACGCGTGAGGTCTCGGGTTCGATTCCCGGGTCTGGTGGATAATGTATAATTCTCTTTAGAATTTTACCTAGATAATTATCCCAGAGTCTGGAACTTGTGCCCGGTAAATGGCAATAGGCTCGCCCCCTATTACATGGGACCTAACATACCTGGCGAGATGTGGGTGTGTCTGCACACCTCTGCCTAACCCTTCGGGGAAAAAGGCGTGATGCTATTTTATGTTTTATTAAGTAACACTTATTTTTTTTTTTTTTTCTAACCCAAATTAATTTATGTACTATTAATATTTGCATTCGTAAAAATCTTAAAACTAAATTAGAAACTAGGTATAATAGAAAATTAAATTAACACTAAATTAATACTGGTTAATTTTGCCCTCAAAATATAGGTACTTATAGACACTTCGCTCACTCAGTCAATAATTGTCCTTCAAAGGCGAGGCCCAGGTATGAACTTGTTAACGTAAGAGAAAGTGATGAACTGCTAGACTTTTTAAACCGAATCTTGGCCGTATATTGTACATACTGAGTTATGAATCATGTCTTCTGTATGGTACCACCCACCTCCAATAATAACCTGTATCTGCTCGGTGGCCACTTTTGACAGTTCCTGATCGAAATTGTCGAAATAACTTTGGAACAGTGCGTTGTACAAATTGCGAGGATCATATTTCAACTGTACACTGACACTAATTAAAATTAAGAAATATAAATACGACCATTTGCGATAAATGTACACGTTAAACGATTAACGAGGTACCTATATCTTATTCTGCAATACCTAACTACCTACATTAAATGTGCATTATCTCCAATAGCTAGGTCAGATGCTATACCAATTAATAGAATCTCTGCACTTCAAGCTTCTTTGATTGATATATTACTAGCGGACGCCCACGGTTTAGCCCGTTTGACAAAACAAAAAACCTTCCTCGAGAACCACTCTATCCATTGGTAAAAACCACATTAAAATCAGTCGCGTAGTTTTAAAGATCTAAGCATATATAAGGAACGTAAGCGAATTTGTTTTATACTATGTTTTGATTTACCTATTTACAAGTTAGTTTTGGTCATACTTGAGCTCTATTAAATGTTGTTGAATTAACGACATGCTATTAAATATAAGTTCCGTATTTATCATCTACTTTATAAAATAACTCAATTCTCTAGTAGAGAAAAGTAGCTTGATATTTAAACAGTTTATTTGTAGATAGAAATTAAAACAAATTGGAAATCAATGTTTAAACAAAACTTACTTAGAAAGTACTAAGTAAGCAGCCTTTTTAATTGGTATGTACCACGATCGAACGACTGACTAATGTTGGTTTATTATTATCGCTTTGTATTGCTTCCTTCATTTACATGGACTTAATTTTCTGGTCGTCTCTGTCTCGTAGCTCGGTAGAGTTTCCCTCAAGTTTCAAACACAGAATTAGGCACACTTCAAGGTTGTTTTTACTCATTTCTATGCTAATGTAAAGAGTACGGGCATTAATGAAGGTTGGATGTACCTACAGTTCATTATTTTACCCGTTGCTGATTTGACTTTGTTATAAGATGAGAGTGTTTTATCTTGTGACATGTTTGTTTTAACGGATGTATTTTTTAGTTTTTTAATTAGTATCTAGGCAGTTTTCTAGTTTTTAACTGATTTCAAAAAAGGTTCTCAGTACGACTGTATGTTTTATGTTTGCTAGATTAGATTAGAATAATCTTTATTGTACACCAATTAGAAATTACAGAAAAAAAAAATATATCCATGTACAAAGGGCGGCCTTACCGCTAAAAAGCAATATCTCACAGGCAACCTTATAATACTTTTCGAGTAGGTGAACTGAGTTTGAATTTTTTTACGTTCTGCTTCCATATGGTCCCATTCCGAAAATTATTTGGTCCTATTCCGGTAATTTGAAGTTGGTTTTATTTAATTAAGTATTATGGTCATTCACATTAGTATCAAATATTTGTCATGTCAAACAAATCGGTTTGAAATGTCGAAATCTCGAAACAACACTCAATTCAACAACAAATCTTAAGTAATTTCATAGTTTTCCAGGTAAGCTTAAAGTTTATTATTTTTCAAAAAATAGTTTTGCCTCTGGATCTTCCCTGGAATGCGTTTCTCGTTGCCAATATCACGGGCATACATTACAGAGATACTCGTACAATATAATAATATTATGGTAAAGTTTCATTAAATCCGTTTAGTTCAACAAACATACATCCAGCAACAATAAACTTTTACTTTAATTAATAATATCAGTAGGTATTTGAATCTGATAGCACTCCATTCACCAAAAGAACCCGGGTGGCACTAATAGGTAGGTACGCAATTACAGAAAAAAAAAACAAAAAAAAATTAAGATACACAGATTGTGGCTACTCTACGGGTTGGGGTCGAAAAGGACCCATAAAAAGGCGGTCCCTTTAGTTTTACAGTTAGGTCAGAGGTTCACGTGCGAATTTGTATGAAAACAACACATGTATTATTTGATAGTAATTCTATAGCAGCCCATAAATCTATTTTCATCCAATTTTATAGAAATCAGATGTCTAAGTGTATTATTCAATGAGTATAAAATAAAAGAAAACATTATTTAGACATGCTTCTGAACAATTCTAAATCACTAACAAGAATAACTTTAATCCTAAAACAGTTCGCGTTCACAACCGTAACACGATCAATAAATCAAAATAATGATTACCACCCAATTTCAAAATGCGATAGGCAGTAACATTTTCTAAGAGAAAGTGAAAGATTTTATAGTGAATACCTTTAAACTGGTTGCATGTAATGGGATCGCAATTTTTACGATACAAACTATTGATTACTTCGCGTTGGCGCGTTGTCTATGATTAGTAAGCACTATAGCGTTCATCCTACCAATAATATTAATGTGAAAGTTTGTGCGTTTTCATAAACTGTATTCACTAACCCACAAGTATAAATTAACCGACTACGGAACTCGGCGGGGAGGGTACGCTCCCTCTCCCTCCCGGCCGCCTCCTTCGCGAGCATGACTTGCTCGCAGAAGGACACGGCCGCGTTCCACCTACTCCCGCTGGATACCATGGCTTGAAGCATGGTCCCCAGCGAGAGGGTATCCACGCCCAGACCCACTACGAGGTCCCGGCGCTGACTCGCCCACGCTGAGCACTCCACCAACGTGTGGAGTGCGGTGTCGTCGTCGGAAACCTCGCAGTGTTGGCACCGGGGTGTGACCTCACGATGCATGCGAAACAGATAGCTACCGAAGCATCCATGCCCGGCAACCATCTGTGTCGCACGGTACGTGAGGTCACCATGCTGCCTCTGCAGCCAATCGTCCATGATCGGTCTCACCGCCGCGATGAAGATGGCACCCCACTTGGGTTGCTCAAGTCGCACCCTCCATGACTCCATGAGATCCTGGCGGAGTTGGGACCGCTGGTCCTCGATTTCTCGAGACGCAGGCCTGTGGTCCCGCTCCAGCGCCTCCTTGCGCCATTGGAACAATGACGCAAGGGCTCTCGCTTCCAGGTCCCATGGAGGGGTCCCGGCTAGGAGACATGCAGCCTCTCCGGAGATCGTGCGGTACCACCGTATGGTTCTGACGGCCAAGGTTCGAAGTGGTCTGTTTAAAAGAGTCACGTTCCCCTTCACCGCCAACCTATCCGCCCATACGGGAGCCCCGTATAGGGCCATACTCCGCACGATCCCCAGGTACAGTCTCCTGCAGGAAGCGTTGGGTCCCTTTAGGTTGGGCATCAGTCGCGAAAGCGCGGCCGATGCCTGCGTCACCTTGGGGACCAAACTTCGGAAATGTGGTCCGAAGTTCCATCGGCTATCAAGTACGATCCCTAGGTACTTCATCGAGGGCTTGATGCCGATGCTAACGCCTCCCACATTTATGCTGGAACCTTCGGGTGGACCGTTCCGAGGTCTGTGAAAACACAGAACCTCGGACTTGTGCAAAGCCACCTCCAGTCCCAGCTGCCGTATCCGACAACACGACTCGAGCAACACCCGTCGTGACCTTGAGTGCTGCCTCCTGGTACGTTGCACCCCGCGCAGTGACGAGGGTATCGTCGGCGTAGCACGTTACGCCGACGCCCCTAGGCAACGCACCCCGCAGCACCCAGTCGTAGCCGATGTTCCACAGAAGCGGCCCCAGGACCGACCCCTGTGGAACACCGCACGACACATCTTGCCGAGCTGGCCCGAACCAGCTGGGGAAAGCTATGGCCCTCTCCGAGAGATAGGCCCCGACAATACGACGGAGGTAGAGAGGCGTCTCGTGATACACGAGCGCCTCCCTAACGCAGCTCCATGGCAAGGTGTTGAACGCGTTGGCGATGTCAAGAGACACCGCCACCACCACCTTGCCCTGCGAGACTGCTTCCTCCGTCAGGCTCTTCACGCGCATGATCGCGCTCACGGTGGAGCGTCCCCGACGGAAACCGAACTGGTTATCCGCCAGGTCTGGCCCCATACTCGTGAAATGCTCGACAAGGCGTTCCGCGATAATTCGCTCAAAGAGCTTACACACCTCGTCGAGCAACACGATCGGCCGGTATCCGGACGGTGAGTCCACCGGCCGCCCCGCCTTACGGATCAGGACCAGTTTCCCCGTCCTCCACACCTTGGGAAACTGGCCCCTTTCGAGGCATGCGCTAAAGAGCCCCATCAGTCGAGGCCCGAGTTCTTCGAGGGCCAGGACCCATGCACGGCCAGGAATGCCGTCGGGTCCGGGATTTTCCGGCGTTTAAGCCGAAGAAGGACCGATTTTGATGAAACCGATTTGCATGAAACTTTACACACACACTACTTGCTTACTATGAATAACATTTGAATGATATTTTTTGAATTGGATGACAAATTAAAGAGTAATAAAGAAAATTGAAGAAGAAATTTTGTAAACAAACCCGCTCCCGAAGTCTACGGTTCACAGAACCACTAGTCTTATAAGCCACGAATTTAATTGCTCGTTACTTTAATGGTAGGATACCTGGTTTGTTATGGGAGGCGAGCAGGAAATTTACTATTCCAACAGAGCCTCTCTCAATAACTTGTATCCTAACAGCTCGTTTACATTTTAAGTTGGAACCGCAATCAAAATTTATAATTTATATTAAGCTAAGATGATATTCATTTAGATTGACCTTTTTCTGTTAAATTGAAATATTAGTTTCATATCAAAGATTAATGAAAATTAAACGGTGAGTTGATTAGATTACATAATAAATGAAAGTAAATTAATATGATTAATGCAAGAATGGCATTCGTAGAATAAATAAAGTATCGCCATTCGTAGCAACAGGATTCCGGTTCATCTTTTATAGAATCTAAAATAAACTATTCAATTCTATGAACATTTCACTTCAAACTATTTCAAGTTTTGAATTTGACATTCCAAGGATTCATCAACATATTTTAAGTTTTTAATTTTCTGCCACAACGTCCATTGCGTGGCATCACGGGTACCGGAAAAATAGGGTTGACATTATTTGGGTCGAGGTTATTATTTTTTATTAATATGTCAAGAAACGGGCAAATTTTAATAGTGGAGTGACAGACGTCGAATGTTTAAATACGTGTAAATAAAAATTGCGAACAGCTACAGAAATGTGTGTCAGTGTGTTGTGCTCGAGTGTTGTCGTCCGGCTTCGAAGGTATTAGGGTTGTCGCATTCAACAGCTTTTCCGGTTTTTCTTTTTTTACTACGTTTCACTTTGCCGTATTAGTAGATTTTTATCTCCAGATGAATATAGATACAAATACTGAGTCCCCCTCGGAAATACAGTGGCCCACGACGGAAGCATGCACTTTTGGGGGGTCGGCCGCAGACACCTTACGGCTTGCAACTATTGCAAGCGGCCGGAGCTGCGTTGCAGCGGACTATAAGTGATGGCGATCGTGCCCGCCTGCATATTGCCGCGCATCGATGATCTCAGTTTGAGCTATGACTCGCTGAACTCGTAGTCCTCTTCGCTGGGTGACGGACGTCGCCCAATCCTGCTCCTGGGAGACTTTAACGCCTGATCTTTGGCGTGGGGAAACCAGAGGCAAGGGATCGCTACACGTGGTCTGGAGGTCTTCAACCGGGGTAATGTTGCTACCTATTAGCAGCTGGGGGCCAGCCTGCCCTCGTCCGTGGCGTACTACTATGTGCAGATTTGCATATAATAATGTATTTTTTAAATTACAAATGTAAACCTATGCAATTTGTAAATATTTTTCTATGTTATAGGGATATATATATATATTATGAGGCATGCATTTGAGGCGCTGCAAGATTTGATATGGCACATCAATGTCAATATAGGTGTACCTTATCTCAACCAGATTATAGACTGTAGTTGGCTAGTTAAATTCTCAGCTTAGCGGAAAACATATTACTTAATGCTTATTTAATATGCCACTTACCTAATCCCTTGCATTTTGAACATTATTCATATCAAGAGTAACTTAGAGTAAGTCAATGTATTGTGACGCGACATAATCCTATTATTTATGTTAAAGTAAGCTGCTCACTGTTTTAGGTACTATTTTCATTACCTACTATTATAATTTTCTAAATCTATTATAATATCACAATAAAAAATATCATTGTCTAAACCAGGACCGTAGGCTTGTCATTGGCAAATCAATAAAACATTTTTCTCTAAAACCAGGAGCTGTAGTCTCTTTAATAAATAAATAATAGTATGGTAAAACTAAAGGATACCAAATATCATCACAACTAAAAGAGCTATTATAAATAATTTGTCTAAGTATTTAATGATGCGTGTTAGGAGCAATAAAAGGAAATCATATTTATATTTGCTGATATCTGTATTTCATGCAAATGTCTATAAAAAAATGTAATACTTACCGTATTAATTTCTTTTAAAGTGGAATGTGTACAGTTTGTTCTAGATCTAATTAAATTGAAGTATCCGTGGCCGATCCAACCTCGTAACTTTGAATACCGGTGATCAGAATATTGACGTGCATCAACTCCTAACATAAGCACTTTGGGCTAACCTAGAGAATATATTTGCATAAACACACGTTTTCTTTCTTGAATGGGTAAACAATTATGCGTTTAACACGTAAATATTTCCTCAGTTAGCACCCCACCATTACCGACTACAGTAGGTATCAATGCACTTGGGTATATATTTTGCCAAAGCCTCAACCGTCCTCGTATTTGCAGTCACTAGCAGTTCTAGTGACTGCAATACGTTACACCCTGTAAGGGACCCTATCAACAACTAAAGGGTTAAATCATTCGCAGACAAACGAAGATGAAAACATTGTGATTTGTTTGTCTTTATAACCGACTCCAACAAAATAATGAAGGTTCTCAATTCGACAGTATGTGATTTTATATTTGTTACCTCATATCTTACTAACTGGGTGAACCGATTTTGATTTTTTTTTAATTTAAATCCACTGCTTCGTCAGTAGTCCCGTTTTAATTTAAAATTATGAAAATTTTCAGTTTTGAAAGTTCAGTAGTGCAAACCGTCGTCGGTTAGATATAACAATACCTTATGTAGTCGTATTTTGCATGTAGAAAACGCTGTACTTAAAAACCCGTTATTATATTCTCTGTTCAAAGTGGCAAATTACGTCCTATTGACATCATTTATTATGAACTCGTTAAGAGTCAAGGCGAATTTAAGTAATTGGCATAATCTAGTATAGCAAAGTAATAAAAGTAATTTGAATAAAGTAAAACTGTTTATAACTGAAATGTATTAGCATAAATATTTGGGACGACTGACAACCCTAAATGGTGAGAAATTAGCTTTACTACAGTGAGAATTATCAGACGCTATTGGATCACTATAATTATAGTATAATATTTATAAATGTATGAATGCCTTTTATGCAATTCTGGGTATATACATTATATTCAATATCTGCTAATTCTTGTGTGTCATGTTATTTTGAATTTTTTAAATGTTTGTCAATTAGGTTCTAATCCAGTGAGATTGTATTTTTTTATGAGATCTTTTCTCTGAGGTTCTTGTATCAAATAATAGTGCAGTACTTATTTCCATAGTTATTTAACCCCTCGACTATTTTTATTTTTTTATGCTTTTATTTTGTTTATTTAGGTCCGCCAACAACTGTTTACATTCATTCAAGTATACAATAACACTGGAATAGATGAAAGTCTAATGTAACGGTTACTTATAGGTAGACACAAGATGCAAAAAGGTTACATTTAAGGGGGAGCTTACCCACCATCACAGTAAAAATTGTTAACAATAAAAAACATTCAGAAAAGAAAACAATATCATCTTAGATGTATAATAGAATCTTGAAATAATACAAAAAAAAACAAAAACAACTAAGCCTGTTCGGGCAAGGAGCCGTAAACCGACCTTTGTCTTCCATATGAGTGGAAATGTACATCCACACACTGGCTGCATCTATTTATTACCCTGCACAACCTTGCATAGGGAGAATTAGCTCCGAGAACCGTTCTTCTTAGGGGTGGGCACAGTGGTGTGATTGGTTTGCGAGGGATCCTCGATGGAACACGAAACCTGAAAAGGCCTAATAGTGGAGAGCAGTCAATTTTGTTACAGAGAACTTTAGAGGCAAACATAGCATCATTGAATTTGAAACGATCAGATAGACGTTTAATATTAAAATGTTTTAGTCTTCTATCATAAGAGCGAATCTTCTTCGCAACGCCATTAGAAAACGCTAGATGACTCAGAAAGCGTCTCTGTACTCGTTCCAGTCTTAACGCGTGTGTAGCATAGTGCGGCCGCCATACTACACTAAAGTATTCCAGGATGAAGCGAGTTGTACAATAAAATTATTTACTACTACGACAATTTTACGAACACTTGGTTTTCGAATTAAAACACCAACTTCCTATGACCATGCTTAAGCTCCAGCATCAACATAATTTTTCGAAATTACTATATATTGTTAAAGTAAAAAAAAATATAATTTATTATTTTTTAAATATAAATATATTATATTGTACACAGCCCAGGCAACCTTAGGATCCTAAGGTTGCCTGGAAGAGATTGTTCTTTAGCAATAAGGCCGCCTGTTAAAGATTATATTTTTTAACACTAGTCATAAACCATTTGTTTCTCTATTGTGTACAATAAAGAGAATATTTACTTACTTAAATTCAACTTGCAAGATTTCTTCTCAGACAGCTTAAAATTACCTGATAGTGAAATTGTATGTACTGGTACTTGCAAATGAAAGATATAGTAGTTTTAGGCATGTGTTTATTTATGTAAACACATAAACAAAAACGTATAATAAATAATAGAGTAAAAAGGTGCCAATTATTAAAAAAGAACCCTTCCAGTGATCAAGGGAAGCAAAAAGCTTGCATTAATATTTTTTTTAGTACTCTGCCGTACTTAAGCTAAAAAAGGGTTAAGCCTCATTTGGGCAGTTTTGAGTAAATGATGCCAAATTACATTACGCAAAATTTTCTACATTTTGTTCTAAGAAACATATCTATCATTATTCGTTTTCGAGATACATATTGTCGGGAAACAGTGACAGTTTTTTTGAGACTTACTTAATTAAATACTAGTTAAGCTACAAAATTAGTCTTTAAAAGGGCTACAGGTACTTAACTTCACGAAATTTTATTGGATTTTTAAGCTTAGTCAAACTTTTATTTTTATGCAATGTAAAAATCTAAATAACCAATCACTTGTTTTTTAAAACGAAGACAAATACGTATTTTTTTAGTAATTCTTTAGGTACTCGTAAAATAAAGTTAAGCCACATTGCTAGGTTAAAAGTAAGTTATCTGAAGTTCGTATCGGGTGCAAACTAAGGGGCTCTACCAATATCTTTAGGTCCCCAGCGACCTCACCTGCTAGTGGCGCACCTGCTGATCAACGGACGAGGCTCGTTAATTTACGGTACGTATGGATTGGCTTCGGCCCCTACGTGGGTACCAGGTGGTACAACAGTGTTGGTCTGGGGGGTACCACCGTGCAGCTGTGCTAAAGCCGCCCCAGTAACCCAGCCCAGACTGGGTTGCGTTAGGGGTTCAGCAGCTACACCGCCGGGCCCGGGACGATGTATGGTGCAGCAGGCATGGGACTAGTGGGGGCGAAGCGGAGTCTAGTGTGGGTGGTGTGGGTCGTTTCGCCGGCCAGGGAGATCCTTAACAACGGCGTTGCCGCAACCGCACGCAACACAGTCATGGGGCCCGCCTGAGACCAACCACCCCAGGAGGCTGCCCCACATGTTGCGTATAATCCTGATGTGGGATCGCCGCTCCAGGTGGTAACCGGTGTGGGGTAGGGGCGGCCTTGCATCAGGGGGGTTTGGGAGCCCTTCCGTCCGGCGGGTCGGCTCCGACCTAACCACAAGGTTCTAGACAAAGCTAGCCCCTGCGCTTTGTCACTTACTGCTGCACCAAATGTCGCCCTGTCTTCACGCTTCTTCTTCATATCTACAATGGCAGTGCAACATAAAAAACGTAAACGTTTCACAGCGGCCCCAGGAAACCCTACAACTTTATTTTTCGAGGTGGAGTTAACTAACATCCGTGGAGCCCATGCCAACCTCAATGCCATCCACCATCACCTTGAGACGGCACGGCCCGCTGTGATGTTCCTCACGGAGACACAAATACGCTGCCCTGACGATACGTCTTACCTACTGTATTACCCCGGTTAAGTCATCGAGGAACAATTTCGAGATAAAGCCGGGGTGTGCGTGTTCGTTAGGGCGGATGATTGCTGCCGCCGCGCCGGTTGCGCTGCCTTGAGAACCCCTCCAACTCCGTCCTTTGGCTGCACGTAGACCATGGCTCTATGAGCCAGATCTACGTGTGCGTCTACCGTTCCCACACAGGGGATTCTGAGACAACAAAGCTCTTCCAGTACCTCAGCGAGACGACTGATGATGCGCAGGTGCGGTTCCCGAACGCTGACCTAGTGTTTTTGGGGGACTTCAATGGCCATCACATTGAATGGCTGGGGTCCCTCAGGACTGATCATGCGGGTAGGGCCGCCCACGCGTTCGCTCTCTCCCACGGTCTGACTCAGATGTTATGCGGGATCACCCGGATACCAGACAGGTCAGATCACGCGCCCGCTCTGCTGGAACTACTGCTGACGAGTCACCCAGCCCAGTAGTACAGTGTTTCGGTAGGAGCCCATTGGTGCTTCCGACCACTGTATGGTTCACGCTGAAGGTGTCACCTCCTGCACGTGCTGTACAAATGGCACGACGCCTATAGCACTACTCGTCAGCGGATTGGGACGGTCTACGCGATTATTATGCGTCCGTCCCCTGGAGCCAGCGCTGCTTTGTAGGAAAGGCTTTTTCAGATAGCGCTTCTGCGATTGCTAGCGAGATCAGTTTAGGGATGGAATATAAGGGAAGGGGATATAAAGGGATGTACCCTTTCACTGATGTCGCTAGTATCCGCAGAGCCCATCCCTGGTTCGGGCGGGATTGTGCCTAAGCTGTTCGGCAAAAACAGTCGGCATATCGCGCCTGGATCTGGGCTGTATGCGACCCAAACGTGGGCCACCTCAAAGCAGCATACAACTGGGCCACAAAATCCAGCAAGAGGGCCTTCAAGAGAACGGATGCCCAGCGCGTCGCGCGGCTTCGTCAGGAGCTTACTTCCCATCCCACGGGCAGCCGTGGATACTGGCAACTGGCCAAAGCCGTATCTAACTTTTGTCAGCCCTCGCTGCCACCGCTGCGTTACCCAGATGGAACACTGGCTCACAAAGCCCAAGAGAAAGAGGATATGCTCGCAGACCTCTTTGGGGCTAATTCCTGGGTCGACGACCGTGGCCACACTATGCCTGACATTGTACTCAAGCAATGCGATGTGCGGGAAGTGCTGCGATCACTCGACACCCGGAAAGCCAGTGGCCCTGACGGCATTCCGGCGGTGGTACTACGGAAATGCGCAGCTGAGTTGTCTCCTGTACTAACTCGTCAGTACCGCCTGTCTTACTCCACAGGAATCGTGCCGGAGGTCTGGAAGGAGGCGAACGTACAACCGATCCCCAAGAAAGGGGATCGGTTTGATCCAGGCAACTATCGACCCATAGCTGTCACCTCAGTCATCTGCAAGGTGTTTGAGCTGATCATTAACAAGCAGCTCATGCGATGCCTCGAAGATCACTCGCTAATAAATGATCGGCAATACGGCTTCAGGCCAAAACGATCAACGGGTGATCTTCTGGCTTTGGTAACGCATGTCTGGGGTGAGGCTATGGAAAGGCACGGCGAGTCCTTGGCGATTAGCCTGGACGAACTGAACGAACTGAACGAACGCCGAATGCGGTTTCTCTGCGATGGCCAGGCTTCTCGCTTTTTGCAAGTGAATGCCGGAGTGCCACAGGGGTCCGTGCTGTCACCAACTCTTTTCCTTCTGTATATCAATGATATGCTATCCTTCAGGAACATTCATTGTTATGCAGATGACAGCACATTGCACGGGAGCTACTGGGCTCGTCCGACGGCGGGGCGGTCGGAGATTGAGGAGGATAGACAACAACTCGTGGCTGATCTCGACAGGAACGTCAACTGTATCTCTCAATAGGGTACCGAGAACCTGGTCGAGTTCAATGCCCGCAAAACACAGGCGTGTGCATTTTCAGCGAAGAAATCCTCTCTTCAGAATGCATTATTACCAATGAAGGACAACCTTGACATCCTTGGCATAGACGTTCGTCGAGAGCTCAATAATAAAAACTACATCGAAAGATGTATAGGCCTAGCTTCGCGGAAACTAGGAATACTGAATAAGGTAAAGCGATTCTTTACACCGCACCAGAGGTGTCTGCTGTACAAGACGCAGATTAAACCCTGTGTCGAATACTGCTCTCACATCTGGGACGGCTATGCAGCGACGGGCTATCCGTATTATAGATTGTCCGGAGGTAACGGGAAGCATTGAGCCGCTAGCTCAGCGCCGAACAATAGCTTCCTTGGCCGCATTCTACCGTATTTCTGTTTGTTTCTGAAGACTGTTTGTTTCTGACTTAAAGTGCCTTATTTAATTGTTAATTATAAAATACACTTATTAATAAGTAAACAGACAACAGAATTCCTTCCTTTTGTTATAGGTAAACGTAAACGTTTTTGTTATTAGGTATATGGTTGAAGTTACTGATAAGTAAACCTGTATATTGATATCAAATATTTTTATTGTGTGTGTTTAAGTGATTTTTTGTTAATTTGATACGAATTTTAAAGTGTAATAAACGCTTAATACGGCGTAACGTTTTTTTTTCGTCAACTTATCATTTATCCATGCTAATCTATAAAGAGGTTAACTACAAGTGATATTTTCTTAACCCATGTTTAGCTAATTAATGTTGAATAATTTCAAGACATAAAAAAAAAACATTTGTAGTTTTCTTAGTTAAATAAATGTTAAAAATCCTTTGCCATTTTGTTATCTAGTATCGTAATGCTCTTTTCCACATCATACTTGGTTAGAGAACAGTTAAGCAGCTTAACTTTTTTATACCTTAGTAATGCTGAATAATTGGGTAATAATGTTTTTGGTAGTGACAGTATGTTCAGATATTTACTGTTCAGATATATATAAATATACCTAATGAAAAAAAAAACCTAATGACAATAAAATTATTGTACCTGTTTTACATGTAGACATTTTACGAAATTATTGACATTTAAGAGAAACTTTAATAAGTGATCGTGTTGTTAATGTAATTTGATACTTTTTCACGGTTCGTTTGACTTTTTTTAAACTTTAATGCCATAATAAAATATTGCAAAAACCGCCTGCAATAATAATTGACCCTGCATTGGATTACTTAATAAAATCTCCATGTCTATATAGGTGGCATTTGCTAGCGTGAGTATGGCTTTTATTGGCTAAATACCCACGTGCATGGAGATGGCAGTTCAGCGTCATGGTGTCCATGGATAGCAGCGTGGAGCTTGAGTCACTGACGGCGGTCTATCTGATGATATGCTCCACGGCATATTTAAGATTCAGATTGCATCTCAACTTCGCAGTGCTACCAGCATTCTGGAGACTTTTTTTCTTTGCAGAGAAATCATTGTAAACATTGTAAGTAGGTATAATTATTCAGCAGTATATAAATCCGTATCTTACAGTGTCTCGGAGAGCACGTTAAGCCGTGTCTTGGAGATCAGGTTAAGCCGTCGTACTGGTTGTCATACGAACATCTATGGCAGTCGTATCTGGAGCCCTAAAACAAAAACTGAGAGGTCTAACTACATAGCGTCGATATCACCTATGGGTTGTGGAGGTCAGGTGGCAATTGCTCCACGGAAAAATATTAAATTTAGTCAATTCAGTCAGTTCAATTCAGTTGCATCGCAGTTAGACTGGAAAGCCGACACCAACTAAGTTGGGAAAAGGCTCAGTGGATGTTGATTGTTAGTAGGTATCATCGACGGATGGAAAGGCAAAACAAATGAAACGCCACTTTGGTCGGAAATGAGTTTTATATACAGTTCGATAGAGTTTTGAATTCTCTATCGATCTGTCTAGGTTAGAAGTCAATCGGAAGCACTTTATGGCGTTTCATTTAAAGTACAAAAGGGGGTATTTTAAAAATACCCTCCTTTAAACGACCGTTTTATGATAGATTTTTTTAACAATGTCAATAAATTAATTTTAAAATATTGTAAGTGACTTTTAAGTTAATGACCGAACCTATTTTTCTACAAAGATCCCATATCATGCAATTTACCCTTCCAAATTAATTTTTAATTTGGTCTTTCAATGCTTTTTCTCCGATAAGTTATGTCTTAACGTGTCGTAACACGTATTGTTCCTCGAAAGTAAAGTACCAGTCATGGCGTTTCATTTGTTATTCCCTTCCTACTTTTTAATAAGAATGTCGTATCAGTTACTACTGATTAATTAATTGAGTAATCATTTACTGTGTAATAAATAAGGCTATAAGTCCTTTAATTAATCATGTACACTGACACAATCTTCAACAAATCGTCAACAATTTCATGAAGATCTATCAAAATAAACAAGATCCGCTGACTTACCTAAATCCCTTTCCCTTAATTTTCATAATCGCATAAGATCAATAAATTATTTTAGCGATCTAAGAATATAACAGACATCGTACAAAAAGTATCTTTCTTTTCATCGAAGTGAATTGAAGCATTTATCCTTCTATGTTTTTAATTTGGTTTGGTATTTTTTTTTTTTTTTTTTTTTAGTTCCGCGACCAAGGCCGCGTCCGCTCTAACGACCGTTGCCGGGCGTCTCTGGTTACAAGCAGAACGTATTTCCAGTGGCGCCCGGCGGACTATGACCACCTCTGTGGTCTCTGCGGGGGTTGGGTCGGGATGAGAATCCCGCGTCGTTGGGGTAGGGTTTTATCCCGCGTCAGTGAGTGAATCTGGTTGCGTGCTATGGGGCAAAGGCCCCGCAGCACGCAACCCTTCTAGCCTGCTTCTGTAAGGACGACGGGTGGCGATCCCGCCGTCCTCAGGCCCCGATCATGGAGGTCGATGGTCTTGGGCGTAGATGAGTCTGCGGCGGCCTCGCCGCTGACTACGGAACTCGGCAGGGAGGGCACGCTCCCTCTCCCTCTCGGCCGCCTCCTTCGCGAGCACGACTTGCTCGCAGAAGGACACGGCCGCGTTCCACCTACTCCCGCTGGAGACCATGGCTTGAAGCATGGTCTCCAGCGAGAGGGTACCCACGCCCAGACCCACTACGAGGTCCCGGCGCTGACTCGCCCACGCTGAGCACTCCACCAACGTGTGGAGTGCGGTGTCGTCGTCGGAAACCTCGCAGTGTTGACACCGTGGTGTGACCTCACGATGGATGCGAAACAGATAGCTACCGAAGCATCCATGCCCGGTAACGATCTGCGTCGCACGATACGTGAGGTTACCATGCTGCCTCTGCAGCCAATCGTCCATGATCGGTCTCACCGCCGCGATGATGGTGGCACCCCACTTGGGTTGCTCAAGTCGCACCCTCCATGACTCCATGAGATCCTGTCGGAGTTGGGACCGCCGGTCATCGATTTCTCGAGACGCAGGCCTGTGGTCCCGCTCCAGCGCCTCCTTGCGCCATTGGAACAATGACGCAAGGGCTCTCGCTTCCAGGTCCCATGGAGGGGTCCCGGCTAGGAGACATGCAGCCTCTCCGGAGATCGTGCGGTAGCCGCCATACTCCGCACGATCCCCAGGTACAGTCTCCTGCAGGAAGCGTTGGGTCCCTTTAGGTTGGGCATCAGTCGCGAAAGCGCGACCGATGCCTGTGTCACCTTGGGGACCAAACTTCGGAAATGTGGTCCGAAGTTCCATCGGCTATCAAGTACGATCCCTAGATACTTCATCGAGGGCTTGAAGCCGATGCTAACGCCTCCCACTGTTATGCTGGAACCTTCAGGTGGACCGTTCCGAGGTCTGTGAAAACAGAGAACCTCGGACTTGTGCAAGGCCACCTCCAGTCCCAGCCGCCGTATCCGACCCACGACTTGAGCAACACCCGTCGTGACCTTGAGTGCTGCCTCCTGGAACGTTGCACTCCGCGCCGTGACGAGGGTATCGTCGGCGTAGCACGTTACACCGACGCCCTCAGGCAACGCACCCCGCAGCACCCAGTCGTAGCCGATGTTCCACAGAAGCGGCCCCAGGACCGACCCCTGCGGAACACCGCACGACACATCTCGCCGAGCTGGCCCGAGCCAGCTGGGGAAAGCTATGGCCCTCTCCGAGAGATAGGCCCCGACAATACGACGGAGGTAGAGAGGCGTTTCGTGATACACGAGCGCCTCTCTAACGCAGCTCCATGGCAAGGTGTTGAACGCGTTGGCGATGTCAAGAGACACCGCCACCACCACCCTGCCCTGCGAGACTGCTTCCTCCGTCAGGCTCCTGAAGCGCATGATCGCGCTCACGGTGGAGCGTCCCCGACGGAAACCGTACTGGTTGTCCGCCAGGTCTGGCCCCACCGTCGAGAGATGCTCGACGAGGCGTTCCGCGATAATTCGCTCAAAGAGCTTACACACCTCGTCGAGCAACACGATCGGCCGGTATCCGGACGGTGAGTCCACCGGCCGCCCCGCCTTACGGATCAGGACCAGTTTCCCCGTCCTCCACACCTTGGGAAACTGGCCCCTTTCGAGGCATGCGCTAAAGAGCCCCATCAGTCGAGGCCCGAGTTCTTCGAGGGCCAGGACCCATGCACGGCCAGGAATGCCGTCGGGTCCGGGGGCAGTGATTTTCCGGCGTTTAAGCCGGAGTACTGCCGCACCTAGCTCCCCCACCCTGACTTCGGGTACGTCGTCTTCACTGATGCTATCCGCGTCGGGCAGAGACGGAGCCATGCGCGGAGGGACGTGCTCCTCCGCGCTCGTCGGAAACAAGCCCATGACCCGCTCCAGCTGCTGCGGCTGGAGACTCTGGGTCAGTGGGGGCGCCCTAGGTCGGAGTTTCTCCCTGACCTGTAGGTACGGGCGCCCCCATGGGTTCTGCTGCAGGGTCTCCAGGAGCTCCTCGCGGGCCGCCGTCTTGGCCCGCTTTATTGTCTCCTGGAGATTACCTTTAGCCTCCCTGTAAGCCTGATAAAGCTCCGCCTCTCGGGTTGCCGCGTCGTCTGGGCGGCGATGCCTCCGGCGAAACCTGGTGTACTGGCGGCGGGCGGAGATGCATGCTGCGCGCAGCTGTGCAATCTCCGGCGACCACCAGTACACCTGCTTCCTTGCCGGTCTGGGTGTAACCCTAGGCATCACCGCATCACAGATTTGCGACATGGCTCTCCTGAACCACTCCGCCTCGGCATCCACATCGGCAGGCCGGTCCGGTGCCGGAATCCAGGCCTGCACGATGGAAGCCTCCAGGAGAGCCTCCCGATCCAGATGGTGAAGTGCCCAACGCGGATCCGGGGGATTTTCTACCGGCTGTGGGAGGTCAGGTGGGGGGACGACATCGAATCGGATGTACCGATGGTCCGAGTGCGTCTCCTCACCCTCCTCCACGTGCCAGCCAGTAATACGGGCGGCGAGGGCAGAGGTCGCGAATGATACGTCCACGACCGAGCTGGTCCCCCGCCGCCAGAAGGTGGCGACATTCCCCCGGTTGAGGACCTCCAGACCACGTGTTCTGGTCCAGTCCTCAAGAAGCCTCCCCTTGTCCCTGGTTTCCCGGGAGCCCCACGCCTCACTCCAGGCGTTGAAGTCTCCCAGGAGCAGGACAGGGCGAGGACGGCACGCAGCGAAGACGACGTCGAGCTCAGTGAGCCATAGCTCAAACTGAGTCTCGTCCAGTGTCGGCGAGACGTAGGTGGCCACGACTGCCAACCCATCATATTCCGCCGCAACACACCTGCGGCCCGGTTTGGTATTTAAAATAATATTTCCCTCCTATTTTTACGGAGATATGGTGAATGAATTAATTTGTCCCTTCAAGTTTCTTTTCATGAAGGCCTATGAAGTGTTTTTCCCTGCTTACTCAAAATGTCATATACATGAAACGCCACGTTTTTCTTAATTGATTGACTTTCATTAATTTATACTAAAATGTACAGCACAAAAACTGAATCTACTGACAAAATTTGAAGAAAATCCATTAATAAACAAAGAAGTTATGATCATGTTTGTTAAAATTTAAACTTTAAACAGATCTGCTGAACAATTGGCCAAATGGTGTTTCGTTCGTTTCTCCTTTCCACCGTCGATATTATTATATAAAATTAGTATATTTAAAAATATGAAATTATTTAACACACTAATTACTTTCGACATCCATTATAATATCACATGTAATCCCATCGCATCCAAGTAATTAATATCACCTCGCCACCAGTCTTATCTCACAAGTCTCAATTAACACAGGTACGTCCATTATTAGTTTATGAGATGACATTGTATAAGTTCTACCCAACATCGAGTACCACCATCCTATTCTACGAAGTCGGCACATCTAGTGTTTCATGACCAACTCTCCTTTTTAAATGTCAATTAATGTCGTAAATTTTTATCTTCGCTCTTTGTACGCTGATTCAATTTCAGATAGCCATACTGTTTTTATATTTTTTTATTCGTATGTTGACAGTTGGTGAATGACAAAATTGTTTTTTAATTATTGCCGGGCGTTTATGTATTGTGAAACGAAAGTGCTTTAAATTAGATCATTTGGTACCCATCATCGCTATTCATATTGTCTTTATAAGTGCGAGTTGACACTGACTATGTAAGTTATTGATGATTAGAACATTTCAGTATATTTTTTAATACTTAAGAATTGTTTTATTGGGGAAAATCAATAGGTTCAATTATTTCGATCGTCTCTTAGTTTAAGGTCCATTAATTTTTTGGCATTGTCCTTTTAATAATTTAAGATTATTTAAAACTTTGCTGTAACGTAAATATTTGGACAATAATTATGAAAGTGGAGGAACCGAAAGAAGTACCTTCTTAACTAAGATCGTAGCAAGTAGAATTCCATAGTGTCTGTTTACCCCAACGGGCGTGATCGTATGTACATGTAGTTATGTATAACTGTAATAACACAGTGTTAACAATTCTCTCAAAGTGAACAAAGGTGTGGTTGTCCACGCCCTTCAGAGTTACCGACGTACAAATTAGCACATCTAACGAAAGTACCGCGTCATAGGTTATATTAAAATGAGCCCAAAAAGAATGTTCAAATAAGCAAAACAAATAATAGCCAGAGCGTTTCGGTCACAGATAGCGAAAGCTCTTATTGACACGTTGGAAAGTAGTCAGAAGAGACCTTGCATTTTAAAATTGAACACCAAAACAATTTTGATCTTTAAAATGTGATTTATAAAGATGTAATTGTTGTTCAATAGTGTTATAAATGTAGTTCCGAAATATTATCTTATTGTAGGTGGACCTTATCGCCCATTGGACATTTAGGTTGATTGCTCATCAGTACAGCAGATGCTCCATCTTTTTAAAATTATAATCTTATTTTAGTACCCATAACTCATAATGAACTTAACAAACTAGATACATAATCTTCATTTTTACTCTAAAATTAGGTATACCTCTATCTCCACCTTTATCTTCCTTTTACTCTTCCTCTAACTGGAAAATCGACCTCAAAAAGGTTCGGTGGATGATGACTCTTTCTCTACCTCTACCTGCCTACTTATATCTTTTTTAAATGCTGCCCTGGCGTTCATTAAGGCGCCTAGTAAGGATATTCTAAGGATTCTAAGGATTTCTAAATATTGTTACGAGCCGGGGTTCTACGGAATTAAAAATGCCGATCAAACTACCACAAAACACTTTATTTATTACAACACTAATTTACACTTCACTATAAGCTTCACTGAACACTTTAAATCGCACTTGAACTCGCAGGTATAACTCGTATTATCGCTCTGGAAATACTGATCATCCGCCACCGAAGTGCTCCGCCTTTATAGTGCGGTCATTACTCTAGATTACTCTGGAATTTTCACGGAAGAAATATCGCGAACATTCCACACCTTCGAGATGCTTCTAGATAACACGTTACATAGAAGTACCTTGACAGAACATTCCCGAAAGACGTTACGTAGTAGTACTGCGATTTGTTACTAGATGGCGCTGAGTTTGGTAGTCTTATTACTCGCTACAAGATGGCGTTACACTGCCCCCTCCTAAGACATGCTCGTCCCGAGCATTGTCAGGCCCATAATATCGCGCCAATCGATCCACATGAACTATCTTTGGCGCACTTCTTGGACTCTTCCGTATTCGGTAAGTGACATCGTTAATCTTGGTCACAACTCGGTATGGTCCATCCCATTTAGCTTGCAGCTTAGGAGACTTCCCTTTACTGCGGACTGGGTTATGTAACCACACTAACGAACCTTCATCGAAGCTCTTATTGTTTGTCTTTCGGTCGTAACGGATCTTCATCTTTTCAGACATTTGTTGACCTGATTGTCTGACATGCTCATAAATGTCATTCATCCTGCTGCGCAAGTCATTTGCATAATCGGTGATATTGCGTGGAGCGTCAGGTGGTATACCGGTTATTAAGTCGGCAGGCAACCGTAATTCTCTTCCAAAGTTCGCATAAGCTGGTGTCACTGACGTGCTTTCATGAACCGCACTTCGGTAAGACAAAAGAAACGGTTGGATGTGCTTGTCCCAATCTTTTTGCCTGCTTTCCACAACTTTTGCCAGATATCTCTCCAATGTCTGATTAAATCGCTCCACCATTCCATCTGACTGCGGGTGGTAAGAGGTCGTTCTGGTTTTGTGAGTACCCATGACCCGACACATTTCCTGGAACACCTGAGATTCAAAATTTCTTCCTTGATCGCTATGGATTTCTAGAGGCACCCCGAAACGACAGAAGACTTCGTGAACTAATTTATCTGCGACCGTAGTAGCTTCTTGATTAGGTATAGCAAAGACTTCTGGCCACTTCGTGAAATAATCCATCACAACCATGAAGTATGTACTTGTTTCCGCTTTCACTTTCAGGAAACGGTCCCGCAACATCTAGGGCTATCCTTTCCCATGGTGCCCCAACGTTATACAGTTTCAGTGCACCTCTGCTCCGTGTATGAGGTCCTTTCACGGCAGCACAACTCGTACATTTGCGACACCAGTCCTCAACGTCGTCGCGACAGTGGATCCAGTAAAACCGCTCACGTATCTTCAACAGAGTCCTTTTTACTCCCATATGGCCCCCTGAACATCCATTATGGTAGAGCTGTAGCACATCTGGGACCTTAACTGTAGGGACGACCATTTGCAAATGACAGCTGTCTCCTCGAGCATTTTCCCATTTGCGGCACAAGACTCCATCCTGAATAACTAAACTGTCCCATTGCGCCCAATAACTTTTTGTGATTGAACTCATTGAAGCGACGTCGCTCCACATGGGTTTAGGAGCACTTGCTTTAATCCACTCAAATATTGGCTTGATGTCTGCGTCGTCCTGTTGAGCATGTTGTAGGCTTTCTTTCCATTCGTCGCTCAGATCCGTTTTAAGCATCTTCACAGGTATGGCTTCCTTTATCTCCTGTTTGGCACAGTGCTTACAGTCTTCAGGGCAAGGTCTTCTTGACAATGCGTCTGCGTTGCCATGGGATCTCCCACTGCGATGTTCGATTACAAAGTCATATTCCTGTAATAGCTCAATCCATCTGGCGACTTGTCCTTCTGGATTCTTGAATTGTAATAGCCACTTCAATGCAGCATGGTCGGTACGTATAAGGAATTTTCGCCCTAGTAAATATTTGCTGAAATGCTGCAATGTCTTCACCACGGCGAGTAATTCTCTCCTCGTGACGCAATAATTCCTTTCAGGTTTCGATAAGGATTTGCTGAAGTAGGCTATAACGACCTCTCGATCTCCTTTCCGTTGAGATAACACACCTCCGAGTCCGATATCACTTGCGTCTGTGTCAACTATAAATTCATTTTCCGCATCAGGATAACCCAAAATAGGTGTATTGCACAGACGATTCTTTAGCTCCTGGAATGCGATGCCGCAGCTTCCGTCCCAGCAGAATTGTCGCTTTTCCTCCGTGAGCTTGAGTAAGGGCTTGGCAATATCCGCAAAGTTCTGGACGAATCGCCGGTAGTATGAGCACAAACCCAAAAATGCTCTGACCTGCGTCTTATCCTTTGGAACTGGCCAATCCTTGACGGCGATGATTTTCTCTGGATCCGTGCGGATACCATCTTCAGACACTACGTAGCCTAGGAAGCTTACTTGCCGTTTGAGGAATGAGCACTTCTTCGGGCTGAGCTTCAGGTTCGCGCTTCGGATCTTTACAAGCACGCGTTCCAGGTTTTGAAGATGCTCTTCTAACGTACGGCCCACGATGATAATGTCATCTAGATAGACAAGACAGGCGTCCCCAGTCAATCCGGCGAGTACAATTTCCATTAATCTTTCAAAAGTAGCCGGGGCGTTGCATAATCCAAATGGCATAACTTTAAACTGCCACACACCCTTTCCTGTGGAAAATGCAGTCTTCTCTTTATCCTTCGGATCGATTTCAACTTGCCAGTAGCCACTTTTCAGGTCTAGCGTGCTAAACCACTTCACCCCCGTCAGCATGTCCAACGTGTCATCGATCCTTGGTAAAGGGTAGCTGTCCTTTTTCGTAACGTCGTTCAGACGACGATAGTCGACACAAAACCGCATACTGCCATCTTTCTTCCTCACCAGCACTACAGGTGAGCACCATGGACTTGACGATGGTTCTATCACACCATCTTTTACCATTCCTTCAGTCATGGTCTCAACTTCCTTTTCTCGTGCTACTGGCAGTCTCCTTGGTCGCTGACGGATGGGTACCTCATTTCCTGTATTGATTTTATGCTGAACTAATCCAGTCTTCCCAATGTCAGCATCACTCGAAGAGAAAATATCGGCGTACTTGAGTAACATCTTCTTAGCCTTGTCCATTTCATTCTTCGTTAAGATGTTACGACAGTCTTCTAAAAGTGTCAACACGTTGTTTCTAGCGTCCTTGTTGACGATGTTCCCAGTACTCAACTCTTGGCATCGGCGCATCCAATCTACTTCTTCGCAAGTGCCAATCAATGTGCTCTTTTCTATCACGTGTTCCTTATCACTAAGGTTCAGCACACGTACCACTGAGGCTTCATTGGCTCTTACCAGAGTTCGGGCCATTTTCCATGGAAGTTCATTGTATATCCCTTCTATGAGTACACATCGATGTGTTCGCCCAGAATTCTGAGGGAGACTAACTGGTACAGTCGTTTCTGATCTGGCAGGAAGCACGACCTTCTTCAAGCTGTACACTTTTCCTGATAACGCTCCTTCCATGAAAAGTTCCTCTTGACCACATTTCATCGCTCCTTGCTTGACGTCGATCTCACAAGAGTTCTTCCTCATAAAGTCTAAGCCCAGTATGCAGTCGTCCATTATGTCAGCCACGATGACATTATGCAGGTAAATTCCATTGCCCAACTTTAACTGCATCTCTTTCTCTCCTCGGACGGGTATGCGCTGACCCGTGGCCGTTACCAAGTTGATGCGGTCACGGTTTGCAGAGTCCCCAAGGAACCGATTTGCAAGTCGGGAACTGACAACCGTGCGAGATGCTCCAGTATCTATTGTCAGCTTGCATGGTGTTCCATTTACCTCGCCCTTGATGATCAGGCTGTTCCCATCCTGGGTTTGTGAGATCGAAACCCTTGGGGCTCTTCCAACATCAGCCAGCACCCGCCCCGCAGTCCTGGCATTTATTCGTTTCCCTGCTGTTGCTGGGCGGTGACGTTAGCCACCTTATCCTCTTGGGAACGACTTTATTCTCTTTCAGCAGTCCGCTTTGGGCAACTGGATCGAAGGTGGCCCCTCTCACCACATGTGTAGCACCTAGGGCTATACCTCGTGAAACGGTCGAGAGCCGGTGATGCTACAACTTCCCTGACGCGGTGAGATCGATGATCTTTCCGTACGGCTTCGACCTCCAAAGCATGAGCCAAGGCGTCTTTGAGAGTCTCATGGTGCCCGAGCCTCACAGCAGCCCTGACTTCCAGGTCGTGGATGCCGTCGATGAATGCTTGCACCAGATTCCCATTGATGAGCGCAGGTACCGACTGGTATGCTTTCCGTACCAGCTTCTCTACTTCCAGGGCCCACTGTTGCAAGTTTTCGCCAGTGCGCTGGACACGATCCTTCAGCTGCGCACGATACACGTGTTCCAGGTGAGCGTCACCGTATCTGGCTTCCAAGGCTTCTAGTAGCTGCTCGTAGGATACATCGTCTCCGAGAGCTTCTAGGATGGTTAACGCCTTGTCTCGCAGACCCAATGTAAGCGCAGTCATGGCCTGGGCTTTGCTCCACCCGTTTGCCTTCTTAACGGCCTCAAACTGCTTTTTATAGGCCGACCATGAAGATGTCCCATCGAATGGCGGTACTTTAAATCCACGCGCTGAAGGTACGGCAGGTAAGGAAGTCGCAATCCCATCTCCAGCTTTCAGATTTCCCAGCTCTTTCCTCACATCTGTAATCTGGTTTTTTACATCTTCAATCCGAGTTTCGGCTTCCGTGATGCGGTTCTCAACATGATGAACCTGATCCTTCATCACATTCATCTCCTTGCCAAAAGTCGCTCGAAGATCTTTCATGAGGAGCGTCTGTTCCTCCTGGTGGCGTGCCTGCTCCTCCTTGTCGCGCAGCAGCTGTTCTTCCAACCGGCGGGCCTGCTCCTCCTGGCGGCGTGCCTGCTCCTCCTGGCGGCGTGCCTGCTCATCCTTGTCACGCAGCAGCTGTTCTTCCAACCGGCGGGCCTGCTCCTCCTGGTGGCGTGCCTGCTCCTCCTGGCGGCGTGCCTGCTCCTCCTTGTCCCGCAGCAGCTGTTCTTCCAACCGGCGGGCTTGCTCCTCCTGGTGGCGGGCCTGCTCCTCCTGGCGACGGGCTTGCTCCTCCTGGCGACGGGCTTGCTCCTGTAGCATCGCCATCAGCGCAGCAAAGTCTGGAGGTGTTGGCCCTGGAGATACCGTGGGCGGGCAAGCTTCCACCGTTGGCTGCTGCTGACCACCCAACCTCTCCGGCGTATTACCTCCGAAGCGCCTGCTGTCCAACTCCTGCTGGCGCTGACCCCTGGTACGGACGCCCTCTGTGTCTTCTTTCGGTAACACCGGCATTGTCCAAATCCCCAATTCTGACACCAATTGTTACGAGCCGGGGTTCTACGGAATTAAAAATGCCGATCAAACTACCACAAAACACTTTATTTATTACAACACTAATTTACACTTCACTATAAGCTTCACTGAACACTTTAAATCGCACTTGAACTCGCAGGTATAACTCGTATTATCGCTCTGGAAATACTGATCATCCGCCACCGAAGTGCTCCGCCTTTATAGTGCGGTCATTACTCTAGATTACTCTGGAATTTTCACGGAAGAAATATCGCGAACATTCCACACCTTCGAGATGCTTCTAGATAACACGTTACATAGAAGTACCTTGACAGAACATTCCCGAAAGACGTTACGTAGTAGTACTGCGATTTGCTACTAGATGGCGCTGAATTTGGTAGTCTTATTACTCGCTACGAGATGGCGTTACAATATTATTGCTGTCAAAAAAGTAAGATGTAGAATCTATTTTTGTCTAAATCTTTCTGTGAGTAACTTTTTGTTCTTATATTATTTCTCGTATCGGTAACCTATATATAATACACCATATTTTATTAAAGTTAATATTTGGAGTTAATTGAGGAGGACTGATCAAGGGTTTAATCTCGAAGAAAAATAAAATAAAAATAACTATTTTCGCAGTTTTAGTTTTCAAGATTATTTTTCATGTGGAAAGCTAAACTGTAACTAAATGACCTGAATCTTTAATTTAGTTTAATCGTCGAGTTAAAACAGCTCCTCCAATATCGATCTAAACACTATATATATCGGCCACGAGGTCCATACTAAAACAAAAGTTGGTCACATGAACGTCGTTTATAAACCGGATACTAGACGGAGATTCACTGACCGCCGGCTGGTTTGAATAACTTTCAATAACTTTGGTGAGGTGAATTTCAGTCGAATCGGTTCAGCAACTATAGTATCCTGCCGATTTTTTTTTTTTTATATGTTAGGATAATTCACACTACGCCATCTAGTCTCAAACTAAGCAGAACTTGTGATATGAGTACTAGATAAACTGATATAAATACTTAAATACATTTTATTTTGTAAATACATACATATTATACATAGGAAACATCCAGACTTCGGTCAAACGTATCTTCACACTCACAAACGTATCTCACTTCATAGGAAACACCAAACAATTGAATAACAAATAATCCATACAGATAAATAAAATTCAAGTGTCTGTGTGCAATTTCAAATTAACACGATTTTTAAAATGCTATTTTTAAAGTTTTTGTCAGTCTCTTTGTTCCTGCTAATCTCAAGAACGGCTGAACCGATTTTAACGGGACTTTCATTGGCAGATAGCTGATGTAATAATATGTAATTTAGGCTACATTTTATCCCAGGAATGTGTTCCCGGGGGAATTTGGAACCAAAAAAACTTTTTTACCCGGATGAAACCGCGGGCTTCCGCTATTCTAAAATATATAATTATCTAATAGGTAATTCTTTACTGACCTGTTGGTATTAACAATTAGTTAGAATTTCATTATGTAAGGTACTATGTTTATGTGGCAACACAGCCAGCATTCTGGGAACCTTCCCAGTCCGCAATGACGCGGAGGATTTTTAAACGAAATTTTGATGTGTAAATATTTTTTAATAATTAATTTTCCGTTTCTCTGCTTATTAATGTTACATTTATGGGTGGATATAAAGGAGTAAGAAGGAGTAAGAACCCACAAAGGAGTAAGAAGTTTACCCTAAAAAAATTTGGAATTAGATTTTTTTATAAAATTATTAGAATTATTATACAAATCTCATCATTTCTATATTATTTCCCTACTTACTTTTCTATATTCTTTTCTTTAGCCAATAGCTATCTACTTTTCATTTCACTTCGACCTATTATGTCCATCCAAGGGTTGCTTGTAAGAGATCAATCTTGATGATAAGGCCGCCATTTGTACTACTGAATGAAGATTTAGTTTGTATTTATTTAATTTGTATATTGGTGTACAATAAAGTATATTTCTATTCTATTCTGTCAAATAAATTTAAAGAAAAATCAAAATTTCATATCTAATAAAATGTCGACAATCGAGATCATAAATCATTAAATTTTTCATTTATAATCCCTTGAAAATTAGCGAACATAACCTTCACTAAACATAAACCATCATAACATTATAAAACAAAGTCATCCGCAGCGACTGTCTTTTCGCGAGAAACTCAAAAACTACTGCCCCGATTTTCATACTGCTTTCACTGTTTTTCGAGGGAGGTTAAATTTGTCACGGGGGAAGCCAGGGGCGTCCGCTATTATATAGAATAACTATTGAGTTTCAAAAGGTAATATAATCCATAGGCTGATAGATTTAGCAAGCGCGATGACGCCCTGTTCATTCAAGTTTAATAGAGAGAGTCCGTCTGGTATGCGGTCATTGAACTCCACATTGTTCTATGTACACCTTTATACATTGCAGATTTCTAACATACTCATAATTTTTAGTACAAAGTCTTACTACAATAAGAATTACAATATACATAATAAAATACTAAAAATATTTACATTACAAAATATCGTTTAAAAAATCCTTCGCGTCGTGGTGACTGGTGACAGGTTCCAGAATGCTGGCTGTGTTGCTACGTTGGATAGCGATACTTATTCTTTGGGCTACAAAATAGCAAGCTTTCTAGTCCTGAGAAGCATCCATTACCACATAACCTAAATATTATGTTATGCCATAATTCATGATTAATAAATGTGAGAGATCAAGGTATCCTTTTTTATAACCAACTTCTATAGTACTTATACGTTAGGTCACACTATAAGTTTTGCGTAACTTAAAAAAACAACATGTTAAAACCAAAATATTATGTTTATTGCTTTTCAAAATACTCTCCTTTACATTTTAAACATTTTTTCATGCGATCGAACCATTTTTTAAAACAGGAGGACCACAGATCATGAAGGCATGTTTTCTACGTGCTGATTGAACGCTATCACTGCCTCTTCGGAGTTGGTAAAAGTAAAACCTCTCATCAAATCTTTGATTTTGGAGAAAATACAGAAATCACAGGGTGCTAGGTGCTAGGCCTATGCGCAGAATGGGTGACGAGTTGTACTTTTTCGGAAGCTAAAAATGACTTTGTTTTGTTGGCCGTGTGTGAAGAAGTGTTGTCATGATATAGGAGAACGCGGCTTTTGGGTCGTCTTTCGCGAACTTTTTCTAACACCCTGGGTAAACAAATGGTAGAATACCACTCGGCATTAACACTCTTTTGATTTTCAAGTGGAATTGTACAGATGGGACCCGTTGCTGAAAAAAAAAACGCGATCATTTTTTTACCAACGTTTCTCGCCTGCCTCACTTTTGTTGGCTTGTTCTCATTTTCAAACACACATTCACAAGATTGCTGTTTTTTTTCGGGTTCAAAACAATAAATCCACGTTTCGTTTCCTGTGACAATGTCATAAACAGCATTAGAATGTCCGGGGTCGTACTTCAGTTGCATCTGTGAGCACCATTTCACGCGAGTCCGCTTCTGCTCCGCTGTCAGTTCATGAGGGATCCAACGACAACATAGTTTCCAAACTTTCAATTCTTCGTGTAAAATTTTCTGGATTTGACTCATACCAATCCCAATAGTCCTCGAATTGTCTCATAGGTAATCCGCGGGTTTTCTTCAATTAACCGCTTAACAGAAGCCACATTATTTTCGTTGACGGCAGTTGAAGGCCGCCCTTCACGAAATTCGTCATGTAAAGAAACTCGACCTCTCTCAAATTCAGCAAACCATCGCCTCACGCTGCTCAAACAAGGTGCTTCTCTCCCAAAAGCATTTTAAAGACGAGCGGCACAGTCTTGCGGAGAGAGAGAACTTTTAAAATCATAAAAAATCATCGCCCTAAAATCTTTTCGACTTAATTTCATTTTAGTTGCATACCTACGTAGAACTTTGATGTGTGATAAAAAACAGTTGACAAATGATTTCCCGCCAATAGTTTTTTTTTATTACTAAGAAGGTTGCAACGTTTAAAAAAATATAATATTCGAAATTCAAATAGTTCCGATTAGCTAGAAGTGCAAAACTTTTAGTGTAGGTACATACAGGGTGTATTTTTGAAACGGGGCAGTAAGGGCAAGTACCTTAAACGTTGTAGTTACAGTAGGTAAAACGTTTTTAGGAGACCTTCCCTAAACTACTGAGATATTTTCTGAACCGATTTTGATTTTTTTTAATTGGAAGGTACTACTTCGCAAGTGGTCCCATTTCATTTTGGTCCAACTATTTGGTCCTATTTCGGCAGTTTGAAGTCGGTTGGTGTGTCAATTTTTGACGTGTAAAATGAAATGAAAGTTTCAGGATCATCACGGTTGTGTTTCTAAAATCTCTCTATTTCGTCAATCCCCAATCTTGTTTGAGTTGATTTTAGGAATAAGAAGGTGCATTGACAGGATGGAGCAAATGCTGTAATCGAGGGGAAATCGCTAAAGAAATAAGACTGTCACTCTTCTCATCAGCTAACAGCATCGTTTCTAACTTTGCTGCATTGGATTTAAAGCAGTTTTTACTGCATAGATTTCTCCAAAAAAATAAGGACATACCTGCTCTACATCACTGACCGACCGCATTACTAAGAATCAATAGCAATTTGTACATGTTTCAATCTAGTGTAACATCACTACATTAAAGTGGACAAGACCGGCCTATTTGAACTAAACAGTAAGTATCTTTACTTTAATTAGGTACTATTGTCATGAAACAGACGGCTCGTCGTCTAGTGGCAACGGACTATATGGGGATGATGATGATGGGTGACCATTTCTTAAGCATGGAGACCCCTCCGTGCATCGGAGAGCACGTTAAGCCTTCAGTCCCTGTTGTCATACAAAAACTATGGCAGTCGTTAGGGGTAGTTGGAGTCCTAAAACAAAAATTTAACCGGGCAAACTCCAGAAGTAAATATCGAAGTTCAGCCGCACCCCAGTTAGACTGGAAAGCCGACCCTAACTGAGTTGGGAAACGGCTCGTTAAGTTGATAATGAAACAGGCTCTTCTTCTTATCCCGCCTCCACACCACCATCGGCCATGATGGGCAATCAAAGAATGCACCATGATTGCCGCCATAATCATTCGTCGTTAACGTTTGTACGAGTGGCAATATTCGTGTACCATTCCATCGTTGCCGATCATGGGTCATTGCAGACGATAATACACTCTACACGTCCTGTACCTCACACAATCGTGATTGCCTGTGATAGCCCATTATGGCCGATTGTGTAGATAATCCATTAGATTTATGATTTGAGTATACACGTCCTAATCCCCGAACTGGCAAACAGAAGTACTTACGGAATAGAAATAACGTTCATACATGACACACACTTCAATGTTACGTGCCAAAATGCATTTTTAACTATAAATAAAATAATTCCATCAATTTATTTATTTATTAATCCAACTATTTATCGATAAGTTAGAACCATGAATCGCTCAAAAATCTAGTTTGCTATGAATTGCAAATGGCCAATGAAGTGTGCAAATGTTGACAGCGGCTCGGACACAGGACAAATAGATTGCTCTCCTAGAAAACGATTTGTCGCATCCGGGGCGGCCGCAGGCACGCGACGATCACAGCACGCGCTTGTAGTGACTTTGCTCGTACGCTTAAATACAGTGCACTTTATAAAATAAATGCAATTTATTGAACTTTTGTGATATTACTTATATCTCACATATTACTGTAGTTGATGACTTCAGAAAGTATTTAATCTAAAGCTGTGTGGGATACTGATCAGAATATTATTCAGATATTATTTAGAAACTAATTGACATTATATCGGTTTTTACATAGTGTCAATTAGTACCTATAGTAGTAGTTGCCAGAATACCTGTACCTATGGTAAATCCAAAACATTTTTTCGACGGCTCTCCCTTTATAATTACTGCTGATTTTTGCAATAATCAGTTATAAAATTGCTTTTCACTACATAAAGTACGTTCGCGCTAAACCCGGTTCCAGTAAAAATATAAACCTAAATGCAGATTGCAAATGTAGCTTCAGTTACTATGTAATAAATTAACACTACCACCACAGAAAAAAGATAATAATATATTTTTTCTGTGCCACTACAATACAGCGCACTGTTCTCCACTGTTTATACTTTAGACATACGTGTAGTGCGTACCTGTGAGTGACAACAGCCCACTTGCGCACATCCTACTGGTGACCTTGCCGACCGACATCGTCATGAGATTTCACTTCCTCTTGCTATGTTGAAAAAAAAATTGATCAGCGAGCTTTGATCTTTCTTTTATTGAGTTCAAAGAGGCGTGTTCTGTTCTAAATGAACTGGTTCTGATATCGACTGCTTCAGTGATGATGTAGTGTGTAGTAGGTACTCGTACACTGACGGCAGGTTCGAATCTCTGTAGCAGCACAATATACCTACTTTGTGCAGAGGTCCCTCCAAATGTTTTTAATTCTTTTTTTTTTGGTGTGATTCATGTTGCCAGAATTAAAATCTATCAAATTAATGGGGGAGCAAGTCAAAATAACAGTTTACTGAGCTAGCGTTCACATTTTAAATCACATCTCTTTTTTTTTCATTTGCTTTCGTTTCCAGGTCCCATGGAGGGGTTCCGGCTAAGAGACATGCAGCCTCTCCGGAGATCGTGCGGTACCCCCGTATGGAAATCACATCTCTGCGAAACTTAGCACAAGATCCTGAGATTTATAATATGGTTACGTTGGCAAAAACCGGGGTAGTATTAAATTATTCCCCTGAGTGATGTCGGATATAACTACTAATATTCCATTTGCTCGCTAGTTCTACCTACTGTTCTCCCCGTGCCGTTTTTTTTGTAGTTCGATTTAGTAGTTCCTTTGCCGCATTAAACCAACAAACTCTTCAGTTTTAAAATCTTAGTAGGTTAAAGTTAACCCTTCAAGTCTCTAACTGGTTCTATTCTTTAACAGGTTATTTATATTATAGTAAGTAAACAAAACCAACTTTCACACACACCACACGTGTACTTAGTAAGGAAACATGAGATGAGTTATCGCAGTTAATAAACTTCCAACTCCTAATCCGTAGTCCATGTTATGTTCTTAGTTTACATTTGACGGATGAACGTCTAGGAAAAGAAATTTGTACAAACATATTGCACGATATCCGGTGAAAACATAATATATCCTGAGATATACCTTCGTGGGAAAGTATGAGTCTTCAATCTATTATAAAACAGTACGGTTCAGATGGATTATGTTTAATAAGCCTTTTTACACATAAAACATATGTAAACAATAACTATAATACTAGATCTGTAAGGGAGAAAAGACTTGTCCAACCAAAAGAGACTAATTACTATAGGGAAAGAATGTCGAAATTTTTAGTACCTACAATATTTAATAAATATAAGGTGCTAAGAAGTAGTCCTAAGTGTAGCAGAGGTGTCGTTAAGTCGAAATTAAAGAACATGATTCTCTCACGCTAATTTTATTGGGTCACCATACTTTTAAGAGTAAAAATAAAAGTAGGTAAGTAGTTATAATAATTTATTTCATAGGTACCAACGTAGTATGTAAGTTTAGTTTTAAAGTAAATGAGCGTGTCTCGCCATCAAACGTCAAAGTTTGGCGAGGTATATTAGTGTTAAAATTCATTGTAACTTTGTAAATAGAATAAATAAATTAAAAAAAATACCTACCTAAAAGACTAATAAAGTAGGTATGTATTTGTCTCATGTTTGGATTCTTGTCTGTCTGTCTGTTTGTATGTACCCTCCTGCTAATCTTGAAAGAGACTTTGAAGACGAGTTCAGAAAGGATTTTTTTTGGTGGTTTTTACAAGTAGATTAAACTCAGTTCAGAGTAATATTATAGACTTTGTTATAATATAATTAATATTAATTATTTGTGTGTTGAATTGACCATTTAACGAAGAAGTCTTAACACCAAATTCAATATGTAATCTCGATCCCAAGGGAATGATAAGTCAAATTGGGAATTGTATGAATTATGAATCACGGATAGCAAAATTTAGGATTGAGATTACATGAATTCGGTGGTCAATCATCACAATAGGAGTGGAGCGTCATACAATGTTACAAAAAACAGCAAACATTTTCTGTTCTAAAGAGGTTATTTTAAGAGCACTGTGTAAACCGATATAACTGTGTCCACCAAGCAATACTTAGTAGCAAGCAAAACTTTGTCCAAGCAAAAAGTAGTGACATGGTGTTAGAATTCCCCGCAAACATAATAGTCACGGGCGTCCGCTAGTCCTACTAATATTATAAACGCGAAAGTTTGTGAGTATGTATGTATGGATGGATGGATGGATGTTTGTTACTCTTTCACGTAAAAACTACTGAATAGATTTTAATGAAACTTTACAATAATATAGCTTATACATCAGAATAACACATAGGCTACAATTTATAAAGATATTGTGTGAATTGTTCAAAATATGACGCGGCGCGACGGGAACGGGAAAAAATCCAAATTACCACGCGGACGAAGTCGCGGGCGACCACTAGTAAATAATAAACTTAAAAGTCATACGTTTTACTTTCATTTAAAATATGTTTAAAATTTTTCAAGTGTACTACTAAATAGGTATTATAATGTTCATTAAGCATCATTGTCGATTGGTCAATGACGTTCTTTCGATTTCTTACGCATAGAGTGTGACCGCCGCTGCCCCACGATAAGATTACTTTAGAGTACCACTGACTATACGGAACCATTACAAATCTATTGGTATAAGGTAGCTTTTCTTTTAATAAAAATTCCACCTCCTCCATTTTTGTTCCAAAGGGAAATCACAAATATATTTAAGGAAAACATTCGTCATCGTCTGGGACACATTGCTTTCGCGACTAATAAAAAAATAAATGTTAGCCTTGGTTAAATTTATCTTTATTTATTTATTTCAAGTTACGCTTACATTTAGAAACATATAAATATGTTTATCAGTCGTCTAGATCCCATAACACGAGCTTATATTAGCTTAATTCGGTCTACATGAGAATGTCCAATAAAAATATTTACAAATATTTACATAAAGTATAATTAATTCACTTATAGCGCTTAGTTAAAATTAAAGAAAAAAAATAGGACTTGTACGGTTAAGGGTAAATCTCCACACATTTTTGACATCTACATACATTATATTACATGCAGCATACACACCTAGGTTTATGTCCACATTTTGCCAGTAGCTTCAGTAGTTTTGTGGTCTCACATAATAGGGAACAAGCTTAAATCCGTTATTAGGTACTATACCTACATATTATGGCAACTATGTATGCTTGTGTAGGTACCGACTCGAAGACTCCAACCAATACCTACCTAGACAATATGGTAATTACTATTTAACAAATTATTTATCTATCCGAATATTGCGTTATGATTATGTACCCGAAAGGTTCCATATCAATTAATCAATCTTTATTACTCATATAGTTCACCAAGGACTCTTATGCAAGTAATTAAGATTGATTCTACATGTACATTTACTGCCAGATTGGCAAAGCAACAGGTATCTTGTTGTAAGGCTTGTGAGTAAGAATCTGGCAAGAAAACTCATAGTCACTCTTTTCCAAAATATCAGTTACAAAGTTGTTAGTTAACAAAATACACACATTATGTAAAACAAAAAAAAAAATACCGACTCAAACATAACATTTAAACACTCATGTTATGATCCATAGTTCCTAAGTTCTACTGTACAATAGTAAATATACGAGTATCAAATCCATGCGTCTGTATCATCTTAATTATATTGTAATTATAATTAATATTGGTTAAAACTTAGTTTTGACGACAATTATTGTTTCACACTATGGAATGCAATAAACGTACCTATAGAGTAATTGACATCCCCAGAAATTCGAAGCTCGCGCAGCTACCCCGGCTAAATGCCAGGCATAAGTTCGCTTGATTGATCTCAGCCGCAACTAATAGAGTGGGTATTCAAAGAAAATGAATGTGTGCAAATTGTAAAAGATCGTATCTAAAACTGTGTTACATGGACGGTGCATATTTTATACGATGGGTGGTCCGTCCTAGCCTACATAGAACCTTCGTCACTGCCATTAACTCAATCATCCAGCTTAGGCACTTTCTAGAGTTTCCATTTGTCATATAAACAATACTTTCGCGTTGAATTGTTGTAAATCATATCATCATAACTCGTCGTTATACAGTATACAGTATTGTTCTGACTTATGACCCGAGGTGATTGTATTTTTTTTATCTAAACATCCTTGTGGTAACAAGGATGTATAGATCACCTTGTGTTATGTTTTTAATTAACCCAAGTGATTATGGTTTGAGATATTTGTTTTGAATTAAAACTGTTGGTTGAATGCCATTCTATGTCCGCGACTAATTTAAATAGCAAGTTATGATTTAGAAAATTAATATAATAGACATTAAGTTCTATTTTACATGATCTATATTTTGTAAAGGGCTAACCAACACATTTTTTCAGCTCAACTTATAAACGTAGTTCCGTAGAACCGGTTATAATTTTTACACATCATTGAATAAAGTTAATGTTTTCTTAGACATACGTTAAATTGATCTGCACTTATGTGTTTACTCTTTATGACTGGATATAATATTACACAAAGAGTCATATACGCACATATCTATAGCTGTGTCTTGTCCGAGACGCCCAGGACGCCGAGTAGTCGCCGACGCCCCGAGAGCCTTGCCCGATTTTTTTACCAATTGCAGTTGCAACGCAGTAGTATAGCAGTGGCATGGCGTTTTACTTTCAATTACGCGACTTAGGCCCCAGGACTTTAACTGGCTGTGCCATAGCGGCTGGCACGTAAGATTTTGTTGCCTTTCATCAACATTTCATGGCCAGGCAACGGATATAATTTTTTTTCAAAATTACAATATAGCTACAATACTTTTACTATTAATTCGGCCATTTTGGACATAACCCATTGAAATGATGTACCCAGTGAGGGAAATAGGCTTGTCCATGTAGTTATTAGGTTTTTAGGTTAGGCTTGTTAGGCTTTAGTTAGGCTTGTCCGTATAGTCCATATAGTCCAATAGGATGTGTAATGCACCTCCGCCTACCCCTTTGGGGATATAGGCGTGATATGTGTTTGTGTGTACATCATGTTCTAGACCATACAACACATACTATTACTACATATATACTATACGTAATAATATTAACGATTAGTTGTACCAGTCGTACTGTATCGCATTATTTGTACATAATAAGCCATTTATTAGGTTACTAACAAAGTATACCGATATTGAGACACACAAAACAAAATAAGACCATCATATTAATTATTTCACCTACAATAATAATACTGAGTTCAATGATGTAACAAAAACTCTGAAAGACAATTCGACCCAGTTTTATGACAAGCGTATATAAACAAAGTCATCGCGAACTTGCTACAAAGATATGCGAACAATAGCAAACAGATTTTAATGACCCTGTAATTACTATTGTAAAGCAAGATATTTTAGCGGCTACTCAAAAGGTTGTCAGTATCAGATGTCGGACAAATAAATTAAGATGTATTGATAAAGTCGATATGTATTCATACATCGATGATATTTCTTTATCAAAATTACGATCAATTTCATATTAAATGATTGGTGGAATATTATTCGAACGGCTAACGGTATAAAATCAACATAATTCTCATATTAGTTTATTTACGAGGAAAATTTATCTTTAGTGGTGACCAATATTTTAAACATTCGATGTTACCAGCTGTTGCTAAGTAATATGATACCTGTAGTGTGATATTATAATGATAGGCAGTAATGACATATTGGATGGATTGTAGGCCTTTATTGACAAGTTTTCTACTTTTATAATGAAATGAAACGTGGTATTTTCGTAATCAAATGCGATAAAAATATAATACGAATAAAATATGAAGCGAAATATTTAATTGTAAAAATGGCGAAAATTTAAACACAACACAAACAAACTTTATAGTATACACATATATACATAGATATTATTTTACATAAAGTCACGCCTCTTTTCTGTTGCGATAGGTAGAGATGGATTTCCACAGGCTACGAACTTACTTGCTACGAAATAGGTACTTAATTTATAAATCATCGGGGCCTGAGGACGATGGTTAGCAACCCACCAGGCTAGAAGGGCTGCCTTTACTCACCGAGACGCGGGGTAATATCCGACCCCAATATGCGGGGTAACACCCGACCACCACGCGGCGGCCACCAGGTGGCCAAGGTCCGCCGGGCGAAAAAAAAGGTACTTAATTTTTGTAAACTTTTTTGTGTTTTCACGAATGCTCGGAGAACTAATTACGATTACGGGTACTATTAACCTAGGCTTAACCTAACATCTTGAAGCCTGCCTACCATTAAATTAAAGACGTGATTCTATTTACGAATTTATTTATGTCTCTACAGTACCTATGACCTTCTACAGAAACTAGTGTAGGTAAGTCATAAAACTGCATCTAGGTTGTATATTATTATCGTAGTATTGGTAATAATAGATAAAATATTATTAACAAGAAATATAATTTATAGCTGACCGGAGCAAGTTAAGCCATACGAATAACATTAAACTCAGCGATAATGTAACATTTTACAGGTGAAAGAATTTTTGAGCGCATAACGTTACAAAAATAATCATCTTTCTTGTTTGTAATGTATTGTTTTTATTAAGTATTATAAAAATATAAAGACTGAGTTGAGGCACGTAAAAGAAAACGAGGAAAGATATAATTTGGCAAACTAAATAATACTTTTTCTTCTAGATATCGAGGCACGTTCCCATGATCAAGAACAAATGTCCACGATTGGGTAGGTATCTATTATTTTGTAGCAGCTACAAAACAGATAAATATCCATTCTAATATTCAAATATCTAAATGAGTATTAACGTAATACTTTTTTCAATACAATGGTAAGTAAAAATTTTTTTAAGAAAAAACTTTTTAGCATTAATTAATAGCATTAATTTTTCGCAGAATCAAAAGGACAACAAAACGTCGACAATTGTTTCGCCTCTAAACGAGGCATTATCAAGACTGTCTCAGAGAGAACAGCTGTTTTTTCTTAAATAAATTTTTACTTACCATTGTTTTGTCATGGATTTTCGCCAAGTAACGCCTGTTTCTATCCACTTTTTTCAATCTTTATAATATGCCCTAACATTCACATTCCTTTCCCAAATGTATTGAGAGACTCGGTAAATGCCAATTCGTTATGGTAGTTGTACGATTATAATATTATTGTTAATGTTGACATTGAACACAATGTTATGCTACTCGGAAATGCGTCGATAGTCAATAGACTCATGAGTGTTCCGACGTGAAGCGAACTCACACGCTGACCTTACACACTTCATTCATCACAAGTTAATTCAGTCGGCTCAATCGGTTCGAAAATTTGGTATGTATGTAGGTAGACTTTCTCCGGGTGAAATGGGTTTGAAGAGAGGGGGGCGCGACCTTGTTAGAGGGAGGTTCGCTTTGCACCTGCGTAGTATCCACTTGTCACTCTGAAAGACGCGAGCGCAGCTGCGCTCGTTCGAAACACGCGGTGCCCGCGCACGTGGACGTTACATATCATTTCAATTTTTTTTTTGAAAAATTTTAGCTGTGGAACATTTTTTGTTGTGTGCGAACTGTGTAGTGCTTGGAACACTGTTTGACTTTTTGGCCTGTTTCGTTGTTTCTTTTGGCAGGAGTTACGGTATGTTATATTTTTTAAAACTAATCGATATACAAGTCATCATATTTTTACTCTAACTATCTCCGATTGCATTTGAAGACTTTGCTATGGAGTATGACGTCCTCTCTTCTGATCTTCTATATCTTCTCATACCACTTTGACATCGAGGTATTTGGACTCTACTACCTACTTAATTTGCGTCTTCTTCTGAAAAAGTCTCTGGTTTCTGAATCCTGGGTTTCGACACGATGGCTTTCGTCATCTTAAACCTACTGGAATTACATCCATGTGAATTAATAATTACTGAATACACTCAATACTCGATATGGAATTACTTAGCATTTAATGAAGTATACGTAATTCCGGGTCTCGTGGTCTAATGGTAACCGACAATGTTAACACATTGCAAAGGTTAAGCAACATCGACTCAGGCCGGTCTTAGGATGGGTGACCATTTCTTAAGACATTGAGACCCCTCCGTGCCTCGGAGAGCACGTTAAGCCGTCGGTCCCGGTTGTCATACTAACATCTATGACAGTCGTTTGGGGTAGTTGGAGCCCTAAATCAAAAATCCGACCGGTCTAACTACAGAACTTCGATATCGCCCATGGGTTGTGAAGGTCAGATGGCAGTCGCTTCACGGAAAATATCGAAGTTCAGCTGAATCGCAGTTAGGCTGGAAATTCGACCCCAACTGAGTTGGGAAAAGGCTCGGTGAATGATGATGACGTAATACGGGTGAAATTGTGGTAATTATGAATAAATAGCAACCGTATTACGATCACACCTGTTGTTTGCAATCACAATCATTCATGAGATACCTACTTTATTGGTTACTTACTTATTAGAAATAAAGAATAAAATACTAGGTGATGGATGCGTCTCCACCTGTTTTCAAACGCCCAAACCACAGGAACCTTACCTACAGCGTACGAGTTGACTGAACAAAAGTTTCAAAACCACATTCATACGGGATCATTAAAATTTTGTATCCGATTGTACTCGTGCTAGAGAATTTATGTAGAGTTCGTGTGTGAATAGACACTTAAATTATGATGAGCAGTTAACAGCAGCCGTACTATAAATGTTCAGTATTAAGTAGGTATAATTGTTAATGAGCTTGAGTCCAGAACGGAACCGTGGAGTATTCAGAGCGGATCCACAATGTGGGGCAGCCAGTCAGGTGCGCCCTGCCCTAACGCTTTTGTTGACGACTGTACTTCAATAGTTAAGTTAAAAAAGTATAATCAGAACATAGTGTAAAACAAAAGTCGCTTCCGATCCCTATGTATGCTTAGACCTTTAAAACTACGCAACGGATTTTGATGCGGTTTTCACCAAGGGATAGAGTGGTTTTTGTGGAAATAATTTGTCTAGCGGGCAAAACTGGCGTCTGCTAGTTATATAAATATAATAATGTAAGTAAAGCACATCTATTTTCTTAAGGGGTAGTTAGAAGTATAATATACAGCATTAAGTAATATCTACGAAAATAAAAGAATAAAATTCATAAAAATAGTTATTAAGTTCCTTATTAAGTGTCGATAAGTTTGTTTCCTTTGAAATGGGTTTACAGGTCAAAAAAAAAATTAGATCAATAACCTATTTTAAACCAGATTTTGAGTATTGCTTCCGGTATCTATACGATAAAAGTAGAACATAAATATTACATAGAACGATAAAACATACTTCATTAAATATGTATGTAACACAGCTCTGCCTACGAAAACCGTATTAATTAACATAAAAAGAACGTTATCATATCTTCCTAAATAGATCGGCATTTTAAATACCTATTCTAAATTCAAAATTACGTTATATTTTTAAATTTACTCATTTCAAACGGTACAATGTGCGTTCCGATTCGGCGCATGTGCATTGTGTTGAGTGCCAGACATTTTGTGGTCGTTATCCGCACGCGACCTTGACAATGAACCACTAAGCTTTTGGAAAAATGATTCCGTTCCGAATTGACATTTGACGCCATTGTAATATTTGTAGTTCTAACAAATTGATTATTCCTTATTTCATAAGTTTACACAAGCTAATAAATGACTTCTGTTTTGGTGACATACAGCTATATACTTGGTCACTAAACGTTTATGTCCTAATTCATAGTATGTTCAAGCTTTATACCGTTTGTTGTAAGCTTTTAAACTGTTTTTAAGGGCAGAGGCATACCTATTATAACAAACACACTTAGGTTATTTGCTCTTTGGCTTATCGGCAGGTGTGCACAGGGCACTTGCCTTGAGCCTCTATAATATTTTGGGAGCCCTATACAGCCTTTTGTAATATTAACTATCCATAGCACGAATCTCAAATATTTTTTGCTTTATATTCGAAGTTTTATTATACCAAAAAAAATCACGTTTTATATTTATTTCATTAAAATGTCAAGAGTACTTTCTCTTTTACGTCATCTCATTATACTCGTACCCTTCAAGACCCGCCATCATTCCTTTTCAAGGGTGAAAATGAGGTCAGCTAATTAGGCCCTCTTTTAACTGAATTTTTATTAAAGTTAAACAAACCGTGGCTTTTATTTTAAGTCAGTCCTACATGCTAATTAGTAGCTTAATTATTAAAATTTAATATTAGACTGGGTTTCAGTGGGAAACAGGAACTGACAAATAATTGAATGGGTTATTAACCTTAAGTATTTAATTTCTTGTCATTTAATTTCAAACCTAATATAAAAAAAAGTTACAGGTGGGAGCGATTTAAGCACGATTAATCAATAATATCGAATTATTGAAACTAAAATTCGATCATTTCAATACGTTTTTTTTCTGACGTTACTATTTTGGGCAATAACGAATGATACTTCACAGTTCAACCAGAGAGGTCATAATCAAACAAATGTACACACCTACTTATAAAGTATGAAAATTATTAATAACCCTCGTAACCCCAGTCGGTTAAAGATAAAAAGAATCTAATAATTTATGCTTTCGATTGTCGGCACTTGGTGGAACATATAGTAATACATTATGAAAAAATTGTGGAATATCTGTACAAGTGAGTCATTTCATGATGTATAAAAATAATCACTTCGTAACGATGACAGAATAGACCTTTCAATTTGAATGACACAGCCAAATTCATTGGTCACAATCGGTTTGACACTTTAATTTGCTGAATAGTGCGTTCGATTTTATTTAATCGACTACTTTAATGGCTCGTAACTAATCTCCTCACTCCAATTAAAATGGGTACGAAAACGATTTTCTTTTGTAATCTGTAAAATATTTATTCGGTAATTTATATAATATTTATAAGTTGTACTCGTAAAAACGGTAAAACAGATTATGATAAACTTTAGGAGAACTGCAGTTTGCATCCTAGGTAGTGAAATATACTTTTTTTAATGTCCACAGTAAATTCCCTGCATACAATTTGTCAAGTTTTTTTAATACGTCTTATGTGGTACCGTACCTACTAACACTTCTTAATGAAACCTACCAACAGAAAAAATATATTTGAAACAATTTAACTAAAAACAATTAAAAAAAAACATTTTGAATAAACTCACTTGTACATTCCATAATATTTTTTTTTTTATTTCCATAATTCAAAATTTATTATTATAAGTTCCACAATGTGCCGACAATCGGAAGCATAAATAAATATAAAAAAAATATTTGCATCAGTATGTCATATCACAAGCTCTTCTTATTTTGAAACTAGATGGATTTGTGTTCTTCTGTTACGTATCCTGATTATAAACTAAAAATATTTACATTACAAAATATCGTTTAAAACATCCTCCGCGTCATTGCCGACTGGTTCCCAGAATGCTGGCTGTGCTGCCACGTTGAATGGCGATATTCGTACTTATTATTTGGGCCAGATATATTAAAGCCAGCCTTTTGGTCCTGAGAAGGATCGAGATTTATTTTTACAATCGCGTTCCCAACTCGAGAATGAGAACACTATTAATTCATATTCGTGTTAATTAATATTGACATGTCAGAACAATACCTACGCTATTAAATAATATTACATACTTACTTACCTTATAGATATTTAGTGAGAGAAAGTTGTTTTCAAAATGTCAGCCTCTGAAAGTATGCGTGAAAATTTTATAAACTTGTATTCGGTCGAGTGAAGGGAATGGTGTTAAGAAACGCCCTTGATTTTATTAAAACATTAATGAGAACTTATTATACAGTGTGGATTTTAATCGTGTCATATAAGTATCTTTTAAATTTAATACACATAATGAACGGTCTGTTGGTATAACGATATGTGGAAATCAAATGATTGATAGTACGTAGGTACTTAGTTCATTTATATCACTAAGTAACGGACGTTGGCGGCTTCACCCCCTTAACAACTTCTCGAGAACCACTCTGTCCATTGGTGAAAACCGCATCAAAATCTATTGCGTAGTTTTAAAGATCTAAGCATAAATAGGGAACGGAACCGACTTTGTTTTATAGAATGTTATGATGATAATGTATTTTTATAATTGCACCCAAACTATCCAAAAACGATTCACATAACTGTCGAAATCTCCATTGATGTTGGTATGTACTCGTAGTAGTTATGTACAAATACATGAGAATCACCATCATAGGGTGTTATACATAAAAAATAATTATGTATGTTTACATGTCTACAGTAATTACCAATACCAATAGAGAATTGATAAATTCTTTAACTCTACAAATTTACATTTAAAAAAGATTCTCTGCTTATTGGGAATCTGCTTATTCAGAAAGCAAGTGAAGGCAGACCGGGTTTCTAGTCAACCTATTTATCTACATAATTCACCGAGCCTTTTCCCAACTCAGTTGGGGTCGGCTTTCCAGTCTAACTGGGATTCGGCTGAACTTCGATATCTTCCGTGAAGCGACTGCCATCTGACCTCCACAACCCATGGCCGATATCGAAGTTCTGTAGTTAGACCGGTCGGATTTTTGATTAAGGTCTCCAACTACCACTAACGACTGCCATAGATGTTCGTATGACAACCGGGCCCCGACGGCTTAACGTGCTCTCCGAGGCACTCAAGGGGTCTCAGTGTCTTAAGAAATGGTCAACCATCCTAAACCCGGCCTAGATGTTGCTCAACCTTTGCAATATTGTCGGTTACCACTAGAACACGAGCCCCACCAAACCTATACTACCTATCTATCCTATCTATCTACGAGTTAAGTTTAAAACATAGTTAAAACATAGTTGACTACACAAACATTTTCACAACCATTATAGTTAAATATTAACAAGAGAATATGAATAAATATTTTCACTGGCACTCGTAAAATATAAGTGGATATGTTTTATGTAAAAACAGTAATTGATTTGACTATTGTATTATTTATTTTAATAGGTATAGGTATGTATATAGTACGTTTATATTTAATCCATTTGATTTTATGTCGATATCTGTTACCTATTTTTTTTAATGTTTGTAACTTCAAATCTTTGGACTGGGTGAATCGATATTGATTTTTTTTAAATGAAATTACTACTTCCCAAGTTCTCCCGTTTCAATTTGGTCCCATTCCAAAAAATATTTTTTCATCTTCTACTTCTTCTTTTTTAAAAACATGGCTCCGATGATTCCGCCAATATCAAAGTAATGCTAGATTTTTCCCGCAGAAAAGAGCTTGTTACTCTGAACTAGTTCGCAGTGCGGGACAAGGAAACGTTGTTCAGTATTGCAATTGAGCGTTTGGGCCTCGATTTTTGCCCAGCGCCAGAGGTAACCTAAAAGGCAACCAGCCACGCGCTTCGCAAAAACCCAAAAAAACGTAGCTCCATCGATGATCATCGATGATTTCGCCAATGTCAAGGTAATGTTTGATTTTTCCCGCACAGAAGAACTAGTTACTCTGAACTAGTTTGCGGTGCGGGACAAGGAAACGTTGTTCGGTATTACAAGTTCAAGCCCAAACTCTAGTTTGGGCTTGGATTTTTGCCCAGCGCCAGAGGTAACCTAAAAGGCATGCAGCAACGCGCTCCGTAAAAACTCAAATCCAACTATTTGGTCAAATTTCGGTCATTTAAAGTCTGTTGATGTGTCGTGAAAATTTTTGACGTGTATTTTTACTATTTACATGTACTTACATACTAACATTACAGTACTAACACACTCTCTTATCAAGTTATCATACATCCTATCACGGCCATATCTCCGGGAGTAAACTGAGGTGGTTTACTTATCCTCATTTTGGCAGTAATTTTGTTAGTCTTATATAATAGAGACAAGCAATCCTATTGTCATTAAGGTGCACTATACCTATGCCATGGAAAGTCAATCACCGTTTTTGTGATCTGAATCTAAATTCTACATAACCGGTCAAGTGCGAGTCGGACTCGCGCACAAAGGGTTCTGTACCAAAACGGCAAAAAATCACGTTTGTTGTATGGGAGCCCCCTTAAATATTTATTAAATTCTGCTTTTAGTATTTGTAGTTATAGATGCAATCGAAATCGAATTACTATTACGTACACTGTGAAAAAATCAACTTTCTAACTATCACGGTTCATGAGATACAGCCCAAAACAGAAGTCTCAGTCATAGGGTTCCTATCTTGGACGGGAGAATTTTTCTTATATTTGTTCTATAATTAGCACATACACGCAGATGTAGATTTTCACCTCTCTTCAACATAGTGATAGTTATGTAAATTATGTACAATGGCGGGGTTGTACTCGATGTATTATACTAATAAATTCGAAAGTTTGTGATAAACTGATAAGTTTGTGAAGATATTTGGCATATATTTGCTCACTCTCGCGAAAAAAAGATTGGAAAGAAAACTTGCATATAGGTATACTCCCTGAAGTCAAGCATATTTTTTGTCTGGATTATTGTTCCCACGGGAATTAGTTACGAACAAAAGTGCCCGGGTAAGCTAGTTATCTGTTCTGTGCTGGCAAAAAACCTTTTAAAATTACTTAACTAATCTAGGAAACTAGTTTTATTTTCATACATATTAATGTTACATACCTAATGATCAAGCCCGTTTCTCTGACGGACCAGGTAGAGGAAAATAATACGCCTACTGTTTACCTCTAACTTTGCCGCTCACACATTACAGGGAGCGAACCTATTGCCGCTTTTCTAAGAACATGTATGATTGCCAGAACGGTCTGTGTTGAAAGAAGTTGATGGACCTCTATGAACCTCATTAATGGTAAAACAGTTAATACTTAAAATTACTTATCTAAAACTGATTACAAAAAAAGGCAAGTAGAATACTAATTAACATTAACTTCATCAAGTTGAGAATTCAATCGATACTTATTAATGTATTAAAAAAATCCAACAGCCGAAATAAACCTTAAGATTGATTAACGAAGAAAAATAAATATTTTTTCCTACGATATGAACAGAAGTCACATAATTATTTTAAAGTTCTAATTAACTAACAGGAAACCGTACCTAACTAACTCTCTGTAAACATTTAATCGGTGTTTAATCGTACGTTAATGGGTGAAACTGCTCTCAGTTACCGACCTATGAGTTTTTGTTTCGTTCGCTTCAACTTTCTCCATTTAGTTACAGATTGATTTATATTTACGGATATCATCGAATAGATGTTCAAATGAATCGTGAACTATGTATTAAACTATTCATTAACCATCTATTTTAAAGCTTTGGCGTGTAGTGTTTATGGTACACCTGTTGTATATACGAGCACACAACACCAAACTTTAACAACATTCTCTTAATAATAAAAGTCAGCAATTTAATTATTATTTTTTATTGGTTTTGAGATAAAGCAATTGATTTTAAAATAATAAAATAAAATAAAATTTATATGTAGTCCAAGACAGTTTACACTCGTGGGTTTGATTAGTCTGACGAAAGATAATTGACATTCGGAACATCCAATAATAGCTACTTATATCCCTTAGGTATGCAGAGGTGAATTACAAACCCACATTTTGCAAAACTGTTAGGCCGATACCTCACCGAGACGCCATGGCGACGTGGCCAGCGACGTCGTAACATAGGTAGTGCGGCTGTGGGAATTTAAAGAATTATTAATGTTAATTACGTAAGTACTTAACACAAATTAATAGCTTAGGTAGTTTAAAATGTAAATGTTTAGTATAAAATGCTGATATCCGTGCATTAGGCCGATACCTCACCGAGACGCCATGGCGACGTGGCCAGCGACGTCGCCAACTAGTTCTCATTGAGATATATGACGGCTAACTCACTTGGCGACCGACTGGCAACGTCGCCAGTCGGTCGCCAAGTGAGTTAGCCGTCAGTTAGCCGTCAGTTGGCCACGTCGCCATGGCGTCTCGGTGAGGTATCGGCCTTAGTCCTACGTAATAGGGGGCAAGCCAATTATTGTTACCGGGCATAAACAGTAGAAAATAAATAACTATTCTGTAATCGGACCCTAAATTCTATCAGCCAGGACCGATGTTACAATACAATCTATGTAGCCTCGGCAAATAGCATAATAAATATGGATTTATAATACAAAAGTGATTGAGATGGTAGGTAACAAGTTAAGGCTAGATATCCATAGGTACCTACCGTATGATTATTTGTACTTTAGCGCTCGGCAATCCTCGACAATTATCGAGGAAGATCGGAAATAAAATGACACGAGATACATTGCTTAATATTCTTAATATAGTACTAGGATATTACAGTCTAAAACAGTAGGTAGGTAATGAAAATCACCTGTCAAAATGTCACTTTCTGCAGTAAAGAAAGAAAGAAAGAATTCTTTATTATTCCATGTAACCCTAAGACTAAACAAACACTTACACAGTTTACATGATCAAGAAAAATACAAAACCGAGCTGAGTATGCTGGACGAAGGTTTCGCCCAGCATACTCAGCTCCGTTTGTGGAGTCCGTGTACGCTTCAAACATAATTAATACTTAAAAAAAATTGTGCCCAAATAGTGCCAAATGGTGCCCAAAAAGAAAAAACTGTGCTCTAATAACTCCAGAGTTATAGGCTTCGTTAAGTGAGTATGCTGGGCGTAGGTTCTACGCCCAGCATACTCACTTCACTACGCGAATACCGAACGAGCCATAGGTACAATTTACGGCTTAAAAAATTGTGCTTGAAATAGTGCACAATATCAGTCCAATTTTCGCTTGACTTTTGACCATTAAATTTAATTGTAAACTTTTACATAACATCAGATTTAGTACAGTCGAGTTCAAAACTTTCTAATAACTTACATTTTGTGCAACAATTTTTTAACCCCCGACGCAAAAACGACGGAAATTTGACGTGTCCGTATTTATGTTTATTTATTTGACTGCTTCGGTGGCGTGGTCGGTAGTGCATCGGCTTTCGACTCCGGAGTCTCGGGTTCGATTCCCGAGTCGAATCAAATATTTGTGTGATCCACAAATGTTTGTGTCGGAGTGTGGGTGTTTTCTAATGTATAATATGTATGTATTTAGAAATATATAAGTATGTTTATCAGTTGTCTAGATCCCATAGCACAAGCTTAATAGCTTAGTTTGGGCTAGATGACGTTGTGTGAGAATGTCCAAAAATTATTTATTTATTTATTTATATAAATCTTACAAGAAAAACACATACATATGAATTGCAATAATACGATGCAACAAAAACTCCTTCGAGTTTTACCGTGCATTCGGGTCATCAATCTTATTAATTCTAATGTTGGTATTATAAGCACAATTTTTTATGTTAAGGACCAAATGAATATTATCATGGGAGTTAGAAAAATATAAAGTTGGCCCATATCGATGACGAGTGAGTCTACACCACACTGGACGCAATCGCCGCCGCCACTTCGATCAACAGCCACACATAGATGTAGGTACCATAGTACAGCGCATAGCTGTGACTATACAGGTGCTCCATCACAAAAAAATCACATTTAGTAATTATTTATTTTAATTTGCAAGAAAATATTTTTTGAGATTTCGTTTTAAATTTTTGTTGGTGATTCTATCTTTGAGAGACAGGAAGTTGGTTCATTAAATAGGGTACATGCTATATATTTAAGTGTTTTTTTCCCGTACAGGTTCGTATAGCGAGGTAGTGAAAGTTTCTTATTAGTGACACTACGGGTTACACGATTAGTGTCCCCCGATGATTTTTAGGGTTTTTAAAATTCTCATTGAAATACTCTTCGTTAAGTATGTTCAATTTCACTTTCTCATGTATCGGTATTATGTTGCAGAAGTGGAAGAGTTGATGATAGTCATTTGTGTAATTCTTTTTTATATTTTCAGGAACAATTTCTTTTAGGATTCTTAATTTAAGTACGTATATTTGGTCAAGGTGGCTTTTAAATGTCCTTCCCTAGCTTGATAATCCATATGAAATTATGGATTCTGCTAGCGATTTATAGAGAATGAGGAAGGTTTTATATGGAACTTTATATTTAATTATAGAAAATTTTGCTAGAATTGCTCTTAGTTTATTACACACTAGGTTAATATGATCTTTCCAGTTAAGGCGGTTATCAATCGTATTTGAAATTTTTAGATTATTCTTATGTAAACATTCGTTACAGTGTGCTATAAGATTGGGAGTAAAAGGTTTTCTGTTTTGGCTGGAGCTAATATACATAACCTTAGTCTTTTGTGCATTCAAAACCAGCCCAGCATCATGTGACCATGTTAAGATTCTGTCAAAGTCCCCTTGAAGACGATTTTGGGCCTCGATAACACTAGTCCCGGCGGACACTATGCAAGTATCGTCTGCCTATTGGAACATGTGTGTGTCTGTGGCATCGTAGCTCCCGAAAGGATGATCCGATTTGGATTTTGTTTTTTTTTGTAAGGTGAATTAGTCGGGATGTGGGGTATGGTTTTAACATGTTGTTTTTTTAAGTACTACCTCGGTGGCACAATGGTACTGTGTACGGACTGCCACGCTCGAGGTCTCGGGTTCGATTCCCGGGTCTGGTGGATAATGTATAATTCTCTTTAGAATTTTACCCAGATAATTATCCCAGAGTCTGGAACTTGTGCCCGGTAAATGGCAATAGGCTCGCCCCCTATTACATGGGACCTAACATAGCTAGCGAGATGTGGATGTGTTTGCATACCTCTGCCTACCCCTTCGGGGAAAAGGCGTGATGCTATGTATGTTTTTTAAGTTGCGCAAAACTTATAGTGTGACCTACGTATTTCCTTTTTACAAATTTTCAAGATCTCAAATAGATCTAAAATTAATAAAATAGGTAGGTACCTATTTTATTAATTTTATTGGCTGCAATAGACTATTCGTGCCCAGACATTTTTTTTGGGAAATATTTCACCCTAAAAGCAATGAAGTAATACGAGTAGATTTCATTTACGCTTATTTATTTATAAAAAAAAAACAAAAAAATAATAAAAATGAAAATAAATTAAATTAGCATTTAATCGACCGTTTTTGATACGTGAGAAAATACCACAATTATTTCCAATCACATAACCGCCCACATTAAGAATTTTTAATATTTTGATCTTAAAACATGTGTGAATGACTGTACCTCATTTAACGTTAGTATGTAGAAGTTTACAACTAAATTTAATGGTTTTTTAGGTCAAAAGTCAAGCGAAAATTGGACTGATATTGGGCACTATTTCAAGCACAATTTTTTAAGCCGTAAATTGTACCTATAGCTCGTTCGGTACTCACTTAACGAAGCCTATAACTCCGGAGTTATTAGAGCACCGTTTTTTCTTTTTTGGCACCATTTGGCACTATTTGGGCACAATTTTTTTAAGTATGAATTATGGTTGAAGCGTACACAGATTCCACAAATGGAGGTGAGTATGCTGGGCGAAACCTTCGTCCAGCATACTCATCGAACTATGGCTGTAATTTCTTAAGTATAAGAGCACTATTTTTTTCCTTTGGGCACTAATTAGCACTATTTCAGCACAATTTTTTGGCATTCATGAAATATCAGGATTCCATGGTGAGTATGCTGGACGAAGGGACACGAATAAACGGCCAACCCTCAGCGTAATGCGGTATGCGTGGTGGTGCTAGTCAGACAGCGCTGGTTTTCAGGGACGGTCGGATAGTACACCAGACCCAGTAGACCTATGGACAACAGAAATGTGGCTTAAACCGAGACATCCCGAGCGCTCAAGTGGAAATAATCGTAGGTACTGTATTTACTGTGTATTGAACAAGTTGAGAATTAAACAAGTAGGTAATATCTCTATTATTTTAATAAATATAAATCTTTCTCGACGTCATCGTGTCAGAAAGAATAGGATAAATCTTACACAAATTCTTAATTTAGAAGGCCCGTGAGATATAGGAAAAGGATTCAGTATATTGGAATCTTGTCGTTACTTATTGAAAGGACACGTCTACGATGGGCTTTACACATAACTGGTTCTTAACCCCCGATTGGAAGCTGGATTGCTTAGATTATATTTAGTGCTATGACATCTTTTCTCGCTGTTGAAATTTTGGTTTGAATGACAAGATGGTTATGGATTTTATATGGAATTACGTTGGACCAACCAAGTTACTGGTAAAGTGTGGGTGAGGAATGCACTTCTGCCTATTCCTTCGGGGGTATAGGCGAGATGTATTTCTATGTGTAACATATTTGTTTTTTTTTATCTTGTGAAGGTACAAAAGAGTGTTATCTTAATCTTAAACGTCGCCAACAGTAAAAGTTGCCAGTATTTGTACTCGTATTACAAACGTAACACAGTTTTTGCCGAACCGTGGGAATATAAAACAGATTAATTTCTATTTAATGTTGAGAACATCGCATTCTGTAACAATATTTGTTAGTTGTAAAATGGAAAGTAGTTGAACAAGTCACATAGATGTGTATCGATGGTCTACAAAATAGGCAATTAAAAATTACAGAAAAAACATGGTTTAATTCACAGTTTTACGGTCGTGTCCGCTTCTTAGTATCGCGATAAGATATTTGCTTTACTTTAAGATAAAGTTGGCTTAGTTTATTAATATGATACCGTGATTTTAGAAAACTCACGGTTGCGTAACGCGTAGCGAAGATGCTTGATGTCGACGGCGCGGTCACCCGCTTGGAATAGTTTTCTTGTTCCCACTAGAACATATTCACACACACACAAACACACACACACACACACACACACACACACACACACATCACGCCTATATCCCCATTTATCACGACTTGCCAGTATTTCTAGTCCCACGTAATAGGGGGCGAGCCTATTGCCGTCACCGGACATACATTATCATGGGTACCTAATGTCCAAAATGGCCGAATTAATTTAATAAAAAGTAGCAGCAATATTGTAAATAAAAAAATAAAAAATTAAACCCATTCCCTTGCGATGAAATGTTGATGAAGGGCAACAAAATCTTACGTGCCAGCCACTATGGCACAGCCAATTAAAGTCCTGGGCGTCGGGATAAAAAGCCTAAATTATTCCTCATGACACCCTCTATCCGCCAGTGAATGCTGAGTTAAAATCGGTTCAGCCATTTCAGAGATAAGCCTTCCAAACTTACAGAGTAGTTGAAAATTGATTTTTATTTGTAATTACCGTATTTACCGGAATTATAAAGATATACTAACTTCCATTTTATGAATTATGTTTACTAGCTTCCATTCCTTGCTTTGTTTCGATTAATTCTCAATACGCACAAAACCTGCGTTGAATGACTGTAATCATTTAAAAGTCAACAAACTTTGCTCAGTAGATTTATCGGGAACAGACAGTTGATGGTAGTGATAAATTAGTCATGGCCAAATCTCTCTAAATAATGCTAAAGTGCAAGGGTCATTAGCCGTCATAGTAACCTCAGAAACTAAAATGATGAGGTCATTATTATAGTTTCGTTGTAACCTTGACAGATATTACAACGAATAGATAAAAGTTATATGTTAAAAGTTATATGACAGTAAAAGCGAGGGCTTCAGTTACCGAACGATAACTAGAATCTAATTTCATAAAAATTGTGCGGTCGGGGGACGAAGTTCTTTACGCAACTGCAACGCAAACTGGGTTTGGCTTACTTTTAGTTTTACTGGCAACGCAGACGCTAAATTAAAAAAAAAAGACGGACCATATTTTAGCTTCTGCGGACCACCGCATCGGTTGGGAACCACTGATAAGCGTAACGTACCGATTCCAAAACACATTTACTGCCATAATGAAACCTGTCTGTATTATCATAATATCCTAAATCTTTGTACCTAAATACCTAATATCATCACTCCGGACCGCAGAGATTCTTACCAGTGGTATGTTACATCTTTTTTTTTTATTCCGGCCGCTCTTACGTCCGTTGCCGGGCGTCTCTGGTTCTAACGCAGAAGGTCTTTCCAGTGGCACCCAGCGTTTCCAGTCGCGCCTTGCGAGGTGTGTTATATCTGTCCTATATTTTAGGATTTTGGTTTAATTTACAGGTTATGGATTTTCTTATTCGTTTCGTTGGTTATGTAACGGCAATAGGCTTGTGTAATTGTCAGAGTGTGGGTGTGTAATGAACCTCGGCCTACCCTTTTGGAGATATTGGCGCGACGTATGTTAGTCTGTCTGTCATTATATAGGTATCATATAGGTCATACATACACATTTTACAAAACACACTAGTTTTTCTTCAAGTAAATAGATCCAAACTTACAATTATGTATTTGAAAAGTGTACCTAGACACTTTTCAAATACATAATTGTAAGTTTAAAAATAAAATTGTACCTATTTTAAAGTGGAAATTATTTTTATAGGTTTTAGTGTGTATTGTATAGTATAGTTTTTAGTAAGTGTAAATATTTTCTTCTAATGTTAGTTTTCTTTCTTATATTATATAATATATTATATATATTCTAAAAATATAAATTATTATAGACAACTTTGCAAAATTTCTTCTTCTTCTTCTTCTTTCTTTAAAAACGTGGCTTCATCGATGTTCATCGATGATTTCGCCAATGTCAAAGTAATGCTTGATTTTTCCCGCACAGAAGAACTAGTTACTCTGAACTAGTTTGCGGTGCGGTTCAATTATGACAACGCCGATCAACAGACACACAGGAATGTGACAACTTAGATCTAAGTTTTATGATTATATATTTTATGTTTAGGTATTTACGAGGGTGGATTGAAAAGTACTCGGCCTAACACTGATCATTTAGTTCTAAAAATCAAATCTACCCAAATTATTTAGTTCAGTGCAGACCTGTTAATTGTGTGAAGTTTGAAACCTGTGCGATAATTAGTTTTAATTTTATAAATTTATTAACAAAGCAATTTGACATCATTTCCGCAAATGGAGCAAATTGAGCAGCGTGCCGTCATTAAGTACCTCCATAAGAAGGGGCACCATCAAAAGCCATCCATGATGATATGGTCAGTACATTAGGGGATTGCGCTCTTTCATATTCATCCGTCAAAAAATTGATAGCAGAATTCAAGCGTGGTAGAGAGAGTGTGAAAGACGACCCCGCTCTGGAAGGCCTCCGACGTCCACTACTGACGAAAATGTTAAAAAAATACTCGACACCACCCCCCAAAAAGGCTAAGTCGATTTTGTCGGCAAGTAAGGTGATGGCTTCAGTATTCTGGGACTCGAAGGGTGTGATTATAGTTGATTATCTTGAAAGGGGTCAGACTATAAACTCTGATTATTACTGCACCTTACTACGTCGTTTAGGAACGTCCGGGAATGATCAGAAGAAAAGTCCTGTTTCATCAAGATAACGCTCGTGTTCACACGTCTGTCCAATCAATAGCAGAAATTCACAACTGTGGCTTTGAACTGTTACCGCGTCCACCTTATTCACCTGATCTGGCACCGTCAGACTTTTTTCTGTTCCCTAACCTAAAAAAACACTTGGGAGTTCAAAGATTTTTGACAAATGACGAGGTCAAAGCAGCAGTAGACGCATATTTTGACTCTAAGGAAGAATCATTTTTTTTCAACGGGCTAAATGCTTGGAAGGGAAGATGGCAAAAGTGTATTGAACTTGATGGTGATTACGTTGAAAAATAAAAATATATTTCATTTATTATGTATTTATTTTCTTGGTTATGCCGATTACTTTTCAATCCACCCTCGTATTATTATGGGCCTGAGTTATATTTATATATATTCTTCGTTTTAAGGTATATATCTATGGTCCGTTGATTAGTTTGTAACATCTATAACTAGTCTAAGTTGCCTGAGAATAAAAGTTTAAATAAAAAAGTTATCGAATAGAGAATCAGGGATTAGTAATTAATATTATCAAATTAGACACACATTTTAATTAACAGTTGTTATGTGTTATAGGTGTCTAGGTAAATACGTTAAATTTTATTAATAACAATGTATGTAATAACTAATCATATAGTCTTTACCTTAGCTGAGGTGGTACTTAATTTCGCCGGGCGCCACAAGAAATAAGTACCTTCTGCGTGCGAGCCAGAGACAAGTGACGGCAACTGACGTGAGAGGGGCCACGGCCTTGGTCCACGGAATAAAAAATAAAAGTGGTACTTAATAAGAATAAATACTTGTTCCAATCCGAAAATCGCATTTGAGTTACCAACACCGTATTCGGATACACTTATCATTATGTGGAATAATAATAAACATTCTCTTTTCACTACACCAAGGACACAATCAGGTACCTTTACTTACCCACCTAAGTACTTATAATAATTAAATGTTAAATTTTGTTTTTTTTTAATGTTAAGAATTTGAATTTATTTACAATACAACAACAAGAAAGAAAATTAACAGTAGAAGAAAATACTATTACACTTACTAAAAACTATACAATACACACTAAAATCTACACTACTCGTATATATACAAGTGTCAAAGAACTCCTCCGCCTCGTCGCCGACTGGCAATATTCCCAGAATGCTGGCAGCATTGCCAAGTTATATGGTAATGCTTATTTTTTGAGTTTAAAAGTAACCAGTCTTTTTATCTTGAGAACAGTATGTTAAATTATATCCAAAACATTGTCCTAATCATGTCTAATCGCTGGCACTTAATTAGCAACATTAATTTAATAAGCCGCCATTTAATTTTCACATTTAAGTTAATATTATAAATATTTCATTTAGTCAACCTCATTTTCTAAACAAACTTCCGCACACCATAAAGTAATTATTAAGTATTTCAAGCAACAGTTATAAAATAATTAAACAACATTTGATCAATTATCTATAACACTACTCTATTAAGTATGGTATCAAGTAGGTAATTAGTCCGTTAGTCTAACTACAAGTTTTACTCCGACTGCGACTATCTAATGTGTCAATGTGCCTAAGTAGTGGGGTTTTGTGTAGAATATTCGTTCTCTAAACATACTTCGATACATATACCAAAGATACATAGAAAATACCCAAACTACGAAAAAAAACATTTGTGGTAATCTCAACTCAATAAGTAGTATACACATAGGTGTGGTACCTAGGCAAGTAGGTATCTATTATTCGACCAACTTCGATGAAAGAGGTGTAAGTCCCGCTTACTTATACCTGGTTAAATATTTTGTTAAGTCCAATTAGAGTAATTTCTTTTTTCATCCCTCAGGCAGTGTATTTATTAGGTAATATTTAGCGATGATAGAAGCTATAACGATTTGTACGTTCATTTAAAACAAATTGTACTTACTTTTATTTTTTAGTGTACATAGGTATACATATATAAATAAATTGTTTTTGCTGACCATAGTAAAATGAAGACGTACCAACAAAGCTAGATAGGCGATTGGAAACCAGTATAGGAGAAAGTTCAGGCTTGTCTCGGGTCAACTTTATACACATGAGCTAATATAATATCCGTGTTAATAGATTGTGTTTATAGGCAAAGTCCGATATTTAATCATTGATTTACATACATAAAACATTATTTTATATACCCGTTACATTCTTACGATGTAAGTATGTTGCAAATACCTAAAATTATCATATTAAATCTTCCTTATTTACTATCTAAAGATCAGAGATCAAAAAAAAATTAAAAGGCTCTGCAAAGATAAATTAATCTTATCTATTAGATATTAGTTAGTTATAAGAACCTAAACTTTTAAAATCAAATTCGGATTAGTAACATGATTTAACGGTTACTGAAGAACTGCTTAAACAATTTCACTGGACCTCTAATTTGATCGACTGCATTTCGAATAAAAAAATACATGGAAAATATGCCTTATCAGGCAATGTATGGTTAGGTTCCTCCTAAAGTCTAATAGAAAAGGTGTTTTAATACATGATATAAAAACTAGGAGCTGCGGTCGCAGCCGTGGTACTGCGCTGCAGCATGCAATTGAGCGAAGCGACTATTTCTATTAAGGCATTTATCAATCTATAAGGAGCAGGTTTTGTTCGAGACCGAATTTTGACCCTCAAAAATAGTATTGACATATTTTTGGTCAATAACTTTTTTTGAGGGTCCTAAATCAAAAATTCGGTCTCGACCAAAACCTGCTCCTGAGAATGCTTGATATTTGAGTTAAAAAATCATGAAAATCGGTTGGGTAGTTGTCGAGAAACAATTTCACATCGAGTTGCATTGGAGTCACCTGATAAGGAGCTCCGCTGACTACGCTCGCTTCGATCAATTAAGTGTACTTTTGCAACTGTCTTTATAAAATACCTAATCACAAATAAGGTAGACACTAAAAACAATCTTTAGCATTCAAAAACTCCGAGCACAAAAATACTAAACATTTGAAATTAACACACCATTAGAAAGATTTTTAATGAAACATAATCACATTTAATTAAATATTTGTCACTTATATTAATTAGAGCGGAATAGTGATGTTCGAACGTCGGTATTTGTATCGATAAACTTCATTGGTTATATCCGTAAAGTGATTGTATGTCAAAAACATTAATGCTTGACAGGTATTGAATATAAGGTTTGTTCCACCTTTCATTTACCTACTTTGATTAATACGTTCTGAACAGCGCCGTCAGTAATAAACAGGCACAGTATAAGTTAGAGCTATACAAGTATATTAAAAATAAATATTCGTTCTGGAGATTAAGTATTTAGGATAATAAGCTTTGACATATGTTGGTCACTTTCTTGAAAAGCAGTGCTAAAGCTAGTGTTTATTATATAGTATAGAATCATCATTAATTCGTTATGTCAAAATGTTATTCCCTATATCTAAACATCTCTATTTTATTGTTTAATGAAAAATTTTGAAGTAACTTACAAAATAAATAAATAAAATAGTGCTTGAATTTAATAGGTTAAAAGATAAATTGAATTGCTTGTCATTAGATACATATGCATGTTAACTGTAATAAATATTGTCCACCTAGAATAAGTATAACAGTGAACTAACGTGGTTACATCACTGAATTCATTGAAAGGACAATCGCTCTGAGCCGGAACTCTGAAGAAACAGGTTCCAATTGATCAGACTTACTGACAGCGAAAGTGTTATAATTTGCTCACTGACATTTCGGCGTCCTTTGTGACTCAATTGTCAGTAGTATAATGTCATCTTTTAAATTTCCTTTTTTTTATTGGATGCTTGTTAATTAGAATAAGTTTTAATGGCATAATAAATTGACCAAGTGAGCGAAGGACAATTACTGGACAGTTTTGATTTCGTCTGTCTGAATGTGTGTTACATGCCATGTTATATAGGATCTCTACGAAACTAGGCACAACTTTTCCTTGATTTTAAACCAATTTTCTCATAATTTTGAGCTTTTTTAGAGACCAAAAGCCAAAATAATGCTATCAATGTTTGACCGTATGACCAATGAACAACAATAATTTTTTTTAAGATAATCAATCCATTACCCTATAAAATAGTAAGAATAACTAGGTATTCGCCGGAACGCGGGCGGTTACGTCGAAATAAATAAGACGGAGAACGTAATTAATAACTCAAAAACTATAAAAGCCACATATACCAAAAACTATACATCAAAGCACGTTAATGTGTTCTATCTGGATGCCAAATTTCATGTTGATAGGTTTAAAATTGCGACCGGTATCGTTTTACATACCTTTTCCATCGGGCCCATCTTAGAGAAGACTCCGCTACGCTCCGTCTTAATAATAAATAAATAAAATAAAATGATAAATAATTGATAAATAATAATTAGGTGAAAATATAAAAATTAGCAGAATATGTTAGTTTCAATAAGAAAACCATCGACAAGCATCACGATAAACTTACTTTCAATAAATACGTAGCTTAAAATTTTAAGAAAAAAATATAAAAATGCCTACTTGGTTTGTTGAAAATTCAAGTCCAAGTAATGAAGTTTCTCTATACACGAAACGTAAAAAAAATGAAGTGAAGAACTTAACGCCTGGGAACTCCTATTAGGGAAAGCAGCACGTTTATATATGTAGTTGACATTAACAAAAGATCTTTTGTTCGAGTCGTTAATTATCGAATATCGATCATTCCTAAAGTGTTTTGCTTTACGCAGTGAATAGGTTTCAGCGAGATGCTAAATAGTTTTGTATATAATTAAAGTTAGAAAAAGCAATCTTAGCCTGAGTAGTGAGAGACAATAGTGAGAAAGTAATCAATAGCTCAATGTCTACAAGAATTCCTTAATTGATGGTGTCATCATGAACACTGTAAAAACTTACCTTTTTAAAATTTAAGTCACACAGTTCTCTTTCAAAGAGCTCTAACCAATTAAGATACTGAGACTTTAAACACTTCAAAATCGCATCTCAGGATTGTTCTTCCTAATGATTTGTAATCCGAATGATCACACTTCCTAAAATTTTTCAACCTAAAGTTTCATACTATTTGTAGTGCTACCGGCGATGTTCATAACACCCATGTTTCCGAAAATTTTAATTAATAATATCATTAATGTAAATATATTTAAACTCCTACTGTTTGTTTATCATAATCCCTAAACATATTTAGGACTTCTGGCACTTCGCCGGCTGCTGTCGCGAAACGCTCGCTTCGCTCGCTCGGCTCGTGCGTTGTGGTCACAGTTCTAACCTAACCTAACCTAAACCAAAGAAATCTAAACAAAAAAGATATGACTTTGAATAATAGTGTAAAAGATGGTTATATTGAAAAAATATAGGAAAACAAATAAAAGTGTAATAGATGTATATTGATACTGTCATTATGAAGTTGAAAGCTTCGAAATTATGAATATTAATTAGAGACTGAGTAGTTAGGAATTGTGATTGTTAGGATGAAAAATGTTAGGAAGAACATTTTCGGATTTCCAATTATCGGAGTTGAAAATTTAGGTGAACTTTGGCGCACCCCAGATTTATATTAACAAAAGTTTGCATACTCATTGGTTTCAGAAGCCTATTGTCCCTAACTTATCATGACTGCGCTCTGTTGTTAAAATCTTGGCTTTAAAAATACACAAATCAAATGAAACACGAATACATTTCTGCTATTATTCCATTAGCAGTATTGTATTTTGTTAGTGATACTTTAAAATATAGTATAGAGGCGCGGTTATAACTACATAATGATGATTATATATTGTAATACATATTTGGACGGTCGAATGACCGCCCATTGATCAGAGGCGTGCTCGCGTGCGCACGAGTCGCCGCCCGTCAGTTAGCGGCGAGCTTTTGTTAGTGTAGTGCCTTTGTAATTTGACAATATCGATATTTTGCGTTTCGTTAATTAATTTATAATCAGTTATAATTTCCATATGAACTCATGAAGTTTCCGATGTGCTCATTCTCGTTTTTTGTATTAATTTAATTCAGGTCTAGTATAAAAAAAAAAACAAATTTTAACTTTTTTTTTTTTTTTTTTATATTTAGGTCGACAAATTGACGCCACCCGCCTGATGGTAAGCTGAGGCGACGTCTGGCAATTGAGGGCGACTCTCACAGTACACAGGAATACTATAGAGAGTGGCCCTCAACTTGACGACCCAGTAATGTGCCTCTTCACGCTTCGCTTAAAGAGCCCAGGGTTATATGTTGGAGGAAACACGTGCGCAGGCAGGGCGTTCCAAGCCACCATCGTTCGGCAGAGAAACGATCGTTTAAAACGCTCGGTTCTCGCGAAGACGGTTTCCACGGTATGAGGGTGACATCTCTGGCCGGCACGCGTTGTTCGGGATCGGAAGGGAGAGCTCTTCAGAACACTCACCGTGGTAAATACGGTAGAACGCGGCCAAGGAAGCAATTGTTCGGCGCTGGGCTAGTGGCTCAAGGCTTCCCGTTACCTCCGGACAGTCTATAATGCGAACAGCGCGTCGCTGCATAGCGTCGAGTGCGTCCAGCAAATACTTCGCGGAGCCGTCCCAGAGGTGAGAGCAGTATTCAACGCAGGGTCTAATCTGCGTTTTGTACAGCAGACACCTCTGGTGCCGTGTAAAGAATCGCTTTACCTTGTTCAGTATTCCTAGTTTCCGCGAAGCTAGCCCAATACATCTCTCAATGTATTTTGTGTTATTGAGCTCTCGACGAACGTCTATGCCAAGGATGTCTAGATTGTCCTTCATTGGTAATATTGCATTCTGAAGAGTGGGTAGGGGAAGGAAAGGGGATTTTTTCGCTGTAAATGCACACGCCTGTGTTTTGTGGGCATTGAACTCGACCAAGTTCTCGGCACCCCATTGGGAGATACTGTCGAGGTTTCGGTCGAGATCACCCACGAGATGTCGTCTCTCCTCCTCTATCACAGATCGCCCCGCCGTCGGACGAACCGAGTAACTCCCGTGCAATGTACTGTCATCTGCATAGCAATGAATGTTCCCGAGGGAAAGCATATCATTGATATGCAGAAGAAAGAGAGTTGGTGACAGTACGGACCCCTGCGGTACCCCGGCATTCACTTGCAAGAAGCGAGAAGCCTGGCCATCGCAGAGGACCCGCACTCGGCGCTCGTTTAAAAAACTGGCAATCCAGCTGCACAGTTGAGGAGGTAGACCATATGCCGGAAGCTTGGAAAGGAGCGAAGCATGCCAGACCCTATCGAAAGCTTTGGCGATGTCCAGGCTAATAGCCAAGGACTCGCCGTACTTTTCCATAGCCTCACCCCATACATGCGTGACGAATGCCAGGAGGTCACCCGTTGATCGTTTTGGCCTGAAGCCATATTGCCGATCATTGATTAGCGAGTGATCCTCCAGGTATCGCATGAGCTGCTTATTAATAAGAAGCTCGAGCACCTTGCAAATGACTGAGGTGACAGCTATGGGTCGATAGTTGCCTGGATCGGATCGATCCCCTTTCTTGGGGATCGGTTGTACGTTCGCCTCCTTCCAGGCCTCCGGCACGAGGCCTGTAGAGTATGACAGGCGGTACAGACGCGTTAATACTGGAGACAACTCAGCAGCACATTTTCGTAGCACCACCGCCGTCATCCGAATGCCGTCAGGGCCACTGGCTTTCCGCGTGTCGAGTGACCGCAGCACTGCCCGTACATCACATTGCCTGATAACAATATCAGGCATAGTGTGGCCACAGTTGGCGATGGCGGGGGGCTGCAGGCCACGGTCCACCCGGGAATTAGCCGCAAAGAACAACTACAAGTTCATACTTGTCAGAGATCATTACTGTCAAAAATGAATCTAAATTATTTCAAAGATAAGATATTATTATCTCTACATTTGAATACCCACATCAACATGAACTGGAATGTCATCAGTTGATAGATAGATAAAGTGCGTAATGTCGATATCGACATTCGTCGTGGTGGTCTTGTAAACATCGATACTCGGTATTGCTAATTAGTCGCCGGTGAAAGTCACCGACCGACTGACCACGATTCAAGTTCGATGTTTCGGCACTGTCGATTCTAGATCGATTCTACTTTCGTTTTTGACTACTCTTACTTACCGTTCACTACAAGTCGATTGTATGATTTATTTCGTACTTACGTTACATAGTAATTATAAGTTCGCATCAGTTTATTACGGTGGGTAAATTTTTTAACAATGTTTTGTGTTTCAATTAATTTTCTATTGATGTTCCTCGTAACATACCTGCTCCGTTAAAGGGTGGTGAGACTCTATAATATTTAATCACATTTTAATCAAAATCAGGGTATTAAATCTGAATTTAATTAAAATGTAAAAATATTAAACCATAAACTAAATAAAAATACAAAACTTTCTATAATCTTAGTGCTAAAAGTTATAATCAGTGCATTAATAGGAGAACTAAGATCATATAGAAATTAAAAAAAAATTCACCACTTACGCCAAACCCTTGTGTTAGGAAAAGACGGGCAATTATTTATTTCAGTGGTGTGTCTAACATGGAGCAATACTAGTGTTTCGCTTCGACTTTACTCGAGTAGAACAGTAGACCTCGCGAGCACATGAGGAGTCGGTTGCCCCCGACCTCAATTGGGCTTTTTGCCCCCGTTTACCCCCAATCAAAAAGCTCTCGGTCAAAAATTGTATTAAATTTAGGAACACTTGTGCCAAGTTTCGTGGAGATTGTATAAAAGTGTTCGCTAGCCTGGAACACAAATGGGACAAACAGACAGATGATAGCAAAATTATCCAGTATGGTCTCGAAATGTTGGCACTGCAATCGTTCGAAAAATTTAAGTTGAGAGGATTTGATATTTGGCATCTAATTTATGAAGGTTTATGTATGTATATTCAGTAAATTTACCACCATTTAGACAGTTTTATCTTTGCATGCTAAATGCTTGGAAGAAAACTTGATTTGCAAATTTTTATGCAAATATTTACACGTTTGATAATTGTGATTGATGTTAAAACTGTACAAATATATCGGTACATAAATATAAAAAATGGTGCCGTTCGGTTATGAATAATCGTCAATTAAAATTTCGACATCCTTCTTGATTAGTTTTTGAACACTCGAATGTAAATTGTGATCTTAAACTTCTACTCTAGGAAGGGCTTAACCTTATTATTCAGCTCACAAGTAGTCCATACTTGAGACTTGAAGAACAACTCACTTAAAATTAACAAGGCCTCCCAACAATGAAATAGGAAGGTACAACATTACAATAAATCTTGAAAATATTTATGATTCCGAGTATCGATTCTATAAAACTTTTGACTAATAGAAGATCAAACATTAAAGCAGTTATTGAACATATTATTATGTTTATTTTGAAGGAAAAATTAAAATTTATTAATTTAAATTTTTTCCTAAAGTGTTGGAATATCGATGTCTTCGTTTGTTGTAATAAAGCTGATGCAGGCCTATGTCACTCGCCTAACAATCGCAAAAAATACGGACGTCAGCTACATCTTGAAGTTGTTTTGCATTGACCATAGATTTGATATTGAGGCATTAACGTCATAAATTATGCTGGTATATATTTTACTTTACTGGACAACCCTAACGTTCGAATGATGTTCTCTGTAAACAAAATAATGTGCTTTAATTAACGTCGGAGTGCAAGTTCTGTATGTCAGTACTATTCCCTATTTTGTGGCTGATGGCAGTAAGTCCTATTACTGGAACACCAATAACAGAGCATTCGTCATATCCTGAATTTTTAAATTTCTAGTAGGTAACAAGCAGCAACTCAACTGGTTCGTTGATGTTCAACAAGTTTTTATCACACATGTTCTAAGGTCTAACAGTCAGTGTGCAGCCTCGGATGTATGCCACCAGGTCTCCAATGTGGGTTTACGATCCAGCCGACGAGTTCCCAGCCGTGTGGGTGCCTCATTGTGAGAGGTAATTAAGTCTAACAGTAACTGTCAACATTTCCTAGGAAACCATGTGAACCTCACATCAATAGGGATTGTTGTAATATAATTATAATAATTGTTTCTTGTGAACAATTGAATGTATAACTGACGATGTTAGTTTGTGTGTAAAAAAAAAGATTTTGTCAACTTTTTAAAAACCATTAGCTACGACTCCGTCGCCATGCAATATTTAAAAAAAAATGTATGAAAATATTACACTAAGAGTCCCTATCATCATGCAAAATGCATGGACACGGCAATAGGCTACGGTGTGTGTGTGACATCCAATGAATTGACTAGCATACATAACCCATACAATGCAACACAGAAGCTTAACCAATTCATTTGTAAACTGTTTTAGAAACTATTTTAAGCGAACATTGTTCTTTAGAAAATAAACAATTAAAATACTCACTTGTGTGGCCTAAAGACTTCGACAGCTTTAGTAAGTATTTTATAAATGTCTGCTGACTACAATATACGACTGCAGATATTACTGAGAATTCCTATATTAGAAACTTAACATCGTAAAGTTAATATTTCAGTTAACAAACAACGTAATAAAAAAGTTTTCAGTTTTTACTGAAAACTTTTTCGCTTTCGCTGAGCTTTTGCTCAGCGAAAGCAAAAGTACAGATGTGGAGAGTCAATGACCGCTCAGATTCGGCCCAGGCATTGAAACGTAACACGCAGCTGACCTTCTCACAACCACAGTAACCATATATAGCTATCTCTGTTTTAAAACTTATACCTGAATAAGTATGTCAAGCGCTGCGTGACAGGTTAATATCCGAGATAGGTTTGAGATCCTAGAAGTGTTGGCTCTAGAGAAAGTGTAAATAAAACTTTCCTCAGTGGTTCGTGTGAGTTTGGACGTAACATCACATCACAAATCTAACAAGAAGAATGCGTTTTAATTTATAACCATGATGGGTATTCACGTAGTTTTATAGATAAAAAGTAAGATCTGATGCATCATGCAGCATACTAAAAAGCTAGTAACAATAAACAATCGGAAAATAATAACTATTATTAACAACACAAGGTGCCAAGTCCCTTGAAGTTATAAGACAGGTTCTTTGACCTAGTCAGTAGTGTAAAGGTACCAGTGCCGAAGACTTTCCATCCCTGGGTCCTCCTGGATTTTCAAAATTATGTTTAAATTCTAGAGCTTAAGTGTTTCTAAAACAGATTGCCGGTTACCATGTTTACTAAAAGAACCTTACCTAAGGTATACCTCTGTACTGTACTGACAATGTCCGATTATAATTATTAAAAAAAAACATTAATAAAATAATGAATGAATGAATGAAATTCCTATGGTATGACTCCACTACATTTTGAAAGTAAGCTCAGTGAGATTATGTAACATCGGATCTTGATTACAAACGTAATTGTCGATAACTGAGGTTATTGACCACATATTTAATTATCAAGATTAACTATAGCAAGCCTAGAGGCACACAGTAATGATTTTCGTTCGAGAATTAATGACTTTAGAAATAAATGATCCGTCAACATGAATGGAGAATTCAATTATCTATTTGTCGCTTATATAACTTACATTTCAAATAGATTAGTTGAGATTATTTTTTTACACCATTTACAAAAGAAGGATTTTAGATTAAGAACTGTTTATTTGTTTGTTCATAATTTAACTCTATAACAAATATGTGTTGATATACTCGTATATAGGATCAGTTTTTGTTCAATATTTCACATCTAACCTGTCTGATTTCATTGACATATAATTAAGTAAACTCAAGTTTCGTTTGTTAATTTATACTCTCTTATCACAAAAGCACACACGCAAAAGTCACGCATTCTTCCCAAAGCCTTTGGTCCTACTTACCACGTGATACCCTATATGATTAGGGACAAGCCCACTATTTCCACGTGTCATCTATATTTATGTCTACTAATATTATAAAGAGAAAATATTTGATTGTCAATTTGGATTCCGGAGGTTTTTGGAGGTTCCTTAACAAAGGTATAATAATAATAAATTTAAAAATTCTTTCACTGATAGGCTAGGTAAAATTTTTGACCCAGTAATGTGTTACCGTGTTAATTGGGAACGAGAAAACTAAATCGCGTGGGCAGAGGTAATCACCTAGTTTTATTAAAACAGAATTAGTATTTAAATTCTCATTATTTTACTTACAAAGCTCAAGTCAAGTACTGCTCATAGAGTTATTTTATTTTGACGTTTCCAGTTATTTGTAAGGCCCAATTACGCTTTCCCTTTCGATAAAATTTACATTATTACCAGCACACGTATTGTAAAGATCGTGCTTAACTGTCACGTCTTGGGACATCTCATTAGAGAAAAAACATGTTACCAGGTACTAGCTGCTACCATGAATAGAAAATTTACAAAACAGTAGATATAATAACAAAAATCGATTAGGTTTTTATCGATATTTTCACTGCAGCAAGCCTGGGAATATACAAGACGGAATACATTTCATACTTCAGTGACAAAGAGCATTCAGGGCTAATGTACATATCCCGAAGGGGTAGGCAGAGGCGCATTACACACCCACAATTTGCCAGTATTTTTAGTCCCACGTAATAGGGGGCAAGCCTATTGCCGTCACCCTCACTATTTTAAAACCTAACGAACTTTAAACACGTTTTTTCCTATTCATAGTTACCGATTAGGTTTTCCGAAATTTTTAAAACAAAACTAAATTAAATTCCTAAAAGAGTAATAAATTGAGATTATTATTGAGCGAAGCGAGCGTAACGAGCGGAGCTCCTTATCAGGTGAGTCCAATGCAACTCGATGTGAACTTGTTTTTCGACAACTACCCAACCGATTTTCATGATTTTTTCACTCAAAAATCAAGCATTCTCAGGAACAGGTTTTGTTCGAGATCGAATTTTGATTTAGGACCCTCAAAAAAGTTAGTGACCAAAAAAAGTTTTTGACCAAAAATATGACAATAGTCGCTTTGCTCAATTGCATGCTGCAGCGCAGTACCACGGCAGCGACCGCAGCTCCTAGTCTAACAAATTTGTGATCTTTTTACGATAATATGGCTATATCACTTTCCAAAAAAAAAATCTACATAGGTACCGCCGTTAAGAGGTTAAGCGAAAATATTTTCACTTAGTTGTTATAATCTAAATATTTCCAACATGCTTTCGATTCTAGCCAAGACTAATGTTAATTAATAGGTTTATTTACACAATACACATAACGAAAGCGGCCGAATTCTAAGTAAATGTGGCATAATTTAAGGTTTATTACATGTTATTAACTGTTTATTGTTATTTTGTAACATTATGTGGAGTTATTTCTTTTCTCGTCTAATTGTTTATGGAAACTGAACTAGAAAGACTTTATCACTATATTTTATATGCAGATCAAAGTCCGTGTTTATATTATTGTAGACTAGATCTAATAATATTTATATTACATTGTGCACAGCCCCTATCAATTTTAACAATTTTATTTCCATCGTAAGGTTGGCTGGAAGAAATTGCTCTTTAGCAATAAGGCCGCCTTTTGTACATTCTGTTTTAAAAATATGAGTAAATATTTGTTTCTCTTTTGTTTTTTGTACATAATAAAGAGTATTTGGTTTGATTTGATTTAGACTTCTTAACTGCGGGGCATAACAATTCATGTCAATTATTTTTTTTTTTACTATAATTATTATTATGGGACTTAAACCGTGATAAACTCAAACTTCAAAAAGTCTTATTTAGATTTATCAATGAATAGAGTCGGAACAAATATATTGGGGCAATTAATCACAATACCATGTAGTCTCAAACTAGTACTATGAGTACTATAGATAAATGATACTACACACTTCACACCAAAACTCCGAAACCAATATTTGCAGATCGTACAAAAAAGTGTTTGATGTGACCCGGAGATCGAACTCGGGGATCGAGCCAGATCGTACATTCAACTGACAATAATAATTCCAAAGAAATAGACATCCCATACTGCGATAAACTACTATAGATCAAAAATCTATTACGAAATTGAGCTGTTGAGTCAATTAAAACAAATTTTCTCATAACACAAACGAAAAACCCTAATCGTGTCAAGTCCGCAGTGAAAGTAACCAGTGGGTGCGCGGGCGCATGAAACATTCGAATGATCTACACCATGCTCCGAGATTGAGATGATTTGACACGTTGAAGAGTAATGATAATGACTTTTCGTAATAATAAATTAACACTTAAATAACTTTGTTCATAAATGAGTTAATGAATATGGATTATAGGATAAACGTGACTAATGGTTGAATTTGACAAGTCAATGATATAAATGTAGTTCGGTTCATTCAAAATGACGAATGTTGTTATCTAGTGTTGAATGATAGTTCTAGCTAGAACAAAGGAAATGAAGTACATGTCTTCCGTTCAGGAGCCATCAAGGAAGTTAAAATATCGGATGAAGGAAATCAAGGTTTCAATTTTGAAGATCTTTTACCCAAATAAAAAATAAGTAGATACGTTTACTTTTTAGAAACATTTCGTTATAAATAACGTGTTAAACATGATCATAACTCTTGATAACTTTAATAAATAGATGACCGTTCTTAAACGGCCGTTGTGTGATTTAATAGCTTTTTTATGATAGTTCGAATAACTAATGGTATATTTTCACACAGTACGATTGTAATAGTTTTGTAAAACGAACAGGTTATGAAATCAATTCGGATTGAAGTTGTCTATAATGAAGGCAGTTCGTAGAAATGGAATTTAGTTTTCACTTTTTAATGTAATGTTGTATTTTATACTTTGAAATTTGATTTCAACGATATTAATATTTATTTGACATAATAATAAAATCTCTATAAGTAATATCTGAGAACTAGTTGTATATAATTATACTGCAGGTGTCTTTATCCCTTTCTAACATTATGGGTTTTATAAAGGTATACATGCACAAACTCTGCACCAATCATAACGTACTTTCTATGGATACTTCAAAACCAAAATGAAAGAAAACATAGGTCAGATGTATTTAATAAACGTAATAAATATGCATGCTTCGTCATACCTTCATATCACGAGCCAACAAAATAAAACATCATAAAAATACGTAATCGACACACTTTAAAGTGAGAATCACCAGTAAATGCCGTGTAACCATAAAAATAATGAATCGTTTTATTAATTGTTAATCTGTAAATAAACACAGAGCGCTGCAAACCTTTTCGCAGTGATCATCGAAGGTGTAATAAAACTCTGCTGAGGGCCTGCCGCGCCCAGTAATTATACAATGCATGCACTGCGACCGCATATTTTGCAAGCGAAAATGCACCGCAAAAACTCTAAAGTAGCTTGCACAAAATCGTCGGCATGTGTTTTGGTACTTTCTCCAGGTGCTCCCACGGCCCACTTGCCCCGAAAAGTAACTTGTTCAGCGGGAACGCCCAAAGTTCGGTGATTAAAGTGGTGCGGTGTGCCCACGTCTTTACTTTCGCGACTCCCGCCAATTAAGCTTCGACTGTCTGATGTTTTGTTTTTATTCAAGTGCTAGTGCTATGTAAACGAAGTGTTCGAGTTTAGCATAATGAACAAATAATAGTGACTGACAGTTGTAGACTTCCAAGCGACAGTTTTAGGTATTTGTATTTTAGCAGTTGTTAACAATTTTCCAATAATTTTGTACTTCAATCAACCAATGAATAAATCAACCAAACTCTTTATTGTACACAAAAGGAGATACACAATTAGGAGACATCACTTAAAGAAAGTACAAATGGCGGTCTTATAGCTTAAAACGATTTCTTCCAGACAACTTTTGGATGATAGCGAGATAAAGAAATAAAAAGGGTAGTGTACAGATATGAAACAGAAAAGAAAAAGTACAGCTTTATGGGCTTATATTACATACAGCTTTATAAGCTGTATTCTTTAGTAAACAATGAAATAAAAGGAGATAAGAAAGTAGTATTAGAAAATAATTGAACTACCCTTATTTTTTATATCTTTATATAATACTAGCGGACGCCCGCGGCTTCACCCGCTTGACAAATTTTATACTAAAAACCTTCCTCGAGAACCACTCTGTTTATTGGTGAAAATTCAATCACGCATCAAAATCCGTTACGTAATTTTTAAGATCTTAGCATACATACGGACGAAGCGACTTTGTTTTATAATTATGTAGTGATTAGATATACAGGGGTATTAAACAGGCTTCCTATATGTTGCAGTAGGGTCCATTTTGGCTCACATAAAATTTTTAATCCTATTATTTTCTTACTACCGACTTGTGTTCATAATCCTCACTCTTCATAATTTTATTTTTCATACTTTTTTTATTCATACATTTTTATTACTATCATCGGAACTCATAACAGTTAGTGATTATAATTTTTTTATTAATACTGTTACTACCAAGTACCAGTTTGAATCCATAAATTATTTTCAGATCTTTTTTCTTCATAACATTCTATTATCATATAGCATATATATAGCATTATTAAATTCTGTCTACTTTTCTAACAAAAATTAGTTTGTAATGATTATGAGTTTCGATCATTAGTATAAACAAATATTAGTAATATAAGTGTAGAATTTGTGATATTATGAATTTAAATGATTACATATGTTTTTTTTAATATTTAGTTATTATTTTTTTTATGAATAACGATCATTATAATTTTAAATGGTATGAGAAACATTTTCGGACCTTGGATGATAGGAGTTGAAAAGTTATGTAAGACAATGCGCACCCGTTGCAGTATAGGTATAATATACCATACCGTAACATACAATAAATATCTGAGACAGTAAAAACAAAAACAACGGCATAAAATTGCATTCTGACGTGTTGCAGTGTTACCGACTAAATACAGAATACAGACTTTCCCTTTCAGTACAGCAAAAGGAAAATAAGTGTGCAAATTCCTTCTACAATTCCATCATGGGTACTTGTTGACCCATTCACCCATGAACCTCAATTTCTAATGAGAGATGGTTCATTATTTTAAGTGTAGGACGTGTTTAGACGTCCGCAATCGAAAGTATGTAGATTGAAATATTGATAAGGATCTACTCTTGTTTGATTTATGGAGGCAGTGAGAGATATATCATTATGTTTGAATTCGAGCATAGCTTTTGAATTTAGAAAGAATTATGATGTAGCTACAGTTCGTGGGCAATCATGAGTGGATTGAATTAAGTGCCTACTTTCAATAATTATAAAGGCGTTGTAAATAGAAGAAAATAATACACATATCTCGCCTATATCCCGGAAGGGGTAGGCAGAGGTGCCTTACACACTCAGAATTTGCGAGTATTTTTAGTCCCACGTAATAGGGGGCAAGCCTATTGCCGTCACCGGGCAGACATATAATGGGTTATGTCCAAAATGGCCGGATAAATTTAATAAAAAATAGCAGCTATATTGTAATTTTGAAAAAAATTAAAACCAGCAACGCCTTGCGATGAAATGTTGATTAAAGGTAACAAAATCTTACATGCCGCTGTGGCACAGCCAATTAAAAACCTGGGCGTCTCGGACTATATTTAATATAATATTATTAATAGTGTTTCTGACCTATATTTATAGTATAAAATTTAGATTTTCGACACTTGGTGGAAACAAACATGGTTGTATACCGGATCGATTCCGCCTTAGAATATTATCAATTTTTTTAAGTATTCTAGTAGTATATAACTGGTTTTGATTTCTCGTTCTCTTATTTATTTATTTTTACATCATAATATTACACAATTTACGTACCTACATATCTTAATGTATTGTTGAGGAAAACTTGTAGTAGAGAAAATGACCACAAACTATTATTTTAGCTCTTATAAAGTAGGTAAACTATTAAAAATTTCTCTTTCTATCAGCATAATAAAGTGTAAGTAAAGTGTGAAATTTTATTACACCCATTTACTGCTTACCCCTCATTGTAATTATATCGGTTTTAACATGACGATGCGTGCGGTTTCTCTTTATAACTTAACCACATTCATCTTAATATGTTATTTAATTTTATAGTAACTCATAACGATTGTGGTAAACACTCTATCCATGACTGGGAAGATTTATTAGCACCACTTGAAAATCAGATGATTTTTTGATATACTATTAATGTTCCGTTGAGTGAAAAGTATGTAGGTACCAAATCTGTGTACCAAACTTTAGAGGAGTCCGTTCAGTATAGACTAGAATATAATAAACTTAATTATAAACTAAAACTAATAATAATAAACTTTATTGTACACCAATACAAATAAATATGAGAAACATCGTATGAAAATGTACAAATAGCGGCCTTATTCGTAAAAGCGATCTCTTACAGGCAACCTTTGGATGGACATAAATGGTTAGAAATAAGATGTGAAAGTGTATGTATTTAGTATTTTGTACTCAAAAGGAAAAAAAGGAACCCTTGTAGGATCACTTTGTTGTCTGTCTGTCTGCCCTTTTTCTCAGGAATGCGTGGAGGTATCAATCTGAAATTCATATCAAATACTAGTATTTGGTCCCTTGGAGCTGTGAAAAAATCAGACATCAAAGCTGTTATTCTCAAATAACTTGTTGTTTTTCTCATGACAAATTATCGCACAATTTTTTTCTTATCTTTGCTTGATTTTCAAGAGTACTTTTTACTTCAAGTAAGTGTACCTACTTTTTCTTTGCCAATGTTGGACTTTTTCTTTTTATTTTGAACCTTCCTTTGAATAAATGCAAAGTGGCTGTAAAGGCACACCTCCTAAAAAGGCATATTATACTATTAAGGATTATCTAAACGATACAGAGAAATGGCAATGAGTTGCTTGCTCATTACTCGAGCTACTTAGGTGCTAGGTACTTCTGTATGAGACTCGATATTGTTAGGTATATGGGTACTTTGAGATTATGTGGCACCTATAACTAGTATTTGACTTTATTGTGAATAACAGAGATCCATAATTTGTAAGTTTACTTGGTCCACACATGGTCACGTACTGCCCTGGCCCTCTTTTTATTGTTACAATATAATCATTGTATTTACTGGCGAATAAAAAGACTGGCCGTGAGTTTTTCTTGCCAGGTTCTTTCCTCACAGGCTCTACGTATTGCCTTGCGAATCTGGCGGTAAATGTAAATGTAGAAGCATTTTCTTTTTTGACTTTCATAAGTGTTACTTTGTGACCTACATGAATAAAGATATTTTGTTTTTTTTAAATTAATTTTAGATATTCCGTTTTTCCTCGGCTTTCGAGTTTATAACGTGTTCTAGAATTGCCAAATTAATCTTAAACTTTTGTTTTATTTAATTAGTTAAATCTGAAATATGTATACTACTAAATAACTTATGTTATACCACAGATTATAGGTACTTACGATCCTTTGATAATTAAAACTTAACGAAGCGGCGAGATTAGTAAAGTTAAACTATACTCAAAGGAAATGAATATTACACTTGAAACTAAGATGATATTCTATTCTCAGGGCCTTATTTGTAGGTATTGTAGGTATGTACAAGATAACATACCGTCAGATTCCGTTCCACATAGTGCTGGAAACTGTACCACCTTACAAACGGAGGTCAATTATGAGAGCATAATGGTTGAAATAATGATACAATTGTTTGTTTCACAACTGGAATACATCGTAAGTCTACTTCTTGTGAGTTATGATGAGTATCATTACCATGAGTTAATACAACTACAGTTTTATTTTTGTAGATAATAAAGTATTATAATTAGTGTCACTAACGTTAGTTAAGAAAATTGAATCTATTCTACGTAGTACGTAGCGCATAGCAGAGCTAGCTACGTCAGAGGTTCCATTCCATCCATCTACTGGAAGTATAGGTAGGCTATTACAGTACCTGTCTGTTAGTAATGCTAGAAGATCTCTACTTGAATTCAGTGAACTAATATTTTGTGGAACTAACCTATGTATGGCCAGCACAATGGGGGAATTCTTTCGAGTATCCGGGGCGTCCGGCATATAAAAAATGTATGGATGTACTTGTAGTTTCAGCCAGCACGAGCACTGAAACAAAATATCCACTTCATCACATTCTATTCCATAACCAATGATCTTGACAATGAAACCGGTACTGATACTTAGTGATATTAATTCTCTTCGGTTTAGTTTAGACATGTTATTTTTTAAAGTGGCTTCACCGACCTGATTAAGTAAAGTATAAGAAGAGAACCTTCCCTTCAGCCGTTGACGACTTCAAGAGGTGTTTTTCGCCGCATTGTTACTCATCATTTTAAGATAACATATCTAAAATTAGTGGTTCTGTGAACCGTAGACTTCGGGAGCGGCTTTGCTTAGAAAATTTATTCTTCAATTTTCTTTATTACTCTTTTATTTGTCATCCAATCCAAAAAATATCATTCAAATGCTATTCATTGTAAGGAAGGAGTGTGTGTGTAAAGTTTCATGCAAATCGGTTGATAAATACGGCCTCAAACATGATCTGACAGAACCCGTAGATGGGTACAGACGAAAGAAATTCTCCCCAGTCTGCAAGTTAAAACGGAGCCTTCGGTCGAATCGCTCCCTCAGTTAATTACGCCGGTTTCCTCTAAGGGCTAGGCAGAAGCATGTTAGACGTCCAGTTATCACCAGTAAATTAGTTGGTGCTACACTCAGAGCAAAAATAAAGGATTCCTTTATTATAACTTTAAGATCCCACTTAATAGATGGCGAACCTAGTACCTATCTTATCGGGAACTTTTAGTGTTGTCAGAGCCTCGACCGGTGATTAGCAGGTGCACCACATGCTGGTGAGGTTAATCTGGGACCCTCAGTTCTTGGACCCATGGTAGGAATAAAGGAAATATTTAAGCTATCGGTTGCTAATTTCTTATGTTTATTGTTACAGATCAAGATGCGGCTGCGACACGGATTTACTATAGGCGTTCTAATTATATTACAAATGGTATGTAAGACTTATTAATTAATGCACACACTATCAAAATCAAGTGGCAATTCTCGACGGGGTATAAAGAGGCCAGTCTATTGCCGTCACTGGGCCGATGCCCATGGCTCGATAGCCATGTAGGTCTACCCGGGTTCTAACATTCTAATTTCGATATTAAAAGTTTCGTTCGTAAACGCGAGTAGGCGTCCTGGAACGAGCCAATTACCGTCTCCAAGTACTTTGGATAGTTTGCCAGAGCCTCCTAAGTGTATCAGGTGAACCCCGTACAGGTGAGGGTATGACATGGGCCGCGAAGACAGAAGACAGATAGACAGGTAGGCTCATTTAGCCCAATTTATGTTTTTGATTAATAATATAGAGCAATATATTAAATTACAAGTTAATGATACGTAGGTCACACTATAAGTTTTGCGTAACTTAAAAAAACAACATGTTAAAAGCAAAATATTTTGTTTATTGTTTTTGAAAATACTCTCCTTTACATTTTAAACATTTTTTCATGCGATCGAACCATTTTTTAAAACAGGAGGACCACAGATCTGAAGGCATGTTTTCTACGTGCTGATTGAACGCTATCACTGCCTCTTCGGAGTTGGTAAAAGTGAAACCTCTCATCAAATCGCAGTATGGGTGACAAGTTGTACTTTTTCGGAAGCTAAAAATGACTTTGTTTTGTTGGCCGTGTGTGAAGAAGCGTTGTCATGATGTAGGAGAACGCGGCTTTTGGGTCGTCTTTCGCGAACTTTTTCTAACACCCTGGGTAAACAAATGGTAGAATACCACTCGGCATTAACACTCTTTTGATCTTCAAGTAGAATTGTACAGATGGAACCCGTAGCTGAGAAAAAAAACGTGATCATTTTTTTACCAAAGTTTCTCGCCTGCCTCACTTTTGTTGGCTTGTTCTCATTTTCAAACACCCATTCACAAGATTGCTGTTTTTTTCGGGTTCAAAACAATAAATCCACGTTTCGTCTCCTGTGATAATGTCATAAACAGCATTAGAATGTCCGTGGTCGTACTTCAGTAGTTCCGAACTTTCAATTCTTCGTGTAAAATTTTCTGGATTTGACTCATACCAATCCCAATAGTCCTCGAATTGTCTCATAGGTAATCAGCGGGTTTTCTTCAGTTAACCGCTTAACAGTAGCCACATTATTTTCGTTGACGGCAGTTGAAGACCGCCCTTCACGAAATTCGTTATGTAAAGAAACTCGACCTCTCTCAAATTCAGTAAACCATCGCCTCACGGTGCTCAAACAAGGTGCTTCTCTCCCAAAAGCATTTTGAAGACGAGCGGCACAGTCTTGCGGAGAGAGAGAACTTTTAAAATCATAAAAAATCATCGCTCTAAAATCTTTTCCACTTAATTCAAAAAAAAATTGACAAATGATTTCCCGCCAATTGTTTTTTTTATAACTAAGAAGGTTGCAACTTTAAAAAAAATTAACATTCCAAATTCAAATGGTTCCGATTAGCTAGAAGTGCAAAACTTTTAGTGTGCCCCATGTATAAGCAAATTACATACAATTCCGAAATAAAGTTTTATCACATATATGTGTGATCTTATGTTGCGGCGTTCCTCAACGCGGAAGCTTTGGTCAGTGATGTTGGCAAAATCTTATACTAAGTAGGCTAGATTTTTTAAGTTTCGTTTTGTGTAGGAAGAAGAAGAAGAAGAGGAAAAAATACATAAGGAGAAATACATATAAAACTCGTAATTTACTCTTTTACTCGTAATATTGTAGACATGATTTAGATAATTATACCTATTGCTTAAATTTACTACATTCTGTGTTATCTAAGACCTAATGTTACTGAATACAATAGATTTATATTACTGTACGTTCGCTTAACTAAAGCTTAAAACACACTGGTCATTCACATACGACGTATGCCACGCGACGTGGGAAACAGCGACACACTGGTCCTACGTCTTACGACGTCTGACGTTTACATTATCTACGCGCTATGACACTTTAAACGTGTGTGACAGCGTCGTACGCGTGGTATAGCATGGGAACACGCAAATCTGGCGCGGTGACGCGTAAGACAGCGTGGTGAATGACCAGTGTGTTCGTTACCATACAAATTGTACGAGTATATACCAGATCCTGTTCAGATGTCATAATGCGTGGTGTACGTCGTATGTGAAGAATGAGTTTGCCCGTCCCTTAAAACTTTATGGTTTAATATAGTAACGCTTTTTGAATACAGAACTAACTACTGAACTAATATCAAAATAAGTTATAATTTTTTATAACCCGATCACGTACCTTACTTTTTACATTGTTTAGCCAATCGGAAGAAAGAAAGGTTAGAAACGTAATGTTTATGACTTAAGATAGTTACAAATATGGGCAGAGTGTATAATATTTGTCATTGTTTTGACGACAGAAGCCCCGCCCACTATACTCTGCCTACTTATCCTACAAGGTATCGGTATAATTATCAGCAGTAAACGAAATATTTATAATTATTGACATTCGTTTAAATTGTTAGTCAAGTTAGAGGCTCAGTTATGCGATGTAAACCCCTCTTGTGTAAAATAACTACAGGATAAGAAGAAAGCCTAAGTGTTCTCTTACAATATAATGAGCTGCTATGGGTCTATTATATCACGGGAAATCTGTGTATCGCTTAGTTAAACTAGACGTGAGTCAAACTTCATGCTTGCATTCATAATACCACAAAGATTTATAATTGCTTCTAATTTGAGCTCAGAAATTCACAGAATACAGTATAGATAAGGTGAAACAGAGCGCTTAGTCGAAAGTATTAATAGCTGTTCACACGTCAGATTAAGTTTTAAAAATAGCAAAATAAAACACATGAAATAAGATACTTCTTTAACATTCTTTAACATGAAATAAGAGTCAGAAAGATAAACTAAATGTAATAAAATTAAGAGTTTACAGGGGTTATTTCACGAATGAACAGTTATTTGAATAGAATACGTGACCTACGTTTCGAATTCACCTAGGTATTAGAATTAAATCACAAGTAGGTTGGTACCTAGTTTGTGTGAACTTTTAAAAGATGTTTATATGCACAAACAAATAATTACATACATTTAAATATCATCACGTATATATCCCCAAAGAGGAAAGCAGAGGTCCATTACACACCCAAATTTTGCCGCTAATTTTGTTGGTTGCACGTAATAGGCGGCGATATTACATGTACAGCCATGTGGTCATTTCTGCACTTTAGACATTTGACCATTTCGGCAGTATGGTCGTTTAAGCACTAGGTATAGACATTTCAGCACCATGGTCATTTTGACAAAGTGGTCATAACGCCCCGAAAGGAATATTACCAGTATTATCACGGTAAAAGTATCCTATGGAAACGGTGTAACGTAATTTTTCATCCGAATCTATGAAATGGTTTACACGTCTATGAGTAAAACACTCCTACCCGAATGTTATTCGACAACCTGACTTTTTCCTTGAAATTTACTCGTAATTAGTTATAAAACGCATGTTAATGGTAATCATTAAGCGTTTTCTATAGTTGTAAATTAAAGATGGATCATTAAAGATGGTTTCACACTCACTTGTTAACTTCTTGCCATTTATATTTCACATTGGTTCATAAAATATCAAACATATTTTATACTCATTAATTAGAAAATTGCTGTAGAAAGTTATTTAATCATTTTAATCGATACTCGTATCATGGTCTGGAGATCACTACCAGTGACTTGATTAGCCAAATCGGTAATTTCTATAATCTGTAAAGCTTCGGTAATCAGAGATAAATAGTCGCCACTAAAGATATATTATTGTGAAAAAACTGCTCAGACTGCAGATATTATATTTAAGGGTATGTAACACCTGTCCTAGCTGTTGGACATTTGGTTTGAACTACAAAGTGGTTATGAACTTTTATAGTGCCCTGTAACAATTACTTTGTTCTTTTTTTAGCTCCGCGGCTGCTCTAACTTCCATTGTCGGGCGTCTCTGGTTCACACACAGGAGGTATTTCCAGTGGCGCCCGGCGGTGTAACAATTACTGGAAAAGAGTGGGTGTGTAATAAACATTTGCTTTCCCCTATAGGGATACAGACGTGATGTATGTGTGTCTGTATTGTGACAATCTAGAAATGTGAAAGAATAAATAATTGCAGTCATGCAAAATATCTTGACTAAGTTCAGTAAGTCACAGAAGCTGTCAACAATCCTAGATCGATTTCTAGTACTTATAGGCTATAAAACGGCCAAATATGGACGCGTCGACCCACTGTGCTGACGGACGTCGTAGTTCCGTATGTTCAATCCTTATCAGTCTATCCTACTGTGGAAAGTAACGAGGCTACTGATCTGAACCAGATACAAAACAAACATTGTGGTTATCTTACGTTACGGATAGGTGCCGTTGTGTGTTTTAAACGAAATGAATATCGAATAGGTATTTTGAAATTGGAATATAAACCAAACCATTTTTTAGCATTCCGTAGTTCAAGTTTCGAAATATCCCTAATAGTTTCGTCATGTCCGTTGGTCCGTCCTCGGTATTGCACCGAAACGGTTAGTGCTAGAAAGTTGAAACTTTGCATGGATTTGTGTATTAAGTGCGAAAATAAAATTATGAAAAATATTTTTTTTGGTTTGCCTCGTACATGTACGATGGGAACGATTGCGTCTCCCTTGCGTCTCGTTTCTCTTTACAGAACTCTGTTCGCTCCGCAGTTTCTATAACTGCGGGGCAAATATGGGTGACTAAGTAACTCTATTCTATGCGTGGTCCGACACGCTTTGGCCAGTTTTTTTCTTTGATCCTTCTTTTTTGGTTAAAGTTGTCTAACATTATACGTACTTACTATAACGGAGCAAAACAATACAAAAGCAATATAGGCAGATAGATTTAAATAGCTTTTTTTATTAAATATTTTTAGACATTCTTACACAACGTCATTTAGCCCAAATTAAGCTAATGTACCTAAGCTTGTGCTATGGAATCTAGAAGACTGATGAACATACTTACACATAATTATGTTCTAAATACATAGGTACATATTATACATAGAAGACACCTAAATTCCAAAACTAATATTTGTGGATCATACAAGTATTTGAATCGACCCGGCCTCGAACCTGGGACCTCAGGGACGGCAGTCGCATTCTCATACCACTGCAGTCAGTCGGCAATTATAGTTGTCAAATATTTCAATTTGCATGTCGGTTTTTTTTGGCCAGAGTTCGATATATCTGTCTTCTTGACTACTTTTTTTGGCTTATCTCAGAGACAGCTGAGTGATTTTGAACTAGACTTTCACTTCCAGATAGCTAATCTTGTAAACTATGTAGGTAAATTTATGCATACTTAGATATATATTTTTTGCTATCTATTTGTGACGTCATCTATGCAGATGTTAAATCACCATCTATCAAAGCCATCTACGATTTTCGATTGTATGATATTCTAACAAGAAAATTTTAAATTATATAATAAAGGATTAGAAATTTAGATATAAGAAAATATAAAAGCTAAAATTCAACATTTAAAAAAGTCGAGTCGATTATAATATATGTTGAGAACTCGATTAAAAACATTAAAGTATTCCGATAAAATTATAAAGTTAAATATCTCGCATACGAATACCCAAATCGAAAGAATCACTTAGCAACCCCTAAATGTTTTTAAAATGCCTATCTAATGACACCACACACCTTAGGGTAGACGCAAGAAAAAACTTAATGTGTAGGGGAGGTACCGCAAAAAAAGAATATTTTTCATACTTTTTTAGTAATTTGTCGGCGTAGTAAATACACATATTCATGCGAACTTCCATGTGTCTAGCACGACATCCGAGGACGGAAGGACAGACGGACGGACGCGACGAAAATACGAGTTCCGAGACTTAAACTCCGGAACCCTAGAAAACATTTAGGACATTTTTATTAGATCTATTTAATAATATATGTTATTTATTATATGTGTTTAAACATTATAATGAATATAATTGTATAGTAGGTGATTATATAAGTGACATTTTACGACAGTAGAAAGAGTAAAAGCTGCTTTCCCGATGTGCACACGGCGCATCGGTCACATAGCGACCTACAGCGACGACACACATCCCAACTCGAAATCCTGCTCAGGTTTATAATACACTTATGACGTTTCATGGAAAGTGAGTACATACGTAGGTCACACTATAAGTTTTGCGTAACTGAATTTTACTCATACCAATCCCCAATAGTCCTCGAATTGTCTCATAGGTAATCCGCAGGTTTTCTTCAATTAACCGCTTAACAGTAGCCACATTATTTTCGTTGACGGTAGTTGAAGGCCGCCCTTCACGAAATTCGTCATGTAAAGAAACTCGACCTCTCTCAAATTCAACAAACCATAGCCTCACGGTGCTCAAACAAGGTGCTTCTCTCCCAAAAGCATTTTGATGACGAGCGGCACAGTCTTGCGGAGAGAGAGAGAACTTTTAAAATCATAAAAAATCATCGCTCTAAAATCTTTTCGACTTAATTCCATTTTCGTTGCATACGTAGAGCTTTGATGTGTGATAAAAAACAATTGACAAATGATTTCCCGCCAAATGTATTTTTTTATTACTAAGAATGTTACAACGTTTAAAAAACTATAACATTCGAAATTCAAATAATTCCGATTTTCTAGAAGTGCAAAACTTTTAGTGTGCCCCATGTATAAATAATGTTTATTTATATTAATAGTAACCATATGCTACAGTTTTGATACGTTAGGTTCCATGAACACATTGCGTTTCTACTTAGGTACCACATCTTATATGCTAATATTTTTTCAAATTACAGATTTTGTCGTCATACATTTATATAACGATGTTCTACTAAACCTCACAGTACGTTTAAATCCCCCAGCGTAAGGGTATAAACATAAAATTCGAAAGAACCAAGTGCTGACCTCATAAATTTTTGTTAAGTTCGAGGACAGCACCCACGTCACACATTTGTTCTATGTAACGATTTCAAATCGACCTTCAAGTGTAAAGCAAAGGAAAGTTTGGATTTGTAACTTAAGCGATTTATTTTTATTCATGGCACGAATATAAATTTGCCGGTTGGATGAGAACCTTAGGAAATGTCCAAAGATTAGTGAGAGGGTCTATAATACTAATTGAAGGTAACCTAATGTCCAAGCCGCGTGCGTTTTGGCTCTCGAGTACCTAATTAACCCCTTAAATTTATATACACTATTAATATTAGTAATATAAGTAGTTATTAGGATTTAAGTTTATTATTTGCCATAATAATTATTGTGTGTCATAGCAACCTCTGAGCACCTACTACTAGTTCTCTCTGCATCACCCAATGGTTGACTGGTAGATAATGCCTGTGGCATTAAGTCCGCCTTTGTACAGTTTTGTGCATAAGTTTAAAAATAAATAAATAAATACACAAAAGCTTTCTCGAGAACCACTCTATCCATTGGAGAAATCAAAATACGTTGCGTAGTTTTAAAGATACATACGGACGGAGCGACTTTGTTTTATACTAAAACTTAGAAGTGAAGGATTAAAAAATTGACTGACATAACATAATCCTAATTTGCCAAGCACTATAAAACACGGTTCTGTAACTCAACGTTAAATACAAAATTTAACTACACGCTACTAACGATGTCCTTAATGATTTATTTCCTGCTTATCGCGCGCGCTGCTGGGCAAAGGTGTCTCCCAACTCCATGCAAAGTGCTCTGTCTTTTGCCACCTCCAGTCTTCATAGCTTTTACGGCAACTGATAACTAAATTAATTTTGCGACTAAATATGCCAATCCTAGATCGACATAGGTATGTACTCGTATCTTTTCGCAGGTTTGATATAAGAAGTTTGTGGTGGCTGATGACCTCAAACAGGTGCCGCTAACCTAGCACTTGTTGCAACTCTCACGCACCTCCTCAGAATAATAATAACACAGCCTCTGTGAATCAGATTACCGGAGGTCTTACTAGACACACAGACGAGGACAGCTAATGAAAGTAAAATTAGTTCGAGATCAACGCCCGTACTGACACACTGCCACTACGAACACGCCCGCGCCTCAAGCTATCACAATAATCTAGCTAGACTTAACCGCGTCACTAAGATTTCTATTAACGGTTAAATGGTGTAATGCTTTTTTCGAAAAAATAAAATAAAAATACTTTAATTAATCGAAACTATGTTTTATTGTAATCGTATGTACTTAGTAATACCTATATAGGTGCTGAGCTGATTCTGCTCATGCTCGTTTCAGACGCATCCCAAATTGCATGATTAAATTTGATTTCCATATTCTATATTTTTACAGTTACATTTTCCTTCATCAGTTCTGGCCTTGATCGTCAAGGAAGCATCCGTATTTTATTGGTTTTCGTTCTGAAGGTGAGAATTCGAACTCAGTCGCACAATTTAGCTCAGTACGACGGGTTGAGAATGCTAGTAGCACGTACTTACGATTGGAAGTAGGGACTGTTTCTCTTTTTACAACCTAACCAACTCAATTGTTTTACTGGAACTATTTACGACTAGTCGTAAACATCTTCTACAATATTTATTACGTAAATAAAGTGCCCAACCCTAAGATCACATACCTACCTACTTAACTTCTTCTATTTCATGTAACATCAGTTGTGTATTTAAATTAGACTTTTTCACAGGAAACCTCCTTCGAATTCGGCTTTTGCACCAACAAATAGGACACAATTGCAAACAGTTAGAAAAAAAATAGATTTGAAAACGTCTGCATGTTTATAAAATTAGTTTAATCCGGCTTAGGCGTTTTATTTGATCGCAAAATCTAAAATTTACATGCTCATAATAAATTTAGCTTAACGTATTCAAGTTGCCGCGAACACACATCTGGAGTAGGAGGCACTTTAAATATTTAAGACTAAATGTAAACTTCAATATATTATACCCTACAAGGTAACGTTGCCGCAGTATTCAAATGGCCTTACCCTTTTCGACGTTTACCTATAATAGTTGGGTAGACCCCACTTTACTATTTACGATGTCATTTGTGGTAAACAAAACATGTCCAAAGGGACTGACAGAGGCGGTCAGTACGCCCATATTTCGTCATTAATTGGATCTACCCACGTACAGCGTACAGTGCTTGTATTTTCTTAATGTCTTTCTTATCGTATGCATAGTCTTCGGATATCCATCGGGTTGGAAGTAATTAAAGATGTTATTACCGCCCCTTTTTATTATTGTTCTACATTTGAACGGAAGGAAAGCTCTATAGAGGTACACACCGAAATCAAAACAAAACAGTACGTAGTTCTAAATTCAAGTTAAATTTTCGGTTTTTAGAAAATAAATCTAATAATTTATGGACATGGATATTAACATTCGGTTGCATTTGGTAAAAACGTTGATTCCCGAGACTGCCCGAGAGACATTAAGAAATTACGAGCACTGTAATTGAGGACGAGTTCATTGACGTCTTCAAGCACCTTGGGTATTTTGCTTTGGTCTCACGTAATAGTGGGCGAGCCTATTGCTGCTAGTCGGAAACTTTTATGTTTGAGAGAGCTGCATCCGTTGAGCGGTAGACGTCATACTTACAGCTCTAGTCTGATGAGCCTTCTTGATGCTTCCGGTTTCACGTGTTAAAAAAGAGGTACCATGAGTATATATTGCCAGTTTCTTTTCTCATATGCTATATCTTGAAAATTTAGCAGTTCTCACGAAACTTTTCGACCGCTGTGATGTTAGGTGCATTAGAATCTCACCAAGATCTGTAATTCCAAGGTCAACCTCACCTGCAAGTTGGTCCAATGAACGGACGGAGCTCTAGCAAAAGTGCTAGTTACCAAAAAACAATAATAGTCCCGATTTATTGCCAAAAATGGTCAGAAAATAAAAAGTTTTTACCTTCCTCTTCGGAGAATAGACGTGATTATAATATGTGAAAATAGTCGCCTTTATTACTTATTAGGTATGTTCAATGAAAAAATAGTACAGATCGTATTCTTACACCCGTATTCACAAACGACACTATGAGGCGCGCAAACATTAAGCGCTGCAAAAACAATAGGTTTCGACAGCGCTGAGCGTAATACGTGTGTATACCTAGGCGTGATGTGTGTGTGTACACACACATATCACGCCTATACCCCCGAAGGGGTAGGCAGAGGTGCATTATACACCCAAAATTTGCCAGTATTTTTAGTCACACGTAATAGAGGGCACGTCTATTGACGTCACCGGACACATTTATAATGGGTTAGGTCCAAAATGGCCGAATAAATGAATAAATTTAATAAAAAGTAGCAGCTATATCATAATTTTGAAAAAAAACATGAAACCCGTTGCCTTGTGATGAAATATTGACGAAAGGCAACAAAATCTTACGTGCCAGCCGCTATGGCGCAGCCAATTAAAGTCCTGGGCGTCTCGGACTATAAGTTAATAACGTTAAAAATACAAATATTATTTGGACATTCTCACACAATGTCATCTAGCCCAAACTAAGCTATAAGCTTGTGCTATGGGATTTAGATAACTGATAAACATACTTATATGGGGTCTTGGCAGTCATTAAGAGATAAGTTTAAGCATATTAACATCCTTACAGTGTATTCACAGTATATTTATGAAATTTTATTGTATACCCACAAGAACAAAAGTAAGTTTGTGAAAAATAGTGATAATGTGGCTGTTCCTAAATTTAGGCTTCATAAAGTTAGTAATTCTTTTGCGGGGAACTTTATTCGAATGTACAATACATTGCCAACCGAAATAGCAAATTTATCTGTCAATAAATTTAAAAAACTAACAAAAAGAAAATTGTGCCATAAAGCTTATTATAGTATTAATGATTAATAATAATGGTAACACGAATTGCTCTTTTCTAAATAACTCTGTATTAGATTTAAGATATTTTGAAAAAAGCCGAACTGAGTTTCTTGAGGGCTCTTCTCAGTCTCGTTGCATTTTGGAACCCTCGGTAGAGTCACACCAACTTTTGACGAATCTAAATAATTTTCTAAAAATTTCAAAGATAATAAACGTTATTTTATTTTATTTTTTATTTTATATATTTCTAAATACAGCGTAATAACGTTCTTGTGATTTATTAATTTAATAACTTAAAAATCTAACTTTAACTTTTACTCTCTTAAACTCTTCCAGAAATTTATGTAATAAATTTCTTTCGCGTGTAGCCGTTTACCACACGTTACTTCTTGACTAATTTTAGAGAGATCAAAAAGTTTCGTGTGATTTGTGTACCTCTCAATACAGCGTTTTATTCGTCGGACATGACTTGTTTTATTACTCTCATTTGTTTTGCCTCCGGCAACGAAATTAGAAAGTATTAGTCTCACCGTTTAGATGTATTTTTCGATAGAGATTTATAAGAGGGCTTATGGCAAGTGAATCCAGCAATTATTATAGTTGAATGGGATAACGCAAGGGAACAAAAAAAGCTCGATACGCATTACATAACTCGAGAGAAAGTTCCTTGAAGATATTTATCGGGTTCAAATACGAGCATGAGGTGGAAGATGTAATTTATTTATTGTGTAACATATTTTATTCGAATCTTAATAATTGGATATTTGTGCTATTTCTTAAGCGTGGCAAATACACGGAAACGGCAAAATCTTGCCACCTTTTACGTGGAGTTAACGGAGGGAGTGACTGGCGAAACATAGGCGTAATAAGCGCCTCTTTCTCCTCCTTCGGGGGTAAAAACGTGATTTATGTCTAGATAAATGATTTTTCAAACTTTTTAATTCAAGTATAAATAAACAGCTTATAACTTTCATTTACCTTCTTTTTTATACTCTATTTTAACTACTTTTCCATTCAAAGGCTGCAAAAGAAATCACTTTATTCAAATTTGTTTTGTGGTATATAATATATGTGCTCGTATTTCAATGTTATAGAATGTACAGACATACAAAACGCCTGTATCCCCGTAGGTGAGGTGCACTCTTTGTAATGTAAAGATAGAAATATTGACAACAGTCCCGAAATTCTAAAAACCTTGACATTGTAAAGCTATAAATATCTTTTTTATCGTTTGATGTCACTAAAATATACAACCTACATACCTAATGAACTAAAAACCACACCTATAACAAAAAAAAAGTAAAACTCACTATTCACACACAAATACCGAACCGAACAGCCGCAGCCGGTTCATCTAAGTTCCTTAACCGGTTAGCATGAAAAATATTTGTTAAAAACCGGAGCGACTCGGTGATTGAAGACAAATGGGGGACCAAATTATGGGACGACTTTCTCGTGCACTTGATAATGAACCCCATAAAGAGTAAAAGTTTGATATATTATATGTGAAGTTAGCAACTAAGTACTATTTATTATAACTTACAATTTTCAGAAATTCACATGTTTTGAAAATCTCTATATATAAAAATGAATCCCTATTTCCCTTGGTCACGCACACACATGTCACATGACGCGTGAACGGCTGAACCGATTTGGCTAATTTGGGTTTTAAAATATGCGTGGAGGTTCAGGGAAGGTTCATAAGCAAAATTTCAGGCGGTACGAAGTTCGCCGGGACCACTAGTAGTTAATATTTATTTTATTTATCATACATGGAAAACAGGCCTGAAAATACAAGGACAAACAAATGATTGTTTTTGCTTTAGTTGAAAAGTATACAATGTCCTCGCTATGTTAGGCGATATAGAGTCATAAACGAGGAGATACGTTGTTTGGAGATATAATAAAAGAGTAAGTTGATAATAATGTCACATTGTGAGTGAGTTCTCACTAAATAGTCAAACAAGAAAGTTAACTAAAAATTGCAAATCTCATTTCTAAATCAATTTAACTTTTTTGCTCTATTCGTATGGTACCTATACAAATATTAATGCTTTGTCATAAACCTCATAACTAACAGCTACAATATTCCCTAATTTACCAACACATTATCAACGACATGTTCAAATATTTACTCTGAATATTTATTTGACAAATTCAATGTTAAATAATGTAAAGAACATTGACAAAATGTGTTTAAATTTGTGTGGAAAATCGTTAAAGTATTTGAATTTTTAATTATTTATATATTTTAAAGTTAAACGAATTAAATATAGCCATAGTCTCAAACTAAGCAGAACTTACATAATATAAGTATATTCTTTGAGAAACACTACTTGCATATTTGCAATATTTAATAGAGGTGTTAGCAAAACACCCAAATTCTGAAACACATAATACGAGTATAATCACTCATAGTATCAAGCAAGATAAACGGAGTCAACTAATATAAGGTGTTCTTTTTTTGCAGATTGGCAGTGACTGCGATCAAACGTCAAATGAAAGCAATGGCAGCGGTGGCAGCGTCAGTTCTGATACGAACAGTGTCGCAGAGCAATCCTCAGATCAACTTGCAATGGAATCATCAGAAAGAGACACCCCAAGTCACGCGTATAACGGCCCTCCACCGCCGGCTCCACCACCACACAACAGGAGGCAAACCCCATCGCATCATCAGGCACTTCATCCATTAAGTAAGTTGTCCTTTCAAACTTTACATAATATTTAAAAAATTTAGTAATTTTTTGACTGTTACATAAAGATAAATAATAGAGTTCGCCATTTTTGTCTTTGTATCCTGTTTATTTTTTCAGGCATTGATCATTAGGTAATAACATATTTATCCCGATATAAGGTTCCTATGGGAATCAGGAACAAAAAAGCGCTCTACCAGACTCTGCAGGCTAATGCTGATGAATTTTATAGAACTATCGCTTAATCTGTTTGCCTTCCTACCTACAAAGAGGTATTCTAGTGAAGTTTTATCGAAATCAATCCGTCAAGTCTATTTAAAAGGCAATAAAATACGCATATAAATTTAAACTTTTAATAAACTCTCATTCTATCTATTGAATCAATATATCTAGGAATCATTCTATTGAATGGAGTTTAATTCCCAATAGCACCCAAAGCTTTCACTTTATAATCCGGGGTCTGTCTTGGACGTTCAATTACATTTTATAGCTAGCCGATTGCCCGAAGCTAATATTCCTTAGAGTTTGTACCGGGCCCATAAAACCTTGTTAAAATTCCAGTCGCCACGCCCAATGATGATAAATTAATTAAAGTGAAATTCTACATATTCCATGTGTTTACCAATGTTTTCTTCTTGAATTAATCTTAGTTTGGTCCTCAAATTCCAATATGTTGCTACATACCCTGTCTTATTTCATAATAAGAAATAAGTAATAATTGGAAAATCATTAACATTTCAGGTATGCCGAGAATTCCCAACCACCATCAGTTACACTCAAAACCATTCGCACTAGGATCGTCGGTCAATCATCATAAAAATGACGTTGGGTCCGGATTCCGAGGTCCCCCACCACCACCTGCACCTCCAGCTGACTCACAACCCGCAGCAAGTGACAAAGTTTTCAGTGGAGCAGGCGACGTCTGGCCAGCACCTGCGCCAGATATGCCGAAAATTGTTTCCTTGGACGTAAAATGTGAAAAAAATGCAATGCGAGTATTCCTTAGCTTTGACAAACCATTCTTTGGTATTGTATTCTCTAAAGGACATTACTCCAACCACCAATGCGTCCATCTTCCTCCTAATCTAGGAAGATCTTCAGCTTCTTTTGAAATTGGTGCTCACGCATGTGGAACCGCAGGTAGCGGAGACCCCAGATATAGAGGAGATGTTGCAGCAGCAGGAACCTATTTTGAAAATGTTATTGTAATCCAATATGACCCACAAGTGCAAGAAGTATGGGATCAAGCACGCAAACTTAGATGCACGTGGCATGATCAATATGAAAAGGCAGTAACTTTCAGACCATTCCCCGTAGATATGTTGGATGTAGTACGTGCTGATTTTGCTGGAGACAATGTTGGCTGCTGGATGCAAATTCAAGTCGGTAAGGGTCCTTGGGCTTCCGAAGTATCAGGGCTAGTAAAGATTGGACAAACAATGACTATGGTACTTGCTATCAAAGATGACGACGCTAAGTTTGATATGTTAGTGCGTGATTGTGTAGCTCATGACGGTCAACGCGCTCCTATACAATTAGTCGATAGGCGCGGCTGCGTGACAAGACCAAAACTTATGTCACGATTCACTAAGATTAAGAATTTCGGCGCTAGTGCAAGTGTTTTATCTTATGCACACTTCCAAGCTTTCAAGTTCCCCGATTCCATGGAAGTGCACTTCCAATGCACAATACAGATTTGTAGATACAGGTGCCCCGAACAATGTTCCGATGGAACTCCGGCCATTGGCGGACCACACGCTGAATATGGACCTCCTCAAATTGACTCGTATCCTGTTAGCATCGAAGCACGTCGTGATGAAAGAAGAGTTAGAAGGCAAAGGCGAGCTACATCTCCTGAGAAAGAAGTCGGTGTAAATAGAGTTATCCGCGTTGTGTCAGCTGGAGACTTAAATATGGATACGTCTGAAGAAAGTGTCGCACCTAAAGTGATTCCAACTCCTGGTCTAGTGTGTATGACGACACCTGGTTTTGCTGCAACTCTGGGTGCTCTTCTTGCCACATTACTATGTTCTTGTGCCGTATCAGCAGTTCTATTTTTAAAATTAAGGCCCATAACTACTCTTAAGAAGAAGACTGCCGCAGTGACGACGATACCACGACCGCACCCACCGACCGCACATGTGATTTCAAAGAGCCGATTCTACTCGTAACAAATCGTATAAAATAATATAATTTGTAAATAGTAGTGTGATGAGACTGAAGTATACAGACCATGCCAATTATTTATTTGCGTGTATAATGAGTGCTCAAATGTATGTAGTTAATCTGGAGACCCTTATTTAGTATTAATTAAATTATTTTTAGAACAATGTATCCATAAACTACAAATAAATGAATGTCTATTATGTTGCAGTCTAGTACAAATATTAATAAAAATAGTAAAACTGTCCCTGTTGATTTTGGCATTAAAGTAGATAAGTTTATTTTAATGTACTAATTATGAGAAGTAGGTATCTAACTGATATTATCACAAAATGTAAAACTGTGCACATTTCAAATAATTCACAGAATAATTTATTATTATTACATTAACTGTAAATTAGTAAGTGTCTGTTAGTTAACAAACCGTAAACTGCATAACCGTTATTTTTACCAGACTATGAGACCTACAAAATACAGGTGTTTGATAGAAAATAGCGCAGCAAACCGATATATTTCGTAGTCGGGATATTAGTCTGTTATTGTTTTTTTTTTGTTACAAATAAACTATTATCCCAGTACCTAGTAGATAGGTAGGTTTCTTACTAAATTCTTTGGACGGTTTTTATTTTAGTTTCTAAGTGAGATTCATTAAATTCACTCGATAGTATGTGACTTCTTTGTCTCTTGGCTATGAAATATTGAATATACAAACCTAATTCATTTAATATTTTATTGTTATAAAGACTAATTATTATCCGAAATAAAATAAACATAAAATTGAGACCTCGTGAGTAGGTGAAACATATGTCGACGTTTATAATGTCTTCTATTTAGCGAAATCATTGCAATTATTTAAAAATTCAACATCATATTTTCCATAGTTTTATCATGGACTTTCGCCAGGTAATGCCTGACTCCATTCAGTATTTAAGAACAGCTAGCATAAAATTGAGACAGTCTTGATAATGCCTCGTGAGTAGGAGAAACATATGTCGACGTTTATAATGTCTTCAATTTGGCGAAATCATTGCAATTATTTAAAAATGCAACATTATATTTTCCATTGTTTTAAACATAAAATTAATTGAACAAGAATATTAAGAAAGTTTCTTAAACTGCTTTTTTGTTGCTAAAAGTTTTCAGTTATTTAAATATCAAGTTATTAAGTAATAAAGTTATAAAATCATTGCCATAATATGTATTTTTTTCATTAAGTGATTTAAAATTAAAAAAACATTAAATAGATCATGATTTAGATACGATTAATCAAATCCTCTCATATTTTAATCACACTGTACAGTCATCATCAGCAATGTTTAATTACATACTTTGTAACATGTAGCTTAGACCTAAAGTGAAGTAGATATTAAATGTAATATTGTACAAAACGCGTCAAATAATTCGCTACATCAGAGCCGACTGGAAAGGTTTCCAGAAACCTGGTAGCTTTGCCACGTTGAATGTCAAAGCTTTGGTCAGATAGTAAATATCTAAATTTTATATGCTCTTACTCAAAATGGTAATTACTTGTGTAAAATTTGTTTTCTAAATATATAATTTAAATTCATTTTATACTTATGCTGGTGATTGTACATAATTGTTAAAACCTAGAACTACTTAATGGTAGTAAACATTTTATGTGATGCAAACAGATCAAGTAACTGATTAACACAGTTATACATACTTTCAAATAGAAAGTTAATTGTTGTTGTATTTTCTTTAGCCGTTACAAACAAATCATAAACACAAATTGTAGTATTAACATAATTATGTTAAGTTCAATCTTCTGTTGCCTCTTTTCAACCGATTTCAGAAATGGGGAGATTATTATTAGTTCTTGAATATTTGTTTGAGTTAGGGGCAACGGAAAATGTATTAATAAAAAAAACTGTAGTTATAATTTAAAATAACTTGTCATTAGTATTAATATTATTTATTTTAGTTAAGACTTAGTCATTATCACGAGTACATACGAATAGTGATTATTATTTATTTATTATTATTATACCACCTGAGTACCTCTCCTTCTTATTTAATTGTTTTCTGTTCTATTATATTATTAAATTTTATTAATTGTTGAACCGAAATAATGTTGAAATAAGTTAAAAATCTTATATCAAGTTGAATATTTAATTTAAAAATAACATATCCGTTTGATGTTTGTAAAGAAATATAAAGCTTGAACAAAATAAACTTTTATCATAAACGTTAGACTTGTTTTATTTTATGAATGACTGCGACTTTGTTCGTACGAGATATTCTGCTGTTACTGAAATGAAATGAAATGATTTATTTATTTGTATAGGTCACTAAATGGCTCTTACAAACGTCAGTAAGTATTGCTGTTGATAGTAAGTGAACAAACAGTTCCTTACAAATTGTATAGGATGATTGTATTAACGACTAATTTTGGTTTATTGCGAACCTGACCCGAAAACCACTTTTTTTTTGGCAGGAAAAAAATGTACCTCTTGCGCACTTCCACGGGCGCGGGGATGCCCGTGAGGCATGTGGGGCTCTCACCCACTAAAACCAACCTGCCGTGTGTCTTACTCTGCGCCTGGTGAGTGGACCATCGGGGGCTGTGGCATAACGTCAATGATCCACTCAGCGCTGGTCCGCAGGTGAGATGCGGGCCCCGTCTTCAGACTTAGTGATGCCCCGCACATTGGGCATCACTCCTCGCGGGAGGCACTAATGCAGGTGGAGGGATCTTCCCGTCCCATCCACCCGCGGCCAAACTCAGGGCAGAATAAGACGCGCAAAAGCGCGCCTCCTTCGCCCGGTTCGCCGAAGGCGGTTTGGATCAGCTAGGGGATTCTCCTCTCTGATCCGCTCCGCCGCTTCTTCTGCGAGACCACGTCTTCGCAGAAGGTGGCGACCGCGGTAAAACAATCGTCGTTACCAGCCATGGAACGCAGGATGGCTGGTAGCGAGAGATCGACTCCGAGTGTTGCGGTGAGTTCACGGCGCTGCACGACAGTGCCGATTAGTCTTGGCTCCAGCAAGCGGAAGTGCTCGTCGAACTGCCACATGGAGTCCAACACTAGACCCAGATACTTTAGTGTATCCTTCACCAGTACGAGAACCGAACGGACCTCAATCGAAGCGTTTGGCGGAGGGCGACGATAAGGCCCATGGAAGACCAGGGCTTCCGTCTTCTGCAAGGCCACCCTCAAGCCCAACGCCTTGATCCTGTCAACCACCTGAGAAACGCCCACAGTGGCCACTCATGCCGCCTACCTCCTCAAAGCTACCACCAGGGGCTGCCACCAGCGTATCATCCGCGTAGCATATAACCGTCAACCCCTGGGGGAAGACTCCGCGGAGAACCCAATCATAACCGATGTTCCGCAAGAGCGGCCCGAGGACAGATCCTTGTGGAACACCGCATGAAATGGGTTGTTGTAACAGACGTCCATCGCAGTACTCGTACAGGACCCGTCGCTCCTGGAGATAGTCCGCCACAAGCCACCTCAAGTAACCCGGCACCCCATGGAAACAGAGTGCCTCGTTAATACAGTTAAATGGCAGACTATTGAATGCGTTGGCGATGTCAAGAGACACCGCCAACAGCATGCCACCGCGGCCTACCGTTTCCGCTGCCACGGCCTTCAGGCGTAATATGGCGTCAATCGTCGAACGCCCAGCTCGGAATCCGTACTGGGCGTCCGACAGGTTGGGGCCAACCGTAGACATGTGCCGGACGATGCGGGCAGAGAGAATTCTCTCAAAAAGTTTACCCGGCTCGTCCAGCAACACGATGGGCCTGTAGCCCGTCCCGGCTTTGGCAGGAACACGAGTTTTCCACTCTTCCAGCACACAGGGAACCGTCCAGATGAGAGGTAGGCATCAAACAGTTCCCTGAGACAGTCACCCATGTGATCGAGGGCCAGGGCTAACGCGCGGATTGGAATTCCGTCAGGCCCGGGGGCGGTATTCTTTGAACGGACTCGAAGAACAGCCGCTCCGATTTCCGCCTCCGTGACGGGCGGAACCTCTTCCCCAATGGTAAGCACTGCGCCTTCAGCTATATTACCCATGGACGGAGGCGTGTGTTCCGCCCGAGCCGGGAAAAGACCCTCGACCACTTCCGTCAGGAAGCGGGGCTGAAGGGTTTGTGTCAGGGGGGAGACCTGCACGCAGAGCTTTTGACGCGCTGCGCGGTAGGGTCGGCCCCAGGGATCACGATTCAAATCCTTCAGCATTTCCTCTCTACTGCGTTCCTTGGCAGTACGTATGCCCAGCTTCAGAGATATTCGCTCTTCGCGATAAGTCTCGTAAAGCCGGTTCTCTTCGTCTTCATCGCGGTTACGTCGCCGGCTGCGAGCGTAGGATCTACGTGCACGAATACAAGCCGCACGGAGAACTGTTAATTCGGTAGACCACCAGTATACCTGTTTCTTAGGTGGCCGTCGAGTAACCCGGGGCATCGCCGCAGAGATCTGCTAAAGCGGCGTGCCCCTGCATCAACCCCCTCGGAAACAGGGTGTGGAGTGAGCCACGACTGGATTATAGCCTCCTCTGCCAGTAGGTCCCGATCGAGCCGACGCACAGCCCACCGCGGGAACCGGGAGGTACTGCCAACCTCGTGATCCCTGCCAGCGGTCTGGGTACGGGAGAGCTCAAATCGGATATATTTGTGATCCGAGAGCGTCTCCACCTCCTCCAGAACTCGCCAGCTCTTGACTCGTTCGGCGGCTGCTGGAGTAGCAAACGAGAGGTCCACTATGGAACTCCCCGACCGTCGTTCGAACGTACTCGCGGTGCCTCTGTTAAGAATACAGAGGCCCACCGAGTTGGCCCACTCCATAACAGCCTCACCCTGGACATCAATCCTAGGGGACCCCCACACCATAGAATGGGCGTTGAAGTCCCCAATGACCAGGACAGAACCTGAAGGCCGTCGCCGTATCGAGAGCTCTTTGGATTCCAGAGTAGTCTTGAGATCAGCCAGACTCCAGCTTGGCGGAAAGTAAACGCCGTATACGATGATACTTCCCCAGTCGGCAGCGACATATCCCGGGCCCTTGTCTCTTATCGACAAGGGGGGGAAATGAACTGATGATTGCCACGGATCCTTCCCGGTCACCGACCCAGTTGGGACGGGAAGGAATAAAGTAGGGATCCGCGACTACGGCTAAGGCCACTGACCACTCCGCCATGTTTTGTAGGAAAAGATCCTGCGCATCGCAGCAGTGGTTAAGGTTAGTCTGGAGGAGGTTGTGATCCATTAAGTAGTAACGGTTACAACATCCTCCTCCATCCGCGACGACGGCGGCATGCTCTCTGGTTCAGGTCCAGAGTCCATCTGGAGCGATCGACGTGCCCCTGGGTCCGCTCCATTGGTACGGGGCTGCCTGCAGCCCTGACCTCCCACCATGTGGTTTGCAGGCAGCTTGCCTGCTGCACACGCGGGGCAGTGAGGGCTTGCGGAACACCGAGGGGCCAGGAGCAGTGGCGCGCGTCGAGACTTCACTACCCCTTACAACGAGCGAGGGTGATGGCCGTTGCGAGAGTGCCAGCAGTCCACTCTGAGAGGTGGTGCCCTTCTTTTGCCGCCTCTTGCTTGCAGAACGTGTTTGGACAGCTGCTGCGGTAGAGTTCCCCGCAACCACCGTAGCAAAAGAGGGACCCGCTAACATGCTGGCCTTGCGCAGATAACCTAACCTAACTAACCTAACCTAACCTAACCAAGAAAATGACCAATCTGCGCAATTCGGATTATTTTTATATTTATTTATTCATTACTTAAGCATATTTTACATGAGGTCTTAGCCTATTAATTCAACGGTTTCTTGAAGGGGAGGAGTACTAATAAATTATTGGCTAATTTTACTGATGAAATTTATAATTATCTAGAAAATAAACAGTTTGTAATTGCAATCTTTTTTTATTATAAAAAACCATTTGATACATTAGAAACGAGCACCCTACTGGCAGCCATGGCGGAGTGCGGGGTGGGGGAACCACTGAACCAATGGTTCCGTGATTACCTCACGTCGCGCTCGTACCGCGTGAAAGTGGATGACACTCTAAGTGACGAGGTGGAGGTGCGGTGCGGGGTGCCCCAGGGCTCAGGATGTGGGCCGGTGAGCTACCTTATGCACGTCAACAGCCTGACCAATGTGCTGCAGCACTGCTCGCCGCATATGTTCGCGGACGACCTGTGTGTACTGCGCGCCGGCACCGACATCTACGACACTTGCCGTCTAGTACAACAAGACATCGACAGAGTAGTCAAGTGGTCCCACGATAACGGAATTGTGCTAAACTCAGATAAAACTAAATTGCTTGTAATACACTCCCCTTACCTGAGACCGGCAGTAGAACCCATATTGTTCACTCACTCATTCGATTGTATTCATAACAATCTACTTAACTGTAATTGTAAGGCCATAGAAAGGGTTAACTGTGTAACCTATCTGGGAATGCAAATAGACGAACATTTTTCATGGTATCAGCACATAGAATACATATCTGGTAAACTTAGAATCTTATTAGGAAAATTCTATCATTTAAGTTTTAAAGTCCTTATAGGTACATTGCGACTGCTGTATAAGTCACTTGTAGATCCTATCTTTAGTTATGCTCTTAACTGCTACGGACTTACCTTTACAACATATTTAGACAACTTAGAAGCACTTCAAACAAGATTTATCAAGTTATTGGTTAATAAAAGGTGAAAGAAGACTTTAAAAATAACTATAAACAATTATTTAAACTATGCAAAATTCTACCAATTACCTTGAAACATAAATACCTACTAGCGGTAAACAACCATGGCAGTCAAGAGCATCATCTAAAGAAGGTAAATAATATTTATAGCACCCGATCTATGGACACAGGTACCTTAGTTGTACCACAAATACATAACTATTATGGTGATAGGTCATTAAAAAAACGCTTGCCATATCTATTGAATGGCTTGCCTCAGGAAATCAGGGACGAAACAAATCCACTTAAATATAAGCGTAAGGTATTTAATTTTTATATAAACCAATTGTAATAGTTGCCGGCGAGTTATTGTAACACTGTAACATAAGTAAGCACCTACCTACTACCTACTACTCGTATACCCACTTACTGCTAATGTCTAGTATATAATTGTTATTGTCTAAATTTTTATTTAGATTAGGTATATCATGTGTAATGTACGGAGGCTTGATCCCACAGTCAAACCGATAACACGGTTTTGTGGGACTTTGGTTTAGTTATAAGCCAAAAATGTATGTAAAATAATAATAAATAAATAAAATAAATAATTATAATTACTTAGCTGTCATTAATTTAATACTATGAAACATTAAATTATAACCAGGGATCTACGTAGGTATAGTGCTAAGCTTTAATTACATAGATATTAAATGTTCGCGCCTGAACTAGGTAGTCCTGTAGCTCAGGCATGGGGTTCATTAGGTACCTACCTATCTTATACATAATATGTAAATCTTAATAAATAGTTTTGTAACGTAAACATTAATAATTACAATATCAAAATTAAAATATTTAAAACTAAATTGCAGTGTTTGAAAATGCTGCGAATGCATATTGTTAGTTATTGTTATTTGAAGTAAACTGGGTCAGATATTATTATGTTTGCACTTTGAGACTAAGTCGAACGGTAAATTGCTACCTAATCAAAAACACTATCTATTGTTCACTACAAAAAACTAAAACATAAACAGACATATTAAGAGCTAAAAGGTAGAAAGAAGTTATCATCTACGCCCCCTCATAGTCGATTGACTGCATTTGCCGGTCTTCTGCAATTTTACGGGTTGGGCAGTTTATATCGCCTGTACTGTGATTGCTGGGCTTATTAAAGCGCTTGCATGATGCATATACGGCCGCTTTGTCACGTACTGTGCACTCCTTTAGGGAATGGCCAACACATCCACAGTGGCCGCAGGTTAGGTTAGTATCCCGACAGTACTTAGCCGAGTGCCCATACTGTTGACACTTATAACACCTAGTTACAAGTGTAAAGTCTCTGACGGGGCACGATGTCCAATTTATAAAAATGCGTTCCTTTGGGAGCAACATTCTACTCATTTCAGCTGTAACGTCCACAATGTAGTTATGATAGGAACGAGACGTCGGGTCAGGTTAGGAAGAGGGTTACGTTCGGAACAAATATTAAATTTTTTTTTCAAGTTTCTAACCTAACCCGCGACCGGGTCATAGGTTTTCGGGTCGGGTTCGGAATAAACCCTAATTTTGCTATTCATTAAATTAGCAAAATAACCTATAAGACTTATTTGGATGTTAGATGTTCATAAGTTACTTCCATCCAATCAAATCCAATAATCCATCTTCAACTAAAGAGAGTCCGATTGTTACTTACATCTACCACAGCAAAAAGTAATGACCCGTGGTCCACCCAGTGATACCACAGGAAAATATAAATGCTATAGATTCACCGAAGTGAACTACAGAAGTAGACAATGGACCTTGAAGGCTTGTTACCCTATTATAATTACCTACTTAGGGCCAATTAAATAATCTATATATTTAATACGACAATTTGTCTGTCCGTCCGTCGCGTTTTCCATTTATAATTAATAATACATACATTGTGACCATTTCTTAAGACACTGAGACCCCTCCGTGCCTCGGAGAGTACGTTAAGCCGTCGGTCCCGGTTGTCATACAAACATCTATGGCAGTCGTTAGGGGTAGTTGGAGCCCTAAATCAAAAATCCGACCGGTCTAACTACAGAACTTCGATATCGCCCATGGGTTGTGGAGGTCAGATGGCAGTCGCTTCACGGAAAATATTGATGTTCAGCCGAGTCGCAGTTAGACTGGAAAGCCGACCCCAACTGAGTTGGGAAAAGGCTCGGTGAATGATGATGACATTTGCATGAAATATTATTATTATTATTTTTTTTTTTATATTTGGGGTGATACAAAGTTGGCCGTGATAACTAAATATTAAAAAAATATTTTACACTATAAACTGCTTTGGTGGCGTGGTCGGTAAGGAGTGCATTGGCTTTCGACTCCGGAGTCTCGGGTTCGATTCCCTGTGTCGAATTCAATATTTGTGTGATTCACAAATGTTTGTTTCGGAGTTTGGGTGTTTTCTATGTATGTTATGTATGTTTATCAGTTTCAATACTCAATTATTGCTTCCATAACATTATGGAAGCAATAATTGAGTATTGGTACAGATCTTTATTTAGGTTTATGTTATTTATTAATTAGACATAACTTTATTAAATTTTACGGTTTTATTGGATATTATAATACATTATATTACGTTTCTTTTTTATTATTATTAAATATATAAATAGCAATTTTGGTACATTTATTAAAAATATCAATATTATTTTTGGATGTCACAAATTAATATCATAAGACAAACATAGGTACCTAAAATCCCGGTGATTAAAGCCATACAATGTCAGGCCTAATTTATTCCTAATTGTCTAGATCAAGAAGATAGAACAAGCTTATAGCTTAGTTTGGACTAGGTGACGTTGTGTGAGCAAGTCCAACAATATTTATTTAATCATTTATTTAATGTCTTAGACTACATTTGTTCCAGTGCAGCATCTGTTCCCTCAATTTTTGGGGAATTCAACTGTGAAATATTGTATAAAATTTGGAATACTTTCTGCCTTAAAATGTACCCTTCGAAGAGTACAGAAGAAGTGATTTTGTGCCCCTTCTTTTCTCACATTACTATAAAATTATAAAAAACTAACTGATCGCTTTAGTTTACTCGTTCCCGGTTCCCGTAGGAACACACTACCGGGATAAAAAGTAGCCTATGTTACTCAGGGTGAATGTAGCTTTCCAATGGTCCGCCGAATTCTCTCAGTGTCTACCGGAGGCACTCGGCAATGGACGTAGATGCGGCCGCAGCCACAAGCCGCGGATTAGAAAAAAAAAAAAACAAAAGCTTTCCAATGGTGAAGAGTTTTTGAAATCGGCACAGTAGTTTTTGAGTTTATTCATTACAAACATACAAAAATACAAATATTTCCTCTTTATAATAGTAGTATAGAATTGAATTGAATAAACTTTAATGTACACCAATTTAAAAAATCATAGGATACAAACTTTTAGAGAGACAAACTTTAAGGTGGGTAAAATATTGGTGCCAAATACTTATTACAAATTAATTTTAATAAATAAACTATTAAAACTATACAATAATTATTATTAATATCTAGATACGTATTACAAATATATAATGCAGGTACGATATAAGTTACATAAGAATAGTTCAGTAATTATAAAATATATACATACAAAATATATACAACCTACTTCAAGAATCCAGGTAGTGTTGCTTGACCAGTCCCTTGAAAACAGCTAGGGATTGTGCCCTTCTAATTTCGACAGGCAAAGCATTCCACAACCTAACAGCCTGGACCGTAAAGGACTTGTCGTAGAACTTTGTGGAATGAGTAGGAACTGTTAATTCCAGGGATACCGACGACCTCAAAGATCTGGAATGTGTGTCATTCAGGAACATAAAACGTTCTTTTAAATAACAGGGGGTGGTGGGGTTAAAAAGAATGCTATAAAGCATGGAAAGAATACGAGCATTCCGTCTAAGTCGAATAGGGAGCCACTTGAGCTGGTTGCGAAACTCTGAGACATGATCATATTTACGTAAACCAAATATGAACCTAATACAGAAATTTTGAAGGCGCTCAAGTTTGTCAAGTTGTTCTTCAGTGACATCGAGATAGCTGACATCGGCGTAGTCTAGGAGGGAAAGAAGGAGAGATTGAGCAAGTGCAATTTTGGTAGCCGTTGGAAGAAAGTTACGAAGCCTTCGCATGGATCCTGCAGTCGCAAACAATTTGCGGCTCACCTCGCGCAATTGTGACCCCCAAGACAACGTGTCATCGATATATTATCCCAGATCCTTTACAACGGTGCTCACAGCTATAGTGACCCCATCAAAGACAATTTTTGGGAGCACCGTCCACTCAATACGTTGTACCATCCAAGGACTACCAACAACAATGACCTGCGTCTTTGATGGATTCACTTCCAACCCATGCAGCCTGCTCCACTCAGCCACACGCATCAGATCATCATTGATAGTGGAGAATGCTTCGGACAAATCAGTTAGCGGCGCTTGAGTGTAGATTTGGAGATCGTCTGCATAAAGGTGGTAGGACGACACTAACGATTTAGAGATAGAATTAATAAAAATTGCGAAGAGTAAAGGAGAAAGCACGCCACCCTGAGGTACACCAGCAGACGTAGAATGCCATGAGGAGAAGGTATCCTCAACACATACACGCTGCCGACGGCCAAACAGGTAACTATGAAACCAATCAATTACTCTTGGAGATATGTTAATGGAACGTAGCGTGCTAAGCAGGACATGGAAATCCACACTGCTAAATGCGTTACTAAAATCCAGCAAACACAGCAATGTAAGTTCACCATTTTCCATGCCCAGCCTAATGTCGTCGGTGACCTTAATCAATGCGCTGACTGTGCTATGGCCAGGACGAAAGCCTGACTGAAGAGGATTAAATATAATAGAAGTATAGATACACGTCAAAAATTGACACTGCAACCGACTTCAAACTATCCAAATGGGACTAATTAGTTGTCGGAATAGGAACAAATTGAAATATGGAAAAAAATGGGAATTAGTGGCGAGCTGTGGTCACGGATGGACTGGCTTCAGGTTGTTTTAATTGTTATTCGAACTTGAAACTGTGTCAAAACTGTTGAAATTTAGTATGATACTCTCTTAAGCCTAGTTCGCATTAGGCTAGTAATTTAGAAGAGTAGCGAGTAATTTAGTAGCTAAATATGTGTGAACTACAAAAATTTAGTCGAGTAATTTAGTAAATGATTTAGTTAAGTCAATTCATTTTACTCTATTTTTTCGGGCGAGTAGCGCCTCCCACCACGTATCCGTGCTCACTGGTTCACCGGCTAAACAAATCCGAACCTGTTGATTAGTCGAGTTCATTAGTGGCCGCCACCACTCACTTGTGTACTGTACTAAACCGTAATGCGAACGATTTATGTGCAGTAGCGAGTAGTTTAACCACTAAATTACACGCTACTCTACTAAATTACTAAAGCAGTGCGAACTAGGCTTAAGGGCAGGCCTATGTCACTCGCCTAACAACCACAAAATATACGTGACGTCAGCCACAACTTCCTCTAGATATCAGAATGTCCACAAACCGTTATATTTTTAAAAGAAAAGTTCGTCAGCACTATCTTAACCTACTGACAGAGTCGTCTCAGTAACTTCCTAGTAAGTCGTCGTTATTATCTGTGTGTGTATGTTTACTGTTCAGTAGGTATATAATGTTATGTATGTGTAGTATGCATATGTATGTGGGTATTCTTATAGTTATGTGTATCTATTTCATATTATTATTAATGTTTTGGGTATATATTTATGTAAGTAAGTCTTTTAGTTTCTATTGTCAAGTGTACCTTATATGCACCTACTCATTCGATTCTCTGCATCACTCTAAGGTTGGCTGGTAGAGAATGCCTTTGGCTTTAAGTCCGCCTTTGTACATATTCTTGTGCATAAAGATTAAATAAATAAATAAACTTGAAGTTGTAAATCAGTAAGGGTTGTTCCTTGTTTGTGACACGGCATTGACCATAGAGTTGATTTTGAGGCATTAACGTCATAATTATTATAGTATATATTTTACTTTACTGGACAACCCTAACGAATTCGAATGATGTTCTATGTAAACAAAAGAATGTGCTTTAATTAATGACGGAGTGTAAGTTCTGTATTTACATACAAAACTTGCAGTACTTACGTACTATTCCCTATTCTGTGCTAAGTGTACCATTTTGTTACCTACTTACTTTTTTAACTTAAATATAAAGAACTGAATTCAGTAGTGGAGAAGCTCTAGCAGACAAACCCCACATTCTGTTTATAAAATAATAGAGCGTGTTATGTTTCAACATAAATTTTAATCCATTAAACAAATTAACAGGTGCTTACGCGTTAAACACACATCATCACCACATCCATACAAAGAAACTTAAAAACATTTTGTCTACAAGTACTTAAATATTAGAACATTATTTATAAAAGAAATAGCGCCACAAAACTCAACACCAAAAGAACCGTAACCTCAGAAAAATAAACTAATTCGAATAAGAATACACAAGAATACATTCATTTAATTAATAAAAAGTATAATTGCACTTAGGGAGACGTTTTCGAACGAAAACTTATTTAAATTATTTACTTAATTATATTTCTTTAATAAATTAAATGCAAGATTTTTGGGTGGCATGTCATTATGTCAAAATGGTTTTTAGATCTACGTACGAGTTAATAACAAGGTACCTACACCATATTTTTCAACAAGATATTAACAAATCATATTTTCAACATTATTTACCTAAGCATTGTAAAAATAAATGTAGAATGATAGAAAAATTTTACAGTGTTTTGATTAGTTTGATGAACAAAATAATTACTTTATTGAAATTGTACAAATCTCAGATGTGTTCTTCCAATAAACTGAAAATGGAACAATAGTTGACCTTTAATGAATAGTAATGTCATACATACAATGTGGCAATCTATGCACATAAGACAACTATGGCGACATCGCCACATTGCCCGGTTGACATCGATGCATGTGGAGAAATTTCATGGCGCATAAAACTTATTGTGTTTTTATATTATTATTTAATTATTTGTTGAAGCCTCGATACTTATATAATAAATAATCTAATAGGTGTAGATCTTACAAACCATTTCTCATTCAACAATCAAGCTACATAACTAAACCTATCTTAATGTAATGATTTAAAAGATGGATACAAAAACATATTGAGCAATTTAAAAGTATGTAAATGCATATAAAAATAAATGCGATTCTTTATGGAATGACATAATATATCTACTACATAGAATTCATTGGTGTCTCAACATTTGTATAATACAGTTTTAATATCTATTCTTAAATTAAATATTTATTAATTTACAATAACGTAATAATAAGTATAAATAGCTTTGCTAAGTTTGATTATACTAAATTAATAATTTTGCGTAATACACAAAAAAGAAGTAATACAAGAAAATAAAATAATAATTTATTGACAATAATTTTACTATGTTCTTATCTAATTTTATAACATTATTATCGCTATCTTCATGCAAGTGACAAATAAATATTAAAAAAAAAAACAATGATCAAAGAATAAATTTAAATTAAATATTGAGCAGCTACAAACTGATTCAGCTTGTAAAAAAGCCTCGTTACTTACAGTGTCTATAGTTAATAGACCATATTATAATATAAATTATACAGAGTCAATTAGATTTAAAATAATCTACTGCCTCTGATTATGAAATAGAATGTTGAGCAATGAGCAAAAAAGCGTATGTAGGTATATATATTTGAATTAAATATAACTTAAACTAATGGCATGACTCGACGTGTGTACTTATCCTCTAGATACTATAGAATAAAACAATGATAATAAGTTAGTTTATAAAACGTATAAAATCTTCTGTACAAAACTTATCTCTATAAAATGTATATTATTCACAAAAATAGTGATAATTCAATATCAGGTTTCATAGGACTTCGTCCGTAGCACGACCTAGCACCATTATTTCAGGCGACTTATTAGTTATTACTTACAAACTATTTTAAATATAAGCATAATATAAAATTCTGCAAATCTAATCTAATCTAGGAGTGCAACTGACCAATAAAGGGATTAACGTCTAAATTTTATCAGGTATCTAACTCTAGAACGATATAAATATTTATATCTCGTATTATACATGAAATAGGGAAGAAATAAATGAATAGTTATGAATATTTAGCATCTAAAACAGTCTTCGGTAGGATTTTGAATAGTATTGATGGGTTAACCATCCCGTGAGTGGTGTGGGTGAGGTTGGGAGCCTAACAGTCTCAGAGCCATCCATGCGGCGAGAGAGTGAGCAGCCGGCGCGGGAGGCACTGGGGGAGGAGGTTGAGCGGCCATTCGGGAGCGAAGCTTCTGCAGCATTACTGCAGCGGCGAGTGCTGCTCCTGCAGCTGCTCCCGCTGCTGATGCGAAGAGGGCCCCGAAGCTTACTGCACCCATACAAATTCCGTAGACCACCTGAAACCAAAATCATTATATTTGATTAATCATTATATATAAAATAACAAGGCGAGACTGATAAATATTTCATAAGTAAGTTCTGGGAAACATTAATAAGGTGCACTTCTTTGAAGCGACAGATGAAATATGTGAAATAGTAGCTAAATGGATAGATAACTATCAAGTGGGTCGTGTGGTGTTTGCTACCCAAATAATTTAAAAAAATTACAATAGGCTTGTGTCCACTAAGAATAAATCGGATTGATGTATGTTTCTTATGACTTTTTCCAATTAATAGATAACAAAAAGTAATATAAATTGGTACACAGAATAAAACTTACTATTATTTTTAGAAAATAAGTTTGGAAAAATTAGGCATTCAGTCACGTGACATCAAACACCAATCAGAAAATATGACGTCACAGGTTGCACTTTGACCACAGAGTAAGTATGTATGAACTCTGACTTCTTGTGTCAAGTTGTGTCTGTGATATTGCGTAATTTAATTGTTCGTACGTTTTCTTACAAATACAACAGATTTCCTCAGTAAAAGTTTCTCAAACGAAATATCAATATAAATCGACATGGAGACAGGATTTACCAAGGCAAATAGCAGAAATATGCCCAAAATCGACATTTGTATAAACAATTTGTTCGGAGTTTTAATGCTCGTACTATTACATTCAGGCACTACACAGTACTTGTAATAGTTGTAATAAGACGGATTAATTTTAATGATGATTTTCATCACAAATAATGTTAGCTGCAGTGCCCCCTGGTGAGTTGTCACCGTAACATCTATCTAGAAACATGTACCAATCTTACTCAAACCCATAACTGTAAATTGCATCAAAATCGAACTAGTAGTGATGGAGAAAAGTGGCAACATTGATTTTCATCACAAATAATGTTTGCTGCAGCACCCCCTGGTGAGTTATCACCGTAACACCTATCTAAGAACATTCACCACTCAAACCCAAACTCATAACTGAAAACTGCATCAAAATCGGACTAGTAGTTTTTGAGAAAATTGGCAACATTGTTTTTCACAAATAATGTTCGCTGCAGCGCCCTCTGGTGAGTTGTCATCGTAACATTTATTTAAGAACATGCACCAATCAAAGTTCAACCCATAACTGAAAACTGCATTAAAATCCAACCAGCAGTTTTGGAGAAAAATGGCAACATGTATTTGCACAAACATCCTCTCACTCCAAACGCATATACTATCTCCGTTCTGTCATAGGTAAAAGCTATGCGTGTCCAGTCTATAGTGTATAAACCTTACAAGTGACATGTTCTTGGAATACGTTGAAGGAAACGCGTAAGCGCCATGAAATTCTCGGCGCTTTTGACCTTTTGGTCGTGAAAAATCTATAAGAAGCGATCTTGCGCTTGAATATTTATATTACGATTAGACGACTATTTTATTGTTTAATCGCTGCAGCGACCTTTAGTTGTAACTCGTGGCAATAGGCATTCGTTTTTTGTTCCGGATAGCTTCTCTATACGTAGTAATAATAACTCATTGCCAGTCAAACACATTTTGATTTGTTTTGCAACCTGTGACGACACCCAAGGCGCTATGATAGATTGGAGCGTTTTCGTTACAAATTTAAATACATTTTTAAAATCGCAAATTAAACTATGTAATGATTGTTTTAAATCAAAATAATAAATTTTTGTGACTATATAGATTCAAAACTACAGAATTAATCAATTTTTTAAATTTAGGACACAAGCCTATTATGTCAGATAATAAAAGTTCCAAGGTATTGATTCACTTACTTCTTCACGAATCCTTCCACTAAATACAGTAACTGGCTCTTTCGATGCCGACGGTCCAAACGCTAAATCAGCTTCAGAAACAACTTCATATATTCCTGACACGCCAACATCAGTAGATCTTCCTTCACGTACAGTCCGCCGTTTACGCAGTGACCTTGGCCCAGCGACCGCGGGACCTACTGTCTGAGCAGGTACTATTGCTTCATCAATTGATTGTGGTTTAACATCAGTGCCAAGATTGCGGGGCCCGTGTGGGAAACGTTCTCTGTCAATAACGTTTGGAGAACGTTCCTAAAAAAAAAAAAACAAAGGTTTTAAAATATTGACCAATCCATACCAAGGGTTCTATTAGTTACCGTAAGAGCCTTAACCCAACAGTTATCAGGTGCAGTCTATATGCAGTGATAATCTTACATGTACACGTTTTTATTGTGCAAAAGTTGCTTACATGTTTACACAACAGCCAAAATACTTACAGTAAAAGGCCTGGCAAATGCTTGTACCAGGTCTTCGAAAGCAGACATTCTGTCTGGGTCTGGTTCGTTCACAGGGGCAGGTGCTCTCTGTGGCAAAGAAGCAGGTGCTCTTTGTGGCAAAGATACGGGAGCTCTTTGAGGCAAAGGAGCAGGAACTCTTTGAGGCAAAGGAGATGGTGCTGGAACTATTTCTCCGGACACTTCATCACCGAAAGCCTCTTCTAGAGGGAGACGGATTTCTTCTGAGAGACCTCCATCGTCGGCTGATGAATCACTGCAAATTATTGCAAGAAAACACTTAGTTATGAAACTGTTCGTTAAGTCGGTCATATTGGGAATGTTACGAGAATATTGTGAACAAATCGATAACTTTATAACAAAACTGTAGTTAACAGCATTATTTTGATAGTAATACTCCATTTAGGTACATTACCAAGATTAATTCAACTGGTCTTTTAATTAGGTATCTAATTCGGTGATATAGGTACTTGTGTAGAACTTATTGATCAGTAAGTCAAGTCATTTATAAGTCCTCAAACAACTAAAGGCCTGGGCAAACCAAAAGCAGTTGCAGCGCGGTAGCAGTGCGGTAGCAGTGCGTCTACGTTAGTAAATAATGTAGTTATATGAGGGATGACACACTGAACAAACGCGGGCCCGCTGAACGATACCTGCTCCGCCACTGCGCCGCGCACGCACTGCTTTTCGACAAAATATTTGGACGGGAGCAGCGCAGACGCGGGGCGGTGGCAGCGCAGGCGCAGTTAGCACACGTTGTATTACTACTTCCGCCATTTTGAGTGGTCACACTAGAGCAGTTGAGCGGGACAGACGCAGCGCAGTTACAAGCGGTTGTAATTCAATACGACACACATAACGCGGTTATAAAGCAGTTCTGACTGCTCATGTTTCTGGTGTGACATCAACCGCGACGCAACTGACCTGCCCCGCTCAGGCGCTGCGCCTGTCCTGCTTTTGGTTTGCCCAGGCCTTAATAGTCAAGTCAGCTGTTACTTACTTTATATCGTTGTGATCTTGATGCGTTCGATCATCCTTTCGATCCAAGGCTCCGTGTCTTTCAGGAGTAACTCCAGCTAACTGACAATGATCGAGGCAGCCGTGTCGACAAATCTCAACTTTGCACCTGATGTGTACACTTAGTGCATCAGGGAATTTAAAGGCGTGGAAGAATGCATATGTGATTACTGTTGCTCGTTCGTCAGCTGCTTTTGCTTTCAAAAACCTGTAATAAACAGAATAGAATAATATGTAGAAAATGAGACGGACTACAGAGATTTTAAGTTTGCCAATAAAGTTTGTTAATAATATTGAGATTGCATAATGAACTAAATAACTAGCTACTACTGCTACGGCTATTGGAGTTCAAAACGTATTTACACTATTTTAAAACTAAGGTACCAAATTTTGGCTTCTGCGGACGTGACGATTTCTACTAAATCAAAATATATATCGCACAATATATATGCTTATTTAAAGCCGCGTTAGAAAACTTCGTTTCAAAAAGTAGTGGGAATTTTACATAAATAACTTAATAATAAGGAAAACAACGATAATAAAACTTTTTCAAATGAACAACATGTTAAAAAACATGTTAAAAAGATAATATATTGTGCATCATACCTTGATATCATCTTGGGTCGCAGAACGCATCCATATTCATCTGACAGCTGAATCACATGCCCGGAGCCATCGGAGGCCGCGCAAGATTTAACACGCATGTCGAATTCACCTGGAATGTAAAAATAATACGGTCTTTAGGAATGTACGATACATCTTACTTACATTTTAAATAACCAAAGACTTTTCATCATTAATAAGATAAAGTCGGAGAACGGATTTCTGTCATTCACACTCCGATTTCCGAAAGGTCGTTCCGGTACACTTCCGTTCACAAAAAGTTGCTTTTGCACCTATTCTAATCGGCTGGATAATAGTAGGTAGGTATGCTAGACGTCGTCACGACTTACCACCAGGCGGGCGGCGTCAATTTGGCGAACCAAATATAAAAAAAAAAAAAAAAATGCAAAAATATTTATCTAAATCGCATGTACCATTTTCGAGATATGGGTGTGCGGAAGTACGGACAGACAGTAAGAAATGATGGTCTTCCCTTCGGATACCATGCTTTACAGAGCGGAGTTTACAAATTTATAATATGCGAGTATTATATAAGTAGGTACCACTACCAAGAGCCCACGACTGCCAGACATATTTATCATTTTATAAAAACTAAAAAAATTCCCAAAGCATGTCCCGTACTAAGGTAAGAACGGTCAGTGAGGATGGATTTGTAGCTTTTATTAAATGTCGTTGTCTGACATTTACAGTAGTGGGCACAGACACAGAATAATATGTAGGTAATACGGTTTTGGGCTCTATTAGATTAAATACAGCTTAGAATGATAGAAGTTGACATCACTGCTGACTGTAGGGCGAGTTCTGCTTACAAATAAGATCGTACCTACAAGATACTAAAAATAAAATTGAATAGTGTTAGGTACATAAAAATGTCATTCAGTGTAATAAAAATGTGTGGTTTTAGTCATATAAATTAGATAATGGTTTGATTGTGTTTACTAGGATAAAATAGTGTTCATTACCCATAAGGATCGTCGTCAAATAAAAATAAGTATACATATTGTTGTTACGATCTTACCAAATATGGCTTGGTCAAGGGGGAGCACGTCGTTTGGTAAGGGTGAGGGTGAGCCTTGACATGTCGAAAGGTTAAACCTTAAATCTACAACTGAGTCGCAAGTCTCAGTCGCCTGCGATGTATTCCCCACTTTATCACACGAGTGATTAGTGTTAGATCTCGCGAGTTCTTGTATTTAGCCAACATAACACAACTCCTTATAGTCCTTATAATAGGCTTCGAAACTCGTAACTGGCTAATTATAAATATTGACTATATGACATGGCTATAGGAGAGCAGTAGCAAGAACTGTCGACCCCAGAGTAATACCCGCCTTATAAACTCCCTTTACCTCCCAGGGAACGACTACTTAAGAAACAAGTTAGTTATATTTAATCGATTTCCAAAAAAGGAGAAAGTTCTCCATTCGACAGTATGTTTTTTAGAGTTTTCGAAACGAAAATCTCTTATACAACAGCAATGTCCGTCCGTCCGTCCGTCCGTGAACAACTTTCAACTCGAGAACGGTAAGAGCTAGAGACTCAGTGTAAACGCCAATCGACTTAGCATGGTCAAAGACCTCTAAAATGAACTTGACCTTTGACCTCTGATCTCACGGTCAAGGTCAAAACGAGGTCAAATCGAGAACGGTAATAGTTAGAGACTCAATACCAGCTGCAATCAACTCAGTATGGTCAATGACCTCTAAAATGAACTTGACATTTGACCTTTGATCTCAAGGTTAAGGTCAAAACGAAGTCAAATCGAGAATGTTAATAGTTAGAGACTCAAGACCAGCTGCAATCAACTTAGCATGACTAAAGACCTCTAAAATGATGTTGAACTTCATGTCGTGTGACATTTTTTTGATTTTATGAAAAAACATTTGCCATTTTTTAACTTGTTTATGTTTGTTACCTCATATGTTTGAACTCTATTTTAATAATTTTTTTTAATTGAAAGCTACTGGTCCCCGAATGTTCTCATTTCAATTTAGTCCCATTCCAACAAATTTGGTCCCGTTTCGATAATTTGAAGTCAGTTTATGTGTCAATTTGGAAGTGTTATTTTTTTTATTTTAAAATTCATGGATTTTAGGTCAATGATGCAGAAACAAAAACGGACTCGTGGTCTAGTGGTAACCGACAATGTTAGCACATTGCAAAGGTTAAGCAACATTTCAACACGACCACTTCAACACCATTTCTTATGACACGTTAAGCCGTCGGTCCCGGTTGTCATACAAACATCTATGGCAGTCGTTAGGGGTAGTTGGAACCTTAAAAAATCCGACCAGTCTAACTACAGAACTTCAATATCGCCCATGGGTCGTGGAGGTCAGATGGCAGTCGCTTCACGTGAAATATCGAAGTTCAGCCAAATCGCATTTAGACTGGAAAGCCGACCGAAATGCGTTGGGAAAAGGCTCGGTAGATGATGCAGAAACAAAAACGTTATCTCTCATATAGATTGATGTAAGTACCTATTCAATAGTCATGATATATTGTCCTGTCATAATTTGAATGTATAGAAATAAATCCATTAGTTGGAATATAATTAGATAAACATCTTATATCGCAGAATGTGAACGGCAGTTCGATCTGTTGACCTGTCAATAATTAATGTAGTAGTGTATCTTTCTATTAACAATTGTATTGTTCTTGCTTAAATCTATACCTACTCAGCATTAAAAGGCTGATAAGGTTGTTCTTTGTTTTGTAGACGCTAATCAACAGTAAATGGTGTAAATTGAAATATTGTTTTAAGTGTTGTTTTTGTCTGCTTCGGTGGCGTGGTCGGTAGTGCATCGGCTTTCGACACCGGAGTCTCGGGTTCGATTCCCGGTCGGGACAAACTTTGTGTGAAGACAGATACGTTTGACCGAAGTCTGGATGTTTCCTATGTATAATATGTATGTATTTACAAAAAAAAAATGTATTTAAGTATTTATATCAGTTTATCTAGTACTCATGTCACAAGCTCTGCTTATTTTGAGACTAGATGACGTTGTGTGAATTGTCCTAACATAATTATTTATTTATTTATTAAAAAAAAAATAAAGTATCATTAAGTACCACCGTTTAAAAAAACAAATTTAGACTCAGTTTCGATAACAGAACCGTCTGGAAGTCTTACTTTGAAAAACAAACACATTTTTTTTTATTTATGTAGTCTAAATTCTTTAAATTAATGTAGTCTCTTTTTTAATTCCGCGGCACGAGGCCGCTGCAGACTACGTCTATTGCCGAGCGCCTCTGAATAGCACTAGGAAGATTTTTTAAGACAGTGAGCTATCACGAGTCCTCATTTGATGTCTAGAGACATGTTGTTTTTCAAAGTAAGACTTCCAGACGGTTCTGTAGTCGAAACTGAGTCTAATTTTTTTTTTTTAAAACGGTTTTACTTCACTGAGTAAATCTAGGCTATAATTATGTTTACAAATCAAAAAAGCCGAAATGGGACTAAATAATTGTCCGAATTTTCGAAATATTCAATTCAATTCAATTCAATACTATTATAAAGAGGAAAAATTTGTATTTTTGTGTGTATGTTTGTAATGAATAAACTCAAAAACTGCTGCTCCGATTTAAAAAATTCTTTCACCATTGAAAAGCTACATTCACCCTGAGTAACATAGGCTACTTTTTATCCCGATAATTTGTTCCCACGGGAACCGGGAACGAGTAAACTAAATCACGCGAGTGGAGCTGCGGCGATCAGCTAGTATTCAATAAAGAAATTAATAAAGTTGGCTCACCCAGTCGACAGACAAAAGGGAAGAAACAAAAAGAGTACAATAAATTAAAAATAAAATTGTTACAAAAGCGGGCAATATGTCGATGGGTTCTATTATTACATAGAACCCATCGACATATTGCCCGCTATCGATAAAGTTGTCTTTTTGCACTTTTGCTCATTAGGGCAAAAGTGCAAAAAGACAACTTTACAGGGGAGCCTTCCAAAGTTTTAATTCGCTGTAATTTCTGATTAATAAAACCGAAGTTTACGAAATTTTACTTGTGTAAAACAACTATCCTCTATATTTATTAGGGTTCCGTAGACAAAGGGTAAAACGGGAAGTCTATAACTGAGACTTCGCTTTCCGTCCGTCCGTCTGTCTTGAGCTGTATCTCATGAACGGTGATAGTTAGAAAGTTGAAATTTTCACAGATGATGTATTTCGGTTGCCTCTTAAACAAAAAATACTAAAAAACAGAATAAAATAAATATTTAATAGGGCTCCCATACAACAAACGTGTTTTATTTTTGCGTTTTTGGTACGGAACCCTTTGTGCACGAGTCCGACTCGCACTTGGCCGGTTTTTGAGGTGTATTTTTTTATTAATGCAATCACTAGTATTTGCTGATTCGATTTACCACACGCGTGATATAGTTTATATCAAATATCACTGACTTCAAATGGTTACCTACGCTTACAATCAATGGTTAGTTAGTACCATAGTTCTTCGAAGACGTAACTAATTCAAAAATGATACAGAATCTTCCTATATATCTACAGTTTATGGTTTTATGGATGGTGCCTTAATGAATGAACTGCAAGTCCGAGATGTGTTATCACATTTTCGTTTTATTGGAGGAATTGCTAAGACCATATGAGTAATAAAACTAAAATCTTATGATAGTTTCTATTGTTGAATTATATCTCTATTATATTCCCATAAGTTTAGGCAGGGGTGCATTACACACCCACAATTTGCCAGTATTTTTAGTCCCACGTAATAGGGGGCAAGCCTGTTGCCGTCACCGGGCACACATTTAATGGGTTATTTCCAAAATGGCTGACTGAATTTAATAAAAAGTAGCAGCTATATTGAAATTTTGAAAAAAAAATTGGAACCCGTTGCCTTGCGATATAATGTTGATGAAAGGCAACAAAATCTTACGTGCCAGCTGCTATGGCACAGCCAATAAAAGTAGGACTTTAATTAATAAATAAATACCGTTATCACAGTCGAAAGATAGGTTTAGATTTGCTAACTGTTGTTAAAGAGGCATCCGAAATACATCATCTGTGAAAATTTCAACTTTCTAACTATCACCGTTCTTGAGATACAGCCCAAGACAGACGGATGGACGTACAGAGAAGTCTTAGGAATAGGGTTCCCGTTTTACCCTTTGCGTACGGAACCCTAAAAGTTGACACAGCAACCGCCTTCAAATTACCGAAACGGGACCAAATAATTGTCGGAATGGGACCAAAATTTGGAAGTCAAGTAAGATAATTAAATTGGACATAATACATAAAAATAATATATTAATGTTAAAACCAAAATATTAATAATATGTTTATTGCTTTTCAAAATACTCTCCTTTACATTTTAAACATTTTTTCATGCGATCGAACCATTTTTTAAAACAGGAGGAACACAGATCTGAAGGCATGTTTTCTACGTGCTGATTGAACGCTATCACTGCCTCTTCGGAGTTGGTAAAAGTGAAACCTCTCATCAAATCTTTGATTTTGGGGATAATACAGAAATAACAGGGTGGTAGGTCGGGGCTATGCGCAGGATGGGTGACGAGTTGTACTTTTTCGGAAGCTAAAAATGACTTTGTTTTGTTGGCCGTGAGTGAAGAAGCGTTGCCATGATGTAGGAGAACGCGGCTTTTGGGTCGTCTTTCGCGAACTTTTTCTAACACCCTGGGTAAACAAATAGTAGAATACCAATCGGCATTAACACTCTTTTGATCTTCAAGTGGAATTATACAGATGGGACCCGTAGCTGAGAAAAAAACGCGATTATTTTTTTACCAACGTTTCTCACCTGCCTCATTTTTTTTGGCTTGTTCTCATTTTCAAACATCCATTCACAAGATTGCTGTATTTTTTCGGGTTCAAAACAATAAATCCACGTTTCGTCTCCTGTGACAATGTCATAAACAGCATTAGAATGTCCGTGGTCGTACTTCATTAGCATCTGTGAGCACCATTCCAAGCGAGCCAGCTTCAGCTACGTTGTCAGTTCATAAGCGATCCAACGACAACAAAGTTTCCGAACTTTCAATTCTTCGTGTAACATTTTCTGGATTTGAGTCATACCAATCCCCAATAGTCCTCGAATTGTCTCATAGGTAATCCGCGGGTTTTCTTCAATTAACCGCTTAACTTAACATAAGTCTTTATTTACCATAAGAATTACACAATATACAAAATAAACATAATTATAGACTAAAAATATTTACCTACGCTTACAATCAATGGTTAGTTAGTACCATAGTTCTTCGAAGACGTAACTAATTCAAAAATGATACAGAATCTTCCTATATATCTACAGTTTATGGTTTTATGGATGGTGCCTTAATGAATGAACTGCAAGTCCGAGATGTGTTATCACATTTTCGTTTTATTGGAGGAATTGCTAAGACCATATGAGTAATAAAACTAAAATCTTATGATAGTTTCTATTGTTGAATTATATCTCTATTATATTCCCATAAGTTTAGGCAGGGGTGCATTACACACCCACAATTTGCCAGTATTTTTAGTCCCACGTAATAGGGGGCAAGCCTGTTGCCGTCACCGGGCACACATTTAATGGGTTATTTCCAAAATGGCTGACTGAATTTAATAAAAAGTAGCAGCTATATTGAAATTTTGAAAAAAAAATTGGAACCCGTTGCCTTGCGATATAATGTTGATGAAAGGCAACAAAATCTTACGTGCCAGCTGCTATGGCACAGCCAATAAAAGTAGGACTTTAATTAATAAATAAATACCGTTATCACAGTCGAAAGATAGGTTTAGATTTGCTAACTGTTGTTAAAGAGGCATCCGAAATACATCATCTGTGAAAATTTCAACTTTCTAACTATCACCGTTCTTGAGATACAGCCCAAGACAGACGGATGGACGTACAGAGAAGTCTTAGGAATAGGGTTCCCGTTTTACCCTTTGCGTACGGAACCCTAAAAGTTGACACAGCAACCGCCTTCAAATTACCGAAACGGGACCAAATAATTGTCGGAATGGGACCAAAATTTGGAAGTCAAGTAAGATAATTAAATTGGACATAATACATAAAAATAATATATTAATGTTAAAACCAAAATATTAATAATATGTTTATTGCTTTTCAAAATACTCTCCTTTACATTTTAAACATTTTTTCATGCGATCGAACCATTTTTTAAAACAGGAGGAACACAGATCTGAAGGCATGTTTTCTACGTGCTGATTGAACGCTATCACTGCCTCTTCGGAGTTGGTAAAAGTGAAACCTCTCATCAAATCTTTGATTTTGGGGATAATACAGAAATAACAGGGTGGTAGGTCGGGGCTATGCGCAGGATGGGTGACGAGTTGTACTTTTTCGGAAGCTAAAAATGACTTTGTTTTGTTGGCCGTGAGTGAAGAAGCGTTGCCATGATGTAGGAGAACGCGGCTTTTGGGTCGTCTTTCGCGAACTTTTTCTAACACCCTGGGTAAACAAATAGTAGAATACCAATCGGCATTAACACTCTTTTGATCTTCAAGTGGAATTATACAGATGGGACCCGTAGCTGAGAAAAAAACGCGATTATTTTTTTACCAACGTTTCTCACCTGCCTCATTTTTTTTGGCTTGTTCTCATTTTCAAACATCCATTCACAAGATTGCTGTATTTTTTCGGGTTCAAAACAATAAATCCACGTTTCGTCTCCTGTGACAATGTCATAAACAGCATTGGAATGTTCGTGGTCGTACTTCATTAGCATCTGTGAGCACCATTCCAAGCGAGCCAGCTTCAGCTACGTTGTCAGTTCATAAGCGATCCAACGACAACAAAGTTTCCGAACTTTCAATTCTTCGTGTAACATTTTCTGGATTTGAGTCATACCAATCCCCAATAGTCCTCGAATTGTCTCATAGGTAATCCGCGGGTTTTCTTCAATTAACCGCTTAACTTAACATAAGTCTTTATTTACCATAAGAATGTAATTCTTATACAAAATAAACATAATTATAGACTAAAAATATTTACATTACAAAACATCGTTTAAAAAATCCTCCGCGTCATTGCCGACTGGGAAGGTTCCCAGAATGCTGGCTGTGTTGCCACGTTGGATGGCGATACTTATTCTTTGGGCCAGAAAATAGCCAGCCTTCTGGTCCTGAGAAGCATCGATTAGGCGTTTAGCAATGTCTCTATAAAGGCAGCGAGCACTCGGACCCCATGACCCCAGTGTCTCAACCCCAAACGGCTCAAATATGTAATCACCTGCTAGGTTGGCATATTTACGCCGTTTAAGGGCTTCAGCCGATGCAGCAGCAGCGCCGGCATATCCGGATGTGCTTGGAAGGTGTGAAGGTGCAAAGGTGTCAACGCATGTAGCGTCCCACACCAAAGGCCTTCCCATCTTCCACGGTAGCAACGACATACCGTCCGGTCTCTTTCCATCGCTTCGTGCTAAACCATTTGGTTCACATACGGCCGGAAGACCTGCGGTGGAAAGAGCCCTACGAATTATGTCGTTTAGAAACAAACAAACAAACCGCTTAACAGTAGCCACATTATTTTTGTTGACGGCAGTTGAAGGCCGCCCTTCACGAAATTCGTCATGTAAAGAAACTCGATCTCTCTCAAATTCAGCAAACCATCGCCTCACGGTGCTCAAACAAGGTGATTCTCTCGCAAAAGCATTTTGAAGAAGAGCGGCACAGTCTTGTGGAGAGAGAGAACTTTTAAAATCTTAAAAAATCATCGCTCTAAAATCTTTTCGACTTAATTCCATTTTCGTTGCATACGTACAACTTCGATGTGTGATAAAAACAATTGACAAATGATTTCCCGCCAATTGTTTTTTTTTATTACTAAGCAACGTTAAATAAAATATTATATTCGAAATTCAAATAGTTCCGATTAGCTAGAAGTGCAAAACTTTTAGTGTGCCCCTTTTGAAATTGAATATTTTACTGATTAATGGGAATTAAAATGAAAATTATGTGTATTGTTATAAAATGTTACAAATAGGTATTAGCGACAGTGATCAAATAGCGACTGACGCTTTATTTAATAAGTAACAAGGAAATAAATAATCTCGTTTCAATTATAATTAGGTAAGTATCTACTACCTACAATACTTGATGAAACATTATTTGGTGATCGAATACAATTTTTTTCCAGTCTAACTGCGATTCGGCTGAACTTCGATATTTTCCGTGAAGCGACTGCCATCTGACCTCCACAACCCATGAGCGATATCGAAGTTCTGTAGTTAAACCGGTCGGAATTTTGCTTTTGGGCTCCAACTGCCCCTAACGACTGTCATAGATGTTCGTATGACAACCGGGACAGACGGCACTGAGACGGATAACACGTTATGTTCTCCGTCTCAGTGTCTTAAGAAATGGTCACCCATCCTAAGACAGGCCTGACTAGAGTTTAAGGTTAAGCAACTAGTCAAGTCAGGCCATTGTCGGTTACCGCTAGACCACATTTTAATATATCCGGTGATGCATTGAAACATACGCCAATAATATTTACAGTCTACAAGATTTTAATACCAACCTAAAATCGAACCCTAGACAGCAAATGTAATACAATACAGACCTCAGATCTTTAGTATAAACGAGTCGTCCTAACAAGAAATCCATGTGGCCGTTCTGACCCCACGTACCATAGCCGAAGGCCCGTTAAGCAAACTCCATAGCACATATTTGTCCAGCTCACTTATTACAATTACCGTATACCGTTATCGCGTGTAAACACTGTCATTACTCCGCAAGCGATTTAATATTTTTTTCTCTAGAGGAAATTTGTTTTGTAAACGTTATTTTTATGAAATGTTTGTGTAGTCGCATATGGATAAAAGTTAAAACTGGTTTTAATATATTTACGAGGTCAAAGTAGTCTTAAAAATCTGTGAGTGATAATTATCACATTCGTAGCGAGAAGAATTTTGTGAACGAATAAGATAAGATCAGTTGATAAAGAGATTGAAATGTTGGGATAGCCTATAAAGTTTATTTACTTGTTAACTAAAAAGTACCATCAAGTTTTACAAGGCCCAATTTTTCGTCACAGATGTTTTTTTCTTAGATATAATATGTGAATGTGTAAAATATAAATTAGTTAATTTGATAATACGTCTAAATTCAGACAATATTATTCAAAGAGAAAATTGGCAAAACTTTGAAATTTAAAAAAAACAAGTTAATTTATTTTAAGTCTTCTTTCATCACCCTTATCTGATCGATAAATAAAATTTACGAAGGTATATAATGTCAAAAAACATTTTACACAAAAAGTTACTTATTTTATAAAAATCTATACCTATCTATTAATTTCGTGTACAATAAAGACAACTTTCTGATTTAATTAAAAATTCGATCACAGTGCCTAAACACTCGATCTGTTTTTTTACTAATGTGATATTTCTAACAATTTGTATTTAAATTTTCCTATAATCCAGCAGTCAAATATTTAATTAAAAGTATTCAACATCCAAGAAATTAAATAATTCTAATATATTATAGATAAAACTCTTCTATGGTTATGTAGAAAAATAAATTACGGTCCATGAACCTTTGCGGTTTTTACGGCCATAAAATCAATCATTAATCGACGTACTTTACATCAATCAACACACCCAGTAATCAAACACGAAGCAAATAGCCAATGGCCAATAAAATTGCAAATTTCTTCGCTTTATTTGGAGAAAAATTTGAAAGACATGGACGAATTGGATCCCACGCTTATAAAAAGTAATCACAGCGATATGAATAAGGTACGACAGTGATATTATAACCATTATGAATGAAATCTTAAGAAACCCGTAGAACAACAGCCAGCCTGCAGTCTCAGATCGTTCAGACGGGTCGATAAGGTGGAATTTGGCTACGAACGTTAGTCAATAAGGTTGAAAATTATAGACCTTAACCTATAGACTGGCAGTATCAAATAAAAATTGTGTCATACTCGAGGACGCGCGAGGTGACGTTATCGCAGTCACTGTCACTGTCGATTGGACGGCACTTGGTGGAATCTGCTACACATATTGCACAAAAACACGTGTTGTTGTGCAATATATTGGAAAATTACGGAATATAGTAATATAATGGATATTAAATCACGTTATATGTGTAAAAAATATCATAAAATCAAACAATAAAATAAGTTTATATGAAAATACGCTCAGTTGACTAAATGAGTTGTTGCTAATTGGCTACAACGAACGTGAGCAATTTCTTAGTACCGCTCTTCGTGTCTATATATTAAAGGTCTTTGTTAATATTCTAACAAAAGAGGCAGTCTGAACGATCCGGGCCTACAAGCGATATGTCCATGTGTGGGCTGCTTTAACCACACAAGTCAACAACATCTCAAACGTAAACGATAGACAATACATACTCGTAGATAAGACAATAGGTGATTATGAGGTTTTCCTATTTTCGGGTAATTGTAAGTTAACAAGAGCACTTTCTTCATGATGGCCGTGTTACTTTGCATCAGATTAACTTACTTAATGATTACTGGTATAAAGTTTATTACTGTAATAGTCTACGGGGTATAATAAATAAATAAATACGGGGTTATAAAATTAAGTTGAATGCTCAAGAAATGAAAATCAACTCAGCAATGTTAATTGTCTAACCTAAGACCAACAGACAATGGTTTTGAATGTTATCAGTTACTTGACTACCCATTAAACTTGGCCCAATGCATGTCCGGCCACGCAAAGAATGGGTTCCGTAGTAACCGAAAGTGCATTTTAAAAGTTATACCTCTATAACTCCTGGACTTAAAAAGTTATCGAAGCCGTTATATTTTTCCTTTAAAGTGGGTTTTTCGGCTTGTTCTCCATAAAATATCTAAGTATGTACCTAATCATTAGGTACATACTTAGGTCCTAATGGTACGATACATTATGGGGTAGATAAATAACATTCCCACTTTACAATCATGTTCTCACTCGATTACAAGGTAGATTAGTCGACTGCCTTAATCACAAAACTTTATTATTAATAAAATTAAAAACAAGGTTTAATTATCTTGACCAAGCAATAAACAATTCTTTGAAACACACTAACATTGCCTCTAACTTAAGAGGTCTGTTATTATGCTCAACGCTTTCATTGAGGAATGTCTAAGTGCCTCGTGTTAAAACACTTATGTTTAATAAGAAATGTATAAATTTAAAATACACGTCAACACAACAACCGACTTCAAATTACCGATATGGGACCAGATAATTGTCGGAATGGGACCTTAAAATGTGTCCACTAGGTGAATTTGTAGCTATCATTTAAAAAAATATTCTAAATATCTTTGGACTGGTTGAAGCGCAACCAGTCCAAAAATAACTAACATAAAAACAACATAATTGAGATCCTCCTCCTTTTGGGAAGTTGGTTGAAAATATAAAGACTTGTTGTACCATACCTCGATAGTCGTTGATGGCAACGACAAGTGTTAGGGTGGACCCTAGAGGGACGATTCCAGTAACTGGTGCGGCCCAAGGACCTTTCCCCGCTTGGATCTCCATCCAGCAATCCACGTTGTCTCCTGAAACACAGTTAAAGATTCAATGAATTTACTTAATAAAACAAAACATGTAGGCGCAAAATAGAATTGTAATAATTTAAAAAAAACTGTGCGGTCGGGGGACTCCCGTCAAGAACAACGTTCGGCTACTCGATACACACACGCATACACGTACGGCACACGGTATATTTTTATTATTTTCTAAATCGCAAGTAATGAAGGCACACCCTAAAAAGCATTATTACAGATTACACTACACTCAGACTATATTTAAATTATCAACTTTATTGTTGTTAGTCTTTCTAATACCTTTTTTTTTAATTCTCAGTAGCGCCCGGCGAGTCATACAAGAGCCTGTCCCTCAAATATTTTTTTTTGTCATAGGACTTAAACACTAGGTACTTTATAAGCCGGGCGCCACTAGAATTACCTCCTGCGTGTGCACCAGAGACGCCCGCCAACAGACGTAAGAGCGTCCGCAGCCCTGGGCCGCGAAATTAAAAAAAAAGGTACTTTATAACGCAGATCCACGCATACCCCTTTCTAAGACTACCCTAACATTACACAACTGACCCACATTACGAATATATAAATGAGAAAACAATACGTACGGCTGGCACGTAGGATTTTGTTGCCTTTAATCAACATTACATCGCAAGGCAACGAGTTTAATTTTTTTTCAAAATGACAATATACTCGTAGCTGCTACGTTTTATTAAATTCATTCGGTCATTTTGGACATAACCCATTATATGTGTGCCCGGTGACGGCAATAGGCTTAGGTATCCTCTATTACGTGGGACTAAAAATACTGGCAAATTGTGGGTGTGTAATGCACCTCTGTCTACCCCTTTGAGGATATGGGCATGATAAGTGTTTGAGAAAAAAGCGATTAGAATTCTCACCTCTGAAATCTAATTGAACTACATCCAAATCTGCTATAACCATAGGTGGTTTTGAGGCTGTCTTCTCATAGTCGTTGAACCACTCACATCTCAACCTCTTAGCTTCATCCCAGACCTCTAACAGATCCTTGTCGTACTGGACCACTACCGTGTTCTCGTAGAACTGGCCATGAAGATCTAGAAATAGACAATTTGTTATATCATCAGCTTTAGAACTCTCCGCATTATACCTAATAGTTTTATTTATATTTTTTAAGGTAAATTACGCGTTTAATTTTAGAAATTATACTCGTAATTTATTTTGAATTAACTTTGAAATTTCTTTTGGAGTACTGAATAAGGAGAGGTATTGACAATAAATGCGTGGAAATATGTAATAATCATAATATTTTATGTCATTGAGATTCTAAAGAACCAAACAATAAAATAAGTGGTTTGTATAATGCATGAGATTACACATTATTTATTCCATTTTATTTTTAAATTAGGTAATGCACTATCAATGTTTATTACTTAGCCTATACCTACTTGTATAAGTACCCAGGGTGTACGTCGCCAATTTATAATTGTAATGAGATTTATGTCGACTTTATATAGTATGGTATGTCTTCAGGAATACAAAACAAAATTGCTAGCAATTAACTAATGATAGATAAATCTTAAGGGATAACTTCATAGAAATAATAAATCTACATTTAAAACCGAAAGGTTTTATATCTTACATTCTTATTATTTCTAGGGCTATGCCAATGCGGATGTATTCTCGCAAAAAGTGGAAGTCGTCTGAAGAACGCGGATCGAAGTAGAATCAATACTCGCAAGCAAAAGCGATTCCTAAAGGGCTTCTAGTTAACTCCGTTTCAGTGTAGCAAACTATTAATGCATTAATCTCCTAAGTTTGCTTTCAACGGCGATATTTAAACTCTATGCAACTCAACACAGAATCATTTTCACTGTATCAACCGTGATACATTTTCGTTAAAAGGATTAAAGTTGAAATTAGCACTTCATGACTGGAAGGAAATACAACTTGAAGTATTCGATTGAGGGATGGCGTTTCTTAGTCGGTATTGCGAGGAAAATTGAGCTTTATGTACGTTTGATTTGTGTTCAAGCTGCAAGCAAGTTCAAGGGTGGTGATTCCAAGAAACAATGCTGAAGTAAGATTCGTAGAAGGAGCGGGATATATGAGCAGTCCGTTACTCCTTGCTACCCGTAGTAGATGTGGACTCGACTAGAAATTGTCACGAGAAAATCTTTTTTACTTTGTTGAAACGGGATCGATGTGCCGTAAAATGCTGGCGATTTATTGCGAAATTGTTACGAATTACCGATATTTACTGGGAATCTAAACGCGAGATGTATGCTGTATGCTGAAGTCTTACGAAATATGGTAATGCAAATAAAACAGTGCAGAAGAAAACAAATATATTGTAAAAAAATCTTAGTATTGGGCAATTAATTAAATTCTTCAAAACGTAACAACCATTGTTTTTTTAAGATCTTAATATATAGCCATTTAATTTCTAAGTATTTGAGAAAACTGTATCTGTTTGAGAAAGCTGTGTAAATATTATAATAATTTATTGCTGGGTAATTCTATGGCAATTCTACGCGCTGATGCATAATTGCATAGTACTATGAGGTTTACACACCGAACTGGTATTGACATTACTCGGTTCTTGAATTTAATTCGCTCGTATGTTGCAATATTTTTTGTCTGAATCTAGAATACCTATCTAGTATGTACAAGATACTGAAAGGGTTTTCTTGCAGTTTTCACTAATATAATAGATTAAGGTCATCTTGTTTCATTAAAATCTGATTGCAGCAAATAATAGTTATCGTCACTTATAAGCTCGCACGCGGGCGGTGCTGTATCAGCTAGTAAAAAATGATATAAAACATACTGAATAATGTCAAAATAATTTGTTAGTTAATTTATTAAGTTTAACTTAAATTTTCTAAACAAAAACGTCACTTTTGAGTATCTGCTTATTTGAGTGACGTTTCAGTCTTCGGCCGGCTAACGAGACTATCGAGACAAAGTAGGATCAAATAAAAACATCATCCGCCATTTTCACATCACATTCACATTTTTCATTTTTTTACGTTTTTATTTGTTGATTTATATACTTGATTTACGAAGACTGGACATTGGCAAATTGCTATAAGCAGAGGCCATAAAAAAGAATTGAATTGAATTGACTGGACATTGGTAAATTGCTACAAGCAGAGGCCATAAAAAAGAGAAGAAGAAGAAGACAAAGTAGGATTTTATTATTATATCAATCGGTTTTCAAACAACAATTGGTAACTGTTAATCATGAAGGCACATGTTTATAAGTAATGGTTGTAATAGAGCCGTCCAAGTACATAATGTTGCTGAATAGCTTAATATATTATGTTGTTGATAGCAATAACTTAACACAAAAGCGAATAGTAATATCTATCGTATAGAGCCGATGACATTTTGATTGATGAATTAATGAGAGTTCAATGTATCAACTGAAATACATTAATAGAAGTAATATCGAACTACGAGCCTACGAGTATAGAACGACTTTAATTATAGGTACCTACTCAATACGAGTAAATCTCGATTCAGTCTATGGTATACCTATTGTACTATTCAGGGTGTTACATAAGGGTTATATCAACCTGAAGACACCCCCATCAGCTGATCGCCCAGAACGCCTTTTGATATGTTTCGACCGCGAAACAGGAAAAAAAGTTCATCATAAAAAAAGTTAAATGCGTTATTTCAAATCAAAACAAACGTGTCCCAACACTAGTGCTTGGCTTACGTACTAATAGACAATGGTCAGTCTTAATTTTTTTTTGGATGATTTATTTTTTGTTTGGCGGTCGACACATATCGAAACGGGTTTTGGTCGACCAGCTAATGGGGGTGTCTTCGGGTTGATATAACCGTTACGTAACATCCTGTATAGTATAGCAAATTAGGACAAACTACTTATAAGCGTTAAAATCAATAGTAGGTATATTTAAGTGTGAATGTGTTTTAATAATGTACGCGCGATATGGTTATGCTATAAACTAGGTATATGAGCTACTTATTATATTTATAACATAGTCTGTGGGGATTTAATATAAGAGATATCGAAGCAAGAACTAGTGAAAATCTCATATGTAGATTTTACTAATTGGAGATGCTGACACATTATAATGACAGCTTCGGTGGCGTAGTCGGTAGTACATCGGCTTTCGAGTCCGGAGTCTCGGGTTCGATTCCCCGGTCGGAACAGATATTTGTGTGATCCACAAATGTTTGTTTCGGAGTTTGGGTGTTTTCTATGTATATTACCTATGTATGTATTTAGAAATATACATATAGGTATGTTTATCAGTTGTCTAGATCCCATAGCATAAGCTTAGAGCTTAGTTTGGGCTAGATAACGCTGTGTGAGAATGTCCAAAAATATTTATTAAGTACTAGAGGTCCCGGCGAACTACGTACCGCCTGAAACTTTGCTTATGAACCTTCCCTGAACCTCCACGAACATTTTAAGACCAAAATTAGCCAAATCGGTCTAGCCGTTCACGCGAGACGTCGTGACCAAGGGAAATAGGGATTCATTTTTATATATAGAGATTATTATTTAATGGGATCATAAAAAATGGAACAATAAAATAAACGTGTCTAGCAAATAGTTACACTCTATTAAATACCCGAATGTTTGTACTCAGTACATTGCTAACAAAAGCTTGGGTTATGGAATTCAGATAACTGATAAACTTACTATTTTTTTTTTTGTTATTCCTTATTGTACATTAAAATGTATACATACGTTGGTAATTATTAAAAACAATATGCACAAAGGCGTGCTTAAGTCAAAAAGATGACTTTTCTGCCAGCAGACCTTAGAGGTTTAGAGGATAAGGATGATTATTGTAGAGAAGCAGTGTGTTTAACAACAAGTAAGAAATAAATATATTATTAATAAAGTAATAGATAACTAAGTAAATACATACAATTACAGTATCAAGCAATACAACATGAGATAAATACGTAGATAAATAAGAATAAGACAAATCTAAAAAGTTTAATACATAAGTACTTACAAAATACAATCAAGGAACTATTGGGAGAGGAAATGCTCCTTCACTCGTTTCTTAAAAATTGCCAATGACGGACTCGCACGAATGTCATGTGGCAGCAAGTTCCACAATCTGACAGCCTGGACTGTGAAGGAGTCATCATAGCAGCTAGAGGTATGTACAGGAGTTCGAAGGAGAAGAGATGAGGAAACACGACATGCCTTGTCTCTAGGCACCAGATACTCAAAGCGCTCACGGAGATAGCCAGGAGAACTAGAATGTGCGCTTGACGACGCTGCCGAATCGGGAACCACCCCAGTCTATGCCTGAATTCAGAAACGCGGTCGTATTTGCGAAGGCCATAGATGAAACGGATTCCCAAATTTTGCAGACGTTCAAGTTTGTTGACAAGCTCCTCCGATGAATCTAAGAAACATACATCGGCATAGTCCAACAGTGATAGTAGAAGAGATTGCGCAAGAGTCACTTTAGTTTAAAATGGTAAGAGTTTCTGAACTTATTAACTTATTATAAGTATAAAGATATAATTATACAAACATTATGTTATAGATAAATAACACCCTGGCACCACTCAACCTTGGTGCTTATCACACAAACATTGGTACAGAGTAGGATTGGTAGCAACACGATAAGTCCAGTAGTAGTTTTAGGCAGTGTTCGTGATTTACCACTTGTCGGATCACCTCAGATGTAACTTTACTCGCCCAACTTAATAGAACTTAAAGACTACTATGGTGGCGTGATCGGTAGTGTATCCGCTTTCAACGTCGGAGTCTCGGGTTCGATTCCCGGTCGGGAAAAACTTTGTGTGATGACACATACGTTTGTTCCGAAGTCTGGATGTTTCCTATGTATAATATGTACGTATTTACAAAAAAAAATGTTTATATGTGTATAATATTTATATCAGTTTATCTAGTACTCATATCACAAGCTCTGCTTAGTTTTGAAACTAGATGGCATTGTGTGAATTGTCTTAACATATTTTAAAAAAATGGCGGTTTGCCATTTATTTACAAAGTAAGAAATTATTGATCTATGGTTAATAGCCCATCATAGTTATCGATAGCAACATTACAGTACTCCGTTAATTGACACAGTAACAGAAGGTAGATGTTAGAGGTAAGCGAATTCATTCACGTTCATAAAATACAACTCATTTGTAAGCTCGTATATATGTGCTAAAGTACCCATCAATTTCCACATGAATAAGACCATTGGGAACATTGCAAAGGGAACAGGTACTTACATTATCATGTCCGCGAAACTATTAGGTATCAAAATGTTCCTATGTAATTATTTTATTAAGACCCTGCGTCGAAAACTCTCGGACTGCAGAAATTTTATTTAGTGGTTTGTAACCGCTTATTTACCACCGTTCACCTGCTGAGACCACCTGGGTGGACCGTGGAAAGTTTTGTTTTACAGCGGGCCACCTGTGACCACCTGGGTGTTACGTGGGAATATAAAATTTCCACCGTCCACCTCAAATGTACCAGGAATACATAACAACATAAGAGCCTTCAAGATTTTAAATTCTTTTAAATTTAGTGAAAACCGATTGAATGTTTGAACTCATTATTTGAACATCTTGGCTGTTGGTATTTTGGTTGGAATTACTGAGTGATGGATTTTCTATTGTAACTGGTAACGTCAATAGGCTTGCCACCTGTTAGGTTGGACCAACAAAATTACTATGCTATATTTATGCGTGATGAACAAAGACACTTGTAGGTACACTATTCCACAACTTTATTTGATTTATTTTCACCAACCGATTATCTTCAAGCCCTTTAAAAATAATTTTTCCATCTTTTTTTATATCTTCAAGCCATTTAAAAAAAAAATTAATGGCTTGAAGATATCTTAGACAGTGAAGTAAAACACCTTTGACAATGCTGAAAAGCGAAACCGGTATGTGGAAATAAATCAAATAAAGTTCTTTTAAATATGCTTTTATTTTTATCCGCCGCACCTACGTCCTTTGCTTATGCTGAAAAGCGAAACCGGTCGATGAAAATAAATCAAATAAAGTTGTGGAATAGTGTACAAATGTATTTGTTCATCATGTATTACTAGAGTCTAGAGGTTCCACCAAGTGCCAACAATCGAAAGTATAAACTACACACTTATACGTCTTTCGTACAAAAACCCTCAATATTAGGAATCATGAAAAAATATACGAGAACTCGTTTGTTATATCAAGTATCACATTCGCATCAACAAAGTATCCAATGTTTATCGATTTCACGCCAACTCTAACGCTCGATTTACTCTTGTCCAACCGAGACATTATTTAATTGTATGGACATCTACCTAGTCTAATACACTTGGATTCAGGTGTATCTACGTTTAAATGGTCATCATAGTTAACGTTTCTACATAACATAACATAACATAGCATCACTGCCTTTTTCCCCGAAGGGGTAGGCAGAGGTGTGCAAACACACCCACATCTCGCCAGCTATGTTAGGTCCCATGTAATAGGGGACGAGCCTATTGCCATTTACCGGGCACAAGTTCCAGACTCTGGGATACTTATCTGGGTAAAATTCTAATGAGAATTATACATTATCCACCAGACCCGGGAATCGAACCCGAGACCTCGAGTGTGGCAGACCGTACATAGTACCATTGTGCCACCAAGGTAGTAACGTTTCTATAGTTAAAAATAAATAAATAAAATAAATATTTTGGAAATTCGTCATCTAGCCCAAACTAAGCCATAAGCTTGTGCTATGGGATCTAGACAACTGATAATCATACTTAAATATTTCTAAATACATACATATTATACATAGAAAACACCCAAACTCCGAAACAAACATTTGTGGATCACACAAATATTTGATTTGACCCGGGAATCGAACCCGAGACTCCGAAGTCGAAAGCCGATGCACTACCGACCACGCCACCGAAGCAGTTAACGTATAGTATTTATATTTAGTAAGTAGGTAGATAACATTCACGTGTTCCTACCTAGTTTTGACACAAGTTGATGGTTAGATAATTTTGAACTAAACTTTGAATACTTATTTCTTGTGTGGTAGAAATTAAGATAGTTTATAGTACAATGTGTTTCTGTATATTTCTTGTTGTTTATGACATACCTGGTTTGGTCCCACACTTGGCGTACGCAATTCGAAATGAGAAGTACGTCTGTCCTGTGGAAGGCGGCACGTAGACACACCTTGGGTCACCGTGCTGACCTGTGAATGAAGCACGAGTATTCTCAGTAAGGAAAATTTCACATAGACATGATACTTCATAATAAATACTAGAATTAACAAGGCTGCAAAGAGAACACTGGATCAGTCATCTTCATTTTTAAGCTAGATCTAAGTACCTGGTCAAATAGGGATTCAAAATATGGAAACGTATTGTCGTTTCCATATTTAAGTGACTGACAAAATGTAGAAATATAAACCGCATCCGCGGGGTTATTAGAGAAATTATGTATGTAAGGATCTACTCAAACTCAAAAATATCTATTAATATCTAATATATAAAATTCTCGTGTCGCGGTGTTTGTAGTTAAACTCCTCCAAAACGGCATATTGCATGTGCATATTGGGTAGGTCTGAGAATCGAACAACATCTATTTTTCATCCCCCTAAAAGGGTAGAGTCCACCCATAAAGTAAAACAACGTTTGCCGGGTCAGCTAGTAGGTTATAAAATAACACTTATTAACGTCAGCACTTATTTAAAGCCAGATTCGCAAAGCAATGGGTAGAGTCATAGAGAAAAGAACTTGGCAATAAAAACTTCCAGCCACTCTTTTCCTATCATCAGTAACTACGTTCATAGTACAAATCACACAAAGTATCCAGCAAGTTGCAACTAATATACCACGCGCCTAACTAAAAAAAAGATGTGAAATTCATTGTTAAAAGCGTAAAATTGTATTGTAGAAGTTAAGATATAATCTAATCTAATAAGTATTATTGTAAGAAATGTAAATTAGGTACCCACAAAATATATTAAACTCATATGTTGCATTATTTACCCCAGAAATATAAATAAATAAAGAAAAATAAAAATTAGTTAGCGAGAGTAGGGAACGAAAGTGCCGGTCCCACCCCCAAAAATGAATGAAAGAGATGAATGAAAGAAAGAAACAGTATGCAGAATAAAAGTGCGAGAGGAATACGAGAAGAACGGGCATGAAAAAGAGAACTAGTTTAATATAGACTCCACTTAAGGGGTAGGTAGATCACCAAAAAAAAAGAAAGATTCTAAACTACGCATCACGTACGGCAAAAAACAAACGTCTGATCCCACTGAGCATACAGAGTCTTCAACCTAGCAATTAACAGTCCCGTGCCAACTCGATGTGCTTATAAATTTTATTGAACGTTAACACTAAAACAGCTCGTCTATACTTAATCGCTACGTAAATATATCCTACTGTTGTGAAATATACACGGTTTAACATTGAACTGGGGGAGTATGAAAAAGTCTGAACTATAAGACATACACAGATATATTGTTAGGAACTATGTCACCGATTTTAAGTAGTAAAAGTAAAAACTGCATTTACACATCCTACTAATATTATAAACGCGAAAGTTTGTGAGTATGTATGTATGGATGGATGGATGTTTGTTACTCTTTCACGTAAAAACTACTGAATGGATTTTAGTAAAACTTTACAATAATATAGCTTATACATCAGAATAACACATAGGCTACAATTTATAAAGATATTGTGTGAATTGTTCAAAATATGACGCAGCGCGACGGGAACGGGAAAAAATCCAAATTACCACGCGGACGAAGTCGCGGGCGACCACTAGTTTTAAATAAACTTGTATTTAGATCGGGAATCAAACCTAGACGTTTTAAAAATTAAATTAACAAAATTTAAAACAACGCATTTTATTAATTTTAGACATCATGTTTCATAGATATATTTAATGTTAATACCCACAATCAATGTCTAAATAGAATTGTGTTCGTTTTATTTTTCAAATCCAGGTTTGATTCTCGGGCTCAATACAATGTTTTTTAAATGTAACATAATACAGTTTTTATTTTTACTAAATTCGAAGACATGGTTACTAAGAACACATTTTCGTATGTCTTATAATTTCAGATTTTTCCATAATGACCTATTTGCTGTATATGCACACTTAGGCAGCATTAATATTGTCCTCACTGGATACTACATGTATACTACCTATGTGACATCTTGTCGGTCACACGTAATAGAGGGTAATTACTGATAAAATTTGTATTTCAACTCAGGCTATCCTCTCGGAGATATAGATATGCAATATTGGACGTTCATTCGAGTTCATTTGTATTTTGCTGTTTATTTTATAAAAAGAAAAATGCTTTCTTGGAGTCCATCTTAGTCTTTTATATGGAGTTTATGGCTCGTAAGCTAGGCAAAAGTAATGTGATACAGCCAAGATTAGCACGCGATGGAATGTCGTATAGTAAGGTACCGACTGCAAAAGAATCCTCTATTTTAATGTAGGTACTAAAGTTGTTATTCCTGGTACATTAGATTATCTAGATAAATATGACGGTCTGTACACTTTAGCTTTGTTTAAATGTTCCTAAAACTCAAGTTGTATTTAAATTACAATCCATTAGTGATTATAATAGTTTATGCTGTTTAATTACGCAGTACCTAACACAAATTACCCTTTACTTAGATAATCCTAATATTAAAACGAAACAAAAACAATCACTGTATGAGATAAATTAGCATTTTGACAAAACTTTGAATAAAGAAAAAAACCTATATCCATAAAAAAAATGGGCAACGAATTTGGTCCCTACCGTTCAACCCGTGTAGTTATTTAACTTATCCGAAAAACATGAACAAATTATGTCGAAACACAAAAAATATTGATACACAAATGGGCATCCATGTTTGTGACGTGCGTTAAATGTTTTTACACAAAATCATACAAGACTTAGTAGGTATAAATACTTTCTTTAAATAATTTCTTTTAAATGTAAATCTAAATACATTATGTGTTATTTACGTATAGGGACTATAAGGTTATAAGCTATCTGCCAACTCCATGAAAAGTTTAAAAATAGGTGTCTATATAGCAGATACTTAACAACGTAAGTGTCAGACTACTAAGAGGTAAATGTTAGAAACTAGAGAGTATTCAGACCTGCACTAATTGTGGCAGGTAATTGCTAAGGTTTCACCCACAATTATGACGGATACATAACTACTTAGTGAATTATTAATAACTCACGCTCCAGTTGGTCAACTTTTAGTTCTAAGTTTACTGTTATCCACACAAGTTAAAATTAGTTTTGTTTATTATTTTTGTGAGTACAAATAAAAGTGGCTGTCATTGATATTTTGACACACTTTGACAGCGTGTATTGTTTTAAATTGATTTTAAGAAGTAAGTCCTCCAAGCTTCTACCCTCCGAGCTGAGTGCGTGACTGGTGGCTTTTTAGGTTACCTCTGGCACTCTGTAAAAATCGGGTTCAAGACACTTACATACCGAACAACGTTTCTTGTCTTGCACCTGGAGATAGTTAGAAATAACCAGTTCTTCTGCGCGGGACTATCAACTAATCATACATTATCTTGACATAGGTGAAAACATCGATGAACATTTAATGGAGCCACGTTTTAAAAAAAAGAAGAAGAAAGAAGCTTGTAGTTTAAAACTGAGCTACTCTTAAAATCTTCGTCATTGTAGCTCTATATATAGAGCATCTAAAGCTATACGAAAGATTTGCATCGACCAAATATTGGAGTAGGTATTTAACTATTACGACACGTGAATTTTCGGTTTGATATTTTATTAATTTAAAAGGTAATTACCAAGATACAATACGAGAAGAGAAAAAAATACGTTACTTGAATTATTAGAAGCAAAAATCGAAATGGCATAGTAATATATTTAAATTAAAGACTTTAAAATTGCGTGTGATTTACCTACCTCCGAGACGTAAGGCCGAGACGCCCAGGACTTTAATTGGCTGTGCCATAGCGGCTGGCACGTAAGATTTTGTTGCCTTTCATCAACATTTCATCGCAGGGCAACGGGATTATTTTTTTTTTTTTTCAAAATTACAATATACTTAGCTGCTACTTGTTATTCTATTCATTCGGCCATTTTGGAAATAGCCCATTATAAATGAGCCCCTTGACGGCAATAGGCTTAACCCCTATTACGTGGGACTAAAATACTGGCAAATTGTTGGTGTGTAATGCACCTCTGCCTACCCCTTCGGGGATATAGGCGTGTTATGTGTGTGTGTGAGGTACCTACCTAACTGTTTGAACACTTGATCACCGGTTACGCATAATGTCGCGATTGGAGCACAATATTGCCTTGGTTAACCTCCATCAGCATATTTGAACACATTCAAAGATAGACATACCTTTGGATGAGACGATACCCTCGAAGGGATGTGAGAAGGTGAGATGAACGTCCATGTGATCTTTCCCACACATGACTTCTAATGACTGTATCACTGGCATGCCGTCCGGCCTGTCCATTGGCCATAATTCACCCTCTGTCACTTCCATCTGTCGACAATATAAAGGATTGATAAGTATTGCAAATAATTATGGCAATTATTTTATTCAAATTCAATCTTTATGAACCACCGCATAATCATAACATCAAAACTTAGTATGAAACAAAGTGCATTGATACAGATGCACCAATGGATAGTGTCGTTTTTGAGGAAGGTTTTTGTGTTAATCTGTCAAGCGGGCGCAACCGTGGGCGTCCGCTAGTGCTACTATAAATAGTCAATATTATAATAAGCATAAAAAGTTTTTGTTATTAGAACATGCCGAAGAAGAAAATCTGTTCAAAGGTTTACGCGATTGAGAAACCAACGTTCCGTGAAACCCTCGGAAGAATAACCAAGGGTTAACAAATTAAATTGGTAAATGTTCTTTATTGTAGATTTGGGAACGTATGTCACTTTTTTTTGGAGCGGAGTGACAAACCTTCTTAAATCATAGTCTAAAAAGCCTGATTTTAATAATAAATTATCCCAAGTAACCTTTGAACGTAAAGACTTAGCACTAACAATACCTTATTGATAAACCAAAAAGAAATCGAAAGAATTCCTCACGATCATTTCAAAGAAACTATGTAATACACTGGTTCAAATAATCTTTATAAGGTAACATGTTCCGATAAACACAACATATAGACAAGCCAAAATCTATACAGTGTATAGTAATGGAGTCTTTAACTTAGTTTAGTCGATTATCTTTATTTCTTCCGCAAGAGATACTTAGATTACTTTATTACTCGTAAATTATAAACTTAAGTAGACAAATAAGTAAACAAACTTCATACTAAACTTTTCAAATAAAGTCCATCATTTCTAAAGGTTTTCATGCTTCAATATAAATGAAACCAAAATTACCTGAAATGAAATGATTTATTTATTTGTATAGGTCACTAAATGGCTCTTACAAACGTCAGTAAGTACTTAAAATAAAAAATGTCATTGTTTCTATATTTACATGTACTGCCTGTCATAATATTATATTAGCTTGTAAGCCATAGCCCAGTTTAGTCTATGCTTAGATTATATCAATATTGTCTTGTCTATGTTCACTTCCTTCTTTCCTCACTTTGTAACATGGCCGACTGAAATACACGACACGTATTATTACGAGCTCCTGTCTTTTATTCCAAAAACCAACAAACATCAGGTGTGGTGTAAACTGGCGAATCTTAGGAAGAACTGGATCAACCAAAAGAAAAAAATGGACGAATCTTCAATGTCGTCGGGTCGCCTCATGCACATGGACGTTCATGCATCCAACATGCCGCTCACGTGGAAATATTGGATCACCAAATTCAAAATATATCTCAAAGCATTTAAATATGATCAAGAAAGCGAAGATAGGCAAGTCGCACTTTTATTACATTATATAGGACCAGATTGCCTTCACATATTTTATTCTTTCAACCTAGATGTCGAAACAGTCAAGCTACAAGTGTTGATCGACAGATTTGCAGGTTATTTCAGCCCAAAAGTCAATATAACCATGATAAGGCATAAACTTTTTAACAGAAAGCAACTGCAAAATGAACAGCTGGGCAGTTATATAACAGATCTCAAAAATATAGCCCATCAGTGTAATTTTGGTGAATTGCAAGACGATTTACTAAAAGATATATTTAGTTGGAATCTAAATGATCAGAATCAATACATTAAAGAGAAAATTTTGCAAGAATTGCCTACCACTTTAGATGCCACTATAAATATTGCTAAGTCACTAGAATCGTCCCGGAAAGAAGTTCAAATATTATCAGGCACAAATCCCAATTCATCTGTAGCTAGTATAGATAGTATACATAACAGAAGTAGTCAACAGTCCAGTAGAAGTCATTCACAACATAGTCAGTCAAGAAATCAGTCAAGAAATCATAGTCGTAGTCAACAATCAAGGTATAATCCGCAGTCACAGGACCGTCAATCAAGAATTCAGAGTCACAGTCAACAATCAAGGTACAATCCGCAGTCACAGGATCGTCAATCAAGAAGTCAGAGTCACAGTCAACAGTCAAGGTACAATCCTAACCAGTCATACTATACATCCCATTCATCGAGTTATAGCAGTCCCAATGGTTATAAAGGTAACAATCAGTCTATGAATAACTCAATGTGTCCAAAGTGTGGTCAAACACATCGTTTTAAATGTCCTGCTCTTGGTGCAAAATGTAATTTCTGTCAAAAACTTAATCATTATTCAAAGATGTGTAAGTCCAAGCAAAAATATGTTAATTATGTGCAAGAAGATTTTTCTAATGATGATCAAGCTTTTCTAGGTGCTGTTTATCAATGTAATTCTGTAAAAGATAGTGACCAATGGTCAATAACCCTAAGTATCTGTAGTCAATCTGTCTGCTTACTTATTGATTCAGGTGCAGATGTGAATTTGATGTCTAAGAAAGCATTTGAAAAACTAGCGTTGCAAGAGATAAATCTTATACAAACACCATTTAACTTGACAACATTTACAGGTCAAAGTATACCTACAATCGGTTATTGTACATTACCATGTAAGTATAATGACAAATCATACAACTTGTGTTTCCATATTACACCGTTAGATTGCAAAAATATTCTGGGTAGACAGTCATGTCAACAGTTAAAAGTCATAAAAAGAATACAGTCAGTAACCTTTGATGAAAACATATCTGAACACAGTCCAAACTACACACTTAGTCAGCATAGCCAGAACAACAATTTACAGTCAATGTCAAGTCAGTCTAACAGTCAAAGTCAAGTCATATCACAGTCAATGTGTCACAAAGTCCCAGCAGAGTCAAACAGCCTGTCAATACTAAAGAAATATAGTAAGGTTTTTAATGGAATAGGAGCTCTTAAAAACTATGAATGTCATTTAACTCTCAACGAAAATGTCAAGCCGTCGGTAGACGCAAGTAGAAAAATTCCTTTTAAATTACAGGATAAAGTCAAGGCAGAACTTAATAAGTTAGAAGTCACTGGTATTATTGCTCGAGTTCATGAACCAACTGATTGGGTCAACTCTATGGTAATTGTCTCTAAAAAGGATGGAAGCATTAGATTATGTTTAGATCCACGTAAGTTAAATAAAGCTATTAAACGTTCACATTACCCATTTCCACATATTGATGAAATTAAAGCAGAACTAAATGGTTCATGTTATTTTTCAAATTTAGACGCTAAGTCAGGCTTTTGGAATCTTGTCTTAGATGAAGAATCATCCAAACTATGTACTTTTATAAGCCCCTATGGCAGATTTCGTTTTTTAAGGCTACCGTTTGGTGTCAATGCATCTCCAGAAATCTTTCATAAAGAAATGATTTCCCGGTTTGGTGACATACAAGGCATTAAAATAATGATGGACGACTTTCTTATACATGCTAAAACCATTCAAGAACATGATCAAATCCTAGAAAAAGTTCTTTGTCGTGCAAAAGATATAGGTCTAACATTTAATAGTAATAAATGTAACATTTGTCAAAGTGAAGTCAAGTATTTAGGTTTTATATTCAATAGAAATGGAGTGTCTGTAGATCCATCTAAAGTAAATTCAATATGCAACATGCCACAGCCTAAGAATGTCACAGATGTCCAGAGATTCCTGGGCATGATTAATTTTCTTGGCTCATTCATAAAAAATTTATCAAAAGAAACATCAAACATAAGACAGTTACTTAATAAAAACACAATATGGTCATGGAATGACAGTCATGAGAAAGAATTCAATAAATTAAAGTCTCTAATTAGTTCTTCACCAGTCTTAACTTACTTTGATCCTCAAAAACCACTTACTTTGTCAGTAGATGCTTCAAAAGATGCTTTAGGTGCTGTCATCTTACATAATATTAGTCCTATAGCATATGGCTCAGCTTCTTTGACAAAGTCTCAACAAAATTACTCTCAGATTGAAAAGGAACTCCTAGCAATTTTATTTGGTTGTACTAAGTTCCATCAATACATTTTTGGTAACAAAGTCCTAGTGGAAACAGATCACAAACCTATTGTCTCTTTATTTGGTAAACCTTTATTTAATATTTCACCAAGATTGCAACGAATAATGCTTCGTTTGCAACCCTATGATCTTATCGTTACTTATAAACCAGGTAAATATTTATATGTAGCAGACACATTGTCCCGTGCTGCATTACCAGAAAATGCATTAGTAGAATTGGATGAAGATATTAAACTTCATGTTAATTTACTCACTGCTAATTTGTCACTTAGTCCTTTCAAGTTACAACAAATTGAACAAGCTACCAGGTCTGACCAAACTCTTCAAACTCTTATTAATTACTGTAAAAATGGATTTCCAAATTCAAAGCATAAAGTAGAAGATTGTATTAAACCTTTCTTTCCTGTTAAAGATGATATTCATTATGCTAATAACCTTTTATTTTTGTCAGATAGAGTTATTATACCTATTTCTGTAAGAAAAGATTTCTTAAAACTATTACATGAAGGTCATCAAGGCTTGAATAGTTGTAGAAATTTGGCAAGACATACAATTTACTGGCCTAATATTAGTCAAGATATAGATAATTACATCAGTAATTGTGAAATTTGTCTCACTTTAAGAAAGAGTAACACTAAAGAAAGTCTATTACCACATGATTACAAATACATTCCTTGGCATAAGGTTGGTATAGATTTCTTTGAGTTCAACAAGCATACATACTTAATTAATCAAGTTAAAATCAATATTTGCTCGTCATGGTATTCCCCATACATTAATGTCAGATAATGGTCCACCGATGAATTCCAAATCTTTTCATGATTTCACACAAGATTGGAATATTCACCATGTCACTTCCAGTCCCTATCACAGCCGTTCAAATGGTATGGTAGAACGGACAGTAGGCATAATTAAAAATATGCTTAGAAAATGTTTACTTGATAATACTGATCCATATTTAGCATTACTGCAATATCGCAATACTCCCAAAAACAATTTATGTTCACCAGCACAACTTTCCATGTCACGTAGACTTCGTACAAAGCTACCTATAGTAGAAAAACTTTTAAAACCAAAATTGTGTAACTATAGACATCTTAAACAAGTCAATAATCAAAATTTACATAAGATGAAAGAGTATTACAACAAAAATTCCAAAGATCTTAAACCCTTGGAGGTAAATAGTCATGTTATGTTTCAAAAACATCCACAATCGTCTTGGTTTCCAGGTATTATACAACAAGTTAGTCCTGAACCTAGGTCGTATATCATAAAAAGTAAATTTGGTACATATCGTCGCAATAGACAATACATAACACTTAGAACAAAGTCTCAATATTCTTTTCATTCACATAACACACAGACTAATAATTTTCACACTCAACCAGTCAGTTCCAATCAAACTTATATCAGTTATACTCCTTGTTATACAAATGATTACTCTAAAATTTCTCATAGTCAATCTCCTCAACGTACTAGCAGTCAACCAATTAAGAAATATTCTAGTTCAGGAAGAGAGATAAGGCAACCACAACGTCTTATAGACACAGTCTTATAAGCATTGTTTCGTATTCATTGTCATGTACTTAGTTATAAGTAATTAATTAGTAAACTAAAATGTTGTAAACCATTGTTTGTTTACATTTAGAAACAATCGTCAAATTGACAACGTCAAATTATGTCAACTGTCAGAATCTTATAAAACGTCAAATTGTCTCGTGTCAAAACACTAAATTGCGTTTTGTTATTTTTATATAAGAATCAAAAATATAAGTTATAATAAAGTTACTTAAAGGGAAGATGTCATAATATTATATTAGCTTGTAAGCCATAGCCCAGTTTAGTCTATGCTTAGATTATATCAATATTGTCTTGTCTATGTTCACTTCCTTCTTTCCTCACTTTGTAACATGGCCGACTGAAATACACGACACGTATTATTACGAGCTCCTGTCTTTTATTCCAAAAACCAACAAACACTGCCAGATTCGCAAAGCAATAAGTAGAACCGAGAGAAAGAACCTGGCAATAAAACTCTCGGTCACTCTTTTCAAATAATTTACTCATTTACACATTTTCGTAAGACTAAATGTGGACGAATGTACATTGGTCTCGTGTCAAAATCAAAAAGAGTGTAAAATACAACAAAAAAAAATATAGTCGCCTAAGTACAAAATATGCTACAATTACGGCATTTTAGGAGGCGCCTGCACCATGCTCAAGCCAGACATTTTTATCTTTTTTTTTTTTTTTTTTTTTTTTTTCCTTTATCTTTGAAATTTTCAGAAAATTATTTAGATTCGTCAGAATCGGTTACCGATGTATAGGTGACGTTGTGTGAGAATGCACAAAAATATTTATTACCATTGGGACCAACTAAACAACTAGGGTGAGTAATGCACCTCTGTATACCCCTTCGGCGATATAGGCGTGATTATATGTAATAATATACGAACTTTATGTTAAACATTTATCCTTATTTACTTTACTGGTCCATAGTAGACTTTTGCTTTGATTAGAAAGCTTTTTAAGGTTCCGTACCCAAAGGGTAAAACGGGAACCCTATTACTGAGACTCCGCTGTCCGTCCGACTGTTCATCCGTCCGTCTGTCTTGCGCTGTATCTCATGAACCATGGTAGTTAGAAACTTGAAATTTTCACAGATGATGTATTTCTGTTGCTTCTATAACAACAGATACTTAAAAACAGAATATAATAAACAATTAAGGGGGCTCCCATGCAATAAACGTAGGTTTTTCTTTGTGGTTCGGAACCCTTTTTTTCACCATTTCAACAATAATCTGTCAATTTACAAGAAACCGACTCTGTAATTTCAGAACAACAAGACCAATAAAGATATCAAGTTTCTCGAAAGCATGCAGTGTAAATATAATAAATGGTTCAATGTTTCTTAACTGGTGCAACTCCAAAATTGAAAGATTGCTACAATTTGCAAATAATTACTTATTTGAATGAATGCAATATACATCAGACAAGTCATCTTTTAAATACGCTTTAGTGCCTATAGCGGTGAGTACTGTCTAAAGTAAAAATAAGGAACAAAAAATATCTTGGACATTGCTGCTATAATTTTTTAGTCTCACAGAGTTCATTATTAATTACGTGATAAAAAGCATCATCAATACTAAAAAAACATTAAGACCGACAGAATAAGTTTTAGAGTCCAACTGTTAGACGTTAGTCTGCCTAAAAATGAACATAATATTTTTTTTGATGACAAACAAAATAATGCAGGTAACTGTTAACCAATAAATAATTGAATTCTTTCATTGATTATATTCACCGTATTGCAACAATATAGCTATCGTTTATTTGTTTTTTTTTTATTTTTCAATGTTCAAGTAGGAACATACCTACCAACTTTTATATGCTTTTTTTTTTTATATTTGGTTCGCCAAATTGACGCCGCCCGCCTGGTGGTAAGTCGTGACGACGTCTAGCGATTGTGGGCCACTCTCACAGCACACATTACTATTGAGAGTGGCCCTCAACTTGACGACCCAGTAATGTGCCTCTTCACGCTTCGCTTAAAGAGCCCAGGGTTATATGTTGGAGGAAACACGTGCGCAGGCAGGGCGTTCCAAGCCACCATCGTTCGGCAGAGAAACGATCGTTTAAAACGCTCGGTTCTCGCGAAGACGGTTTCTCGGCTATTAAATCTATTTTAATTTAAACTATAATAATCTTAATATAGAGTTAGTAAAACTAACTCGCTTGCTGTCCATCTGTCCCTATGTATGCGTAGATCTTTAAAACTACGCAACGGATTTTGATGTGGTTTGAGACAAAGTGATTCTCAAGGAAGGTTTTAGTATAAAATTTGCCCAGTGGGGGAAAACGTTGGGCGTCTGCTAGTTTTATATAAATCCGCTGTTATTACTTATGATATGAGTAATACATCCAATCCATATAAATCCGTTATTATTATTAATTATATTAGTAATCCCTCCAATCCACGTCCGTCATGTAAGTGGATTAGTTATTTTGAGATTTCAGTTATTAAAATTATTATACTTTTGTGCATCTACTCCTCCAAAACGGCTCGACCGATTTTGACCAAATTTGGCATGCTGGTCGACATCATACCCGGGAGTGCATATATCTGAAATCATGAAAATATAGCTGACCACGAAGAAATAATCACCGAAAAACCAGATGATTAAATGGTTGCCATGGAAACACGTGCGTCAACAATGAAAATAGATTTTTTAGAACTAGTGGATTCACTCTCTCAAAATGACAACTACGTTAAGACAGTTCCACAACCGATTCACACTGATTTTAAACCTTATCAGCTACCGCAATCAATACGAGTGAAATCTTTTAAAAAGATGATAGATCAATCCGATTTACAATTACCCACAACTACAGTTGAACAAGTGTTCGATTCTGATATCTAATAAAAACATTTGCTCCGCTCAACATTTATAATTAGCAGCATGCATTGCATACCTATAGTTATTTATTGTGGTATGTAATTAAGGGTATAATAATTTTAATTAATAACATGTATATACCGCACCAACAAAAAAATAAATGTCGGTACGGTTTAAATAAACATTCTTTGAACAAAAACGATTTGATAAATCGCAGGCGCACGTTCCAGGAAAACGGTTGCTCCTTGAACGTGCGAGCACATTATGTTCCCACGCGTCAACGAGAAATTTTCAAAATGAGAATACTTCATGCAAACATATACAAGACCGCAAAACGCAATTAAAATGTTTAACCGACTTCGACAAAAGAAGGAGGTTGTTAATTCGACTGTAATTTGTACCTTATTTTTTTCCTCGTAACTTTAGACTGGGTAAACCGATTTAAAAAAAACCTTTTTTTAATTGAAAACATTTTAATTTACCTCCGGTCCGAAAATGACTTGGTCGCATTCCGGTATTATAAAGTCATTTTTTTGCTAATATTATGTACCTACTTAAAAATTGATACATACATACATACATATGGTCACGCCTCTTTCCCATAGGGGTAGGTAGAGACTATGGAATTCCACTTGCTACGATCCTGGCATACTTCTTTCGCTTCTTCCACTTTCATAACTATCTTCATGCACGCTATGGTTCGGTTATGGGTACTCTTGACCTGGCCTCTGGGCAAAACATCTTCGATTTGGTCGAAGTACGTTCGCCTAGGTCGACCCTTACCTGCCTGTCCATTCACGCCCGCCGTTTGTACTCGTATCTGTTTCAATCTTCTTTCATCCATCCTTTCTACGTGCCCGAACCATCTAAACATGTCTTTTTCTATCTTACTCACTACATCTTCTGATACACCGCAACGTTCTCGTATCAACCTGTTCCTCATTAATATGAACCAATGTCCTCAAACTCATACTTCTTCGTCGTTCTTAAAAATTGATACACTTTTAAATTAACTAAATATTTTATGGCAATGATAACTTATAATTATACCACCGTCTGACAGTTGATAAATTATAAATTCAAAAGGTTATTGAGCATTGATTTCGAGAGGAAGAATCGATAAGTATAATAAATCTGTTAATTAAAATCATCTCTCTTTTAGTGCAAACGGTAATTAATGAACAAGAATTAAGATTAACTTTTTATTTTCTCCGTAAGCACATTATAGTAACGTAATGTTTTTATCAGATGGAGCTCCGGTGAATAGATATTAATGACGATGTTACTATTTAAGTGAAAGTGACAGATGATAGTGCATTACAATATTACGTTTAGTCGTGTGTATGTTACACAGTGAGAACAAGCTTCTGTGAGCCAGTTAGACGAGTGTTCCTTTATGGAAGAGATTCCAAATCACAGATTTGGCAAATATTAAACTACTTTTTATATTCAGTTTTCCACATAAGTCGATATAATTTCTACACAAGTCACGGAGGACATAGAAAGAGGCTATTTAAAGTTATTCTAAGTAACATGTGAATTAAGATAAAGTATAATAATAATTTGTGAGCACGTTGGTGAGTAGCGATATATTTTCTGTGGTAGCACTCAGTGTAGGAGCGCCTCAACCGTTGAAGAAATTTCGCTAAGGCAAGAGCGCTATAGTATTTCTAGGGATTGGATGTTGTTTCATAAACATTTCGTAAACGTAATTTATTTCAAGGAGGTCAAAGGCTTTATAAGAAATTCAAAAAATAGTAAGAAGAAAGATAAACTACACAGTTAAAACTAAATTACACAAATTTAGATGTAAGTAGGTATAATTAGAATAGGTAATGTACATATTTAGTTAGTTTCAATAGTATTATTTTATATGTAAGTATATTGTAATTCTTATTGTAAAATGACGAAACAAAAATTTTTTTTTACATTAAGAACCTTCTAACCGTTTCAAAACACAATGGAGCATAAAATGTATCGTTGCCTCCCATATTAACCCTGTAGCAACACCTGTAGGCCTGTAATTTTAATCAAGTGCCAATAATACATGAATTTCTTTATTTTGTACTCCGATGAACACAATTCCATAGTTGCCTGACAGTTCTCTATTATAATTGTATCGATGTAAATCGTAATAATAAATGGTGTTTAAAGTAGGTCACAGCTTTCCTTTACAACGAGATATGAGGATTCATTACATAGTTTAATGATCAGTTTAAACAAAGTTTATTACTTAGCGTACAAAACCAACTTCGTTAGAAGCTATGAATCGTAGAAAAGTTAACTCAAGATAAAAGATGAATGGAAACAAAGCATAAGAAATGTTTACACACTAAACACACCTATTTCGTTTATTTAAATAACTTGCATCTCAATACCACTTAAATCTTTGACGTATGTATGACACTTGAAAAGTCATAGTTCTGAACAAGTGGGTGTGGACTTGTAACAGTGTTATGTTAAAAATATAATTAAGTACATATAACTATGTGAAAGTAAATAATTTTGTAGTTACAAGTTAATACTTACTTACCATTGTATTTGAACTTTCGATTCACGCAGGACGAGTGGTATATTTACAACTAGTACCTATTATAACGATTATACACGTATTGCACCTATACTTAACTGATTCTTCTAGGACCAGTCGTGTCTGTAACGTGGACAGATAATCAAAGAAGAATTTATGAGTCTCACGTAACAAGGGCCGCGTCTATTGCCGGTAAAGGTTAACTTAAGTGTTTACCACTTGCAGGTGAAATACCATACCCAATCATCATTATCCACTGAGCCTTTTCCCAACCCATTTGGGGTAGGCTTTCTCGACCGTAAAGCACCCGAACTTCGATATTTTCCGTAAATCAACAACCATCTTATACCTCCGAACTCTGAAGTTTTGTAGTTATACTAGTCGGACTTTTTAAGGCCTCAACTACTAGTAACGACTTTTTTTTTTTTTTTTTTTTTTTTTTTAGTTCCGCGACCAAGGCCGCGGCCGCTTCAACGTCCGTTGCCGGGCGTCTCTGGTTACAAGCAGAACGTATTTCCAGTGGCGCCCGGCTTTTCCAGTGGCGCCCGGCACTAGTAACGACTGCCATAGATGTTCGTATGGCAACCGGGACCGAGACGGTTTAACGTTGTTTCGAACACAATATTCAAAAAACTAAATGGAACCTTACTTGATTGATTGTTTCTAATTACGATGCATTACCATACATCGTGGCATACCTTCACAGAGTTAAATGAGTAGGACCAATAAAACTACAAGAATTTAAAAAAAAGAACAGTATCAGACCCGAAATATGAACCATAATGTAAAAGAATCGAAAAAAGAACAATCACTCTCCTTAATAACTGCTTGCTGGCCCATCAAGCAGCTCATTATTACACAAGGATTTAATAAGTGCCACGTAGATTAACCACCACCAAACTCTTTTCTTCTGAACCTAAATCTAAATTCGAACTCCAGGACTGTTACCTACCTAAAAGCACCAAAAGATTCAAAGAGGTCATAAAGTTTATTAAAAGGTTCACAGAAAGAAGATTTCAAAATAACATTGTGGTCAACATAATGTGTAAGTATGTGGTTGGAGAAAATCTTGTTAATTCAATTTGTTTTTCTATTTGTCTTAATGTTTAGTTGTTAGACGCGCACGCGATTGTTACACATATGAACGATAATAGTGATGGGATTGTGACGGGTGAAAAAAAGCTTACTAAGTATGTTATTATTACCTTCTTGAACAATTCGTGAAAATTTCGCTTTTTAGATTATTTTTAGGGTAGGTATTTGTTTTGGACCTATTAATAAAGAGTCTTAATTAATGTAACTCGCAATAAAAACTTCGTTGTCTTTAGTACTAGCTATGCAATGCATGCTGCTAGTTGCAAATGTTGAGCGGAGCAAATGTTTTTATTACATATCAGAATCAGAATCGAATTGTTGACGCACGTGTTTCCATGGCAACCATTTAATCATCTGGTTTTTCGGTGATGTATACGACATTTTCGATGATTATTCGTCAGTGGTCAGCTCTATTTCCATGATTTTAGAGATATGTACTCCCGGGTATGATGTCGACCAGCATGCCAAATTTGGTCAAAATCGGTCGAGCTGTTTCGGAGGAGTTGGCACACAAACGATTTACACTTGTCGCCTAAGATTGAGCTCCACTTCGCTCCGCTCAATAAGTAGAGGTAGATAAATATTTAGAATATCTCTTTTAAATATAATATTTATAAATAAGTCTATGTATGCAAAAATGTGTATGTCTTAGTCTTATAACAATTCACAATGATTGTTACCATGTAGTTAGTTTAAATTCCAACACATAAAATACTTTTATACATTGTAATGTGTTGCCATAGCAATACTAAACAACAAATCTTCCTCACGTATGCTCATCGTAGCGATCAGCTAATTAATCATATATTATATCGAAATAGGATCACAAAATGCTTTTAATTTTTAATAAATTATTTTAATCAAATATTGTAATCAACAAATAGATATAGTTGTCATAGATCCAACTAAAATATCGATACAAACTTTTATCGATATTCCCACCTTTTATCGATAACAATATCGTGAGAGAATCCCATCACTGAAACGCGTGCTCAGAATTACAGTAATAGCGCTTATATAGAGAATATACAGTAATCAACAGGTGCTATCGACAGTCATTACTAGTAAAAGATGTGTACCATTACACACGTGTTTCTTTTAGTGAAACTACTCGTTAGTTTTGTTACGGGGAAATGGGGATTTAGATCATGTTCATTGTCAGGTATGTTGTGTTCTTAGATTGTTAGTTGGCAACTACTTATTACCTTATATGGTTGAAAAGTATATTATTAAGTATGTATATGGATAATTATGTGTTTGGTTCTATATCTGTAGCATATTCCAACAAGTGCCGACAATCGAAAGTATTAATTATTTTTTACTTAGTTTGAGATGCCTCGCATATTTAGAACGATAATTCAAGTCTATAAAAAAATTGAATATGGAATCAATTAAAAAAATCGTATACCGCATTGTATTTGAATCGATATTCGTAAATATCAATTGAAATCGGGCATGCCTATCTATTTTATCACGATTAAGTATCGTTATGAATGAAAACCGAGAAAGTTCAGATATTAATTTCATAAAAGAATGCAAATCTGAGCCAGGGGTGTGGCTTCAAATGAGTCACTTTTGTTATTCGCGTAAGGCGTGGCGCAATTTGTGTGAAATCCAATCATTGTTAAGAATTTCGCATGTCATTGTAGGAGTATTGCATTTTAATTTGTTGGTGTAGTCGACCGTATCGAAAATGGGGTAGGTAGGTACATTTCCAAACAAATTGTATTTAAATTATTTTTACTCTATATAATACGATGGATAAGTAGGTACAGGCGTTAGGTTCCGGGATCTTAACAACATCTCCGTGGCCCAATTCATACTCATTTGCACTCGGTACACCTGCCGACAAACGGACAAGACTCAACCAAATTATACCTACAGAGTGTTCAATTACGCGTAAATTACTTTTTTCTTTTTAAACTTAACTATTAAAATTTATTTACAACGCGAAAGTCTGAAAACTACTATAATTTTATAACTAGTCGAACAGTATCGCGAGACAATGAAAACATTATTTGGGTAAATTCGACTCCCCTGGTCACATTTTTAAGTCCTTTTTTTTTTTTTTTTTTTTTTTTTTAGTTCCGCGACCAAGGCCGCGGCCGCTTCAACGTCCGTTGCCGGGCGTCTCTGGTTACAAGCAGAACGTATTTCCAGTGGCGCCCGGCGGACTTTGACCACCTCTGTGGTCTCTGCGGGGGGTTGGGTCGGGATGAGAATCCCGCGTCGTTGGGGTAGGGTTTTATCCCGCGTCAACGAGTGAATCTGGTTGCGTGCTATGGGGCAAAGGCCCCGCAGCACGCAACCCTTCTAGCCTGCTTCTGTAAGGACGACGGGTGGCGATCCCGCCGTCCTCAGGCCCCGATCATGGAGGTCGATGGTCTTGGGCGTAGATGAGTCTGCGGCGGCCTCGCCGCTGACTACGGAACTCGGCGGGGAGGGCACGCTCCCTCTCCCTCTCGGCCGCCTCCTTCGCGAGCACGACTTGCTCGCAGAAGGACACGGCCGCGTTCCACCTACTCCCGCTGGAGACCATGGCTTGAAGCATGGTCTCCAGCGAGAGGGTATCCACGCCCAGACCCACTACGAGGTCCCGGCGCTGACTCGCCCACGCTGAGCACTCCACCAACGTGTGGAGTGCGGTGTCGTCGTCGGAAACCTCGCAGTGTTGACACCGGGGTGTGACCTCACGATGGATGCGAAACAGATAGCTACCGAAGCATCCATGCCCGGTAACGATCTGCGTCGCACGATACGTGAGGTCACCATGCTGCCTCTGCAGCCAATCGTCCATGATCGGTCTCACCGCCGCGATGATGGTGGCACCCCACTTGGGTTGCTCAAGTCGCACCCTCCATGACTCCATGAGATCCTGGCGGAGTTGGGACCGCCGGTCATCGATTTCTCGAGACGCAGGCCTGTGGTCCCGCTCCAGCGCCTGGACGCGAGAGCCCTTGCGTCATTGTTCCAATGGCGCAAGGGCTCTCGCTTCCAGGTCCCATGGAGGGGTCCCGGCTAGGAGACATGCAGCCTCTCCGGAGATCGTGCGGTAGCCCCTTATTGTTTTGACGGCCAAGGTCCTCAACGGTCTGTTAAGGAGCGTTGAGTTGTTGGCCGTCAACCGCGCCGCCCATACGGGAGCCCCGTATAGGGCCATACTCCGCACGATCCCCAGGTACAGTCTCCTGCAGGAAGCGTTGGGTCCCTTTAGGTTGGGCATCAGTCGCGAAAGCGCGACCGATACCTGTGTCACCTTGGGGACCAAACTTCGGAAATGTGGTCCGAAGTTCCATCGGCTATCAAGTACGATCCCTAGATACTTCATCGAGGGCTTGATGCCGATGCTAACGCCTCCCACATTTATGCTGGAACCTTCAGGTGGACCGTTCCGAGGTCTGTGAAAACACAGAACCTCGGACTTGTGCAAGGCCACCTCCAGTCCCAGCCGCCGTATCCGACCCACGACTTGAGCAACACCCGTCGTGACCTTGAGTGCTGCCTCCTGGTACGTTGCACCCCGCGCCGTGACGAGGGTATCGTCGGCGTAGCACGTTACGCCGACGCCCTCAGGCAACGCACCCCGCAGCACCCAGTCGTAGCCGATGTTCCACAGAAGCGGCCCCAGGACCGACCCCTGCGGAACACCGCACGACACATCTCGCCGAGCTGGCCCGAGCCAGCTGGGGAAAGCTATGGCCCTCTCAGAGAGATAGGCCCCGACAATACGACGGAGGTAGAGAGGCGTTTCGTGATACACGAGCGCCTCCCTAACGCAGCTCCATGGCAAGGTGTTGAACGCGTTGGCGATGTCAAGAGACACCGCCACCACCACCTTGCCCTGTGAGACTGCTTCCTCCGTCAGGCTCTTGACGCGCAGGATCGCGCTCACGGTGGAGCGTCCCCGACGGAAACCGTACTGGTTGTCCGCCAGGTCTGGCCCCACCGTCGAGAGATGCTCGACGAGGCGTTCTGCGATAATTCGCTCAAAGAGCTTACACACCTCGTCGAGCAACACGATCGGCCGGTATCCGGACGGTGAGTCCACCGGCCGCCCCGCCTTACGGATCAGGACCAGTTTCCCCGTCCTCCACACCTTGGGAAACTGGCCCCTTTCGAGGCATGCGCTAAAGAGCCCCATCAGTCGAGGCCCGAGTTCTTCGAGGGCCAGGACCCATGCACGGCCAGGAATGCCGTCGGGTCCGGGGGCAGTGATTTTCCGGCGTTTAAGCCGGAGTACTGCCGCACCTAGCTCCCCCACCCTGACTTCGGGTACGTCGTCTTCACTGATGCTATCCGCGTCGGGCAGAGACGGAGCCATGCGCGGAGGGACGTGCTCCTCCGCGCTCGTCGGAAACAGGGAGCCCATGACCCGCTCCAGCTGCTGCGGCTGGAGACTCTGGGTCAGTGGGGGCGCCCTAGGTCGGAGTTTCTCCCTGACCTGTAGGTACGGGCGCCCCCATGGGTTCTGCTGCAGGGTTTCCAGGAGCTCCTCGCGGGCCGCCGTCTTGGCCCGCTTTATTGTCTCCTGGAGATTACCTTTAGCCTCCCTGTAAGCCTGATAAAGCTCCGCCTCTCGGGTTGCCGCGTCGTCTGGGCGGCGATGCCTCCGGCGAAACCTGGTGTACTGGCGGCGGGCGGAGATGCATGCTGCGCGCAGCTGTGCAATCTCCGGCGACCACCAGTACACCTGCTTCCTTGCCGGTCTGGGTGTAACCCTAGGCATCGCCGCATCCCAGATTTGCGACATGGCTCTCCTGAACCACTCCGCCTCGGCATCCACATCGGTAGGCCGGTCCGGTGCCGGAATCCAGGCCTGCACGATGGATGCCTCCAGGAGAGCCTCCCGATCCAGATGGTGAAGTGCCCAACGCGGATCCGGGGGATTTTCTACCGGCTGTGGGAGGTCAGGTGGGGGGACGACATCGAATCGGATGTACCGATGGTCCGAGTGCGTCTCCTCACCCTCCTCCACGTGCCAGCCAGTAATACGGGCGGCGAGGGCAGAGGTCGCGAACGATACGTCCACGACCGAGCTGGTCCCCCGCCGCCAGAAGGTGGCGACATTCCCCCGGTTGAGGACCTCCAGACCACGTGTTCTGGTCCAGTCCTCAAGAAGCCTCCCCTTGTCCCTGGTTTCCCGGGAGCCCCACGCCTCACTCCAGGCGTTGAAGTCTCCCAGGAGCAGGACAGGGCGAGGACGGCACGCAGCGAAGACGACGTCGAGCTCAGTGAGCCATAGCTCAAACTGAGTCTCGTCCAGTGTCGGCGAGATGTAGGTGGCCACGACTGCCAACCCGTCATATTCCGCCGCAACACACCCGCGGCCCCTTGCAATGATAGCAAGGCGCGAGTTGTCTGCGGCGGACCCCCCGAAGATAAAACAGGCCGAGCCGTCCTCGTCCACCGGGCTTCCCGGGTGGACGTAGTACGGCTCGGCGACCACGGCCAAGTTTATGGACCACTGCCGGATGCTCTGGTACAGAAGATCCTGAGCAGCGCGGCAGCGGTTCAAATTAACTTGCAGGATGCGGATATGGGCGTCAGACATTAATGGACGTCCATATCAGCATCCCGCCGAGAAACATCTGGCCGTGCAGTAGCGGCACCCCCACCGCTCTCAGCGGACGGACGAGGCTTTGGCCTCGAGGCGGCGCAGGTTGTGCTGCCGACCCGGTGGTCCGCAGTTTTGCCCTCCGCCTCGCATCTAAAGCAGCGAGGCGGGGCATCACAGGCACTTGCCTTGTGACCGGGCCGGCTGCAGCGGAAGCACCGATCGCCCACGGTGACTTCCGCTGTGCACTGCACTCCGACGTGCCCCACCGCCATGCACCGGAAACATCTAGTTTCCCGGGCACGAAGGAGGTGCACCTGCGCCTTTAGGAAGCCCCCTACGAGGAGGCTTCGTCCGTCCGTCACTTTCAGTGCCGCCGCGACGGGGCACTGGACGACTGTCATCCCATGACCAGTGGTGCCGAAGGAGATGTCTCCAGCCTTCACCTGGTCACGGGGGCAGCCGCCCGCCTCCACGACGGCGGAGATTACTTCCTCCGTCGTGGCCGCGTCATCCAGACCCGTGATGCGCAATGCAGCGCATTTGGTGGGCCTGGTGACGCGGACGGCTTCTGCGTCCAGCGCGTCCCTAAGCTGCGCTGCTAGGGCGTCAGCTTTAGGGCCGCTGGAGGCGCCGGAGACCTCGAGGAGGCGAGCCCCGGTGCGTGTCATCTTGCACCGGAGAATTTTTTTTAAGTCCTGTGATCACCAATGTCACAATTTCTCTGTGATATTTTTTAATTTCGTAATCTTCATTAACGATGCTATTAATCGCAACTACAAATTAATGCAAAAAACATTGTTAATTAAATAAAATAAGCTAAGTTTTAGTGAGTCATGGTTCACAAAAATATTGTTAGTTAACTTTGACACTTCATTTTGAAAAAAAAAATGTACTACACTACCCTTGGCAAGTTATTTCAGAAGATGGCGCATTTAATCAAGATTTCAAAATGGTGCAACACTTGCCACTTTTCTTGCTGTTAAAAATTTTATTTCTTATTTTTTGCAAATTTAACTCATTTCAAAAATAATAATCAGTTTATAAAAAACTGATAGAATGAGATAGTTAGTGACGCTGAGAGTCTGTCAAGAATATCCTGACAGATGGATCGAACGCAGTGGTTCAATTTTATGGCCTCCTCGTTCCCCCGATCTAAATCCAGTTGATTTTTTTACTGGGGATGCATAAAAGAAAAAGTCTATTCGAAACCAATACAAAATCGATCAGAACTTCGCCAGAAAATTGATGCAGCATCAGAAGAAATAAATGCAAGGAGTTTGAAAAGGTTTGTCGTAAGGCGTTGCAGAGCCTGTATTCGTGCCGGAGGCGAACAATTCGAACATTTACTTTAGTTTAAGGAGAATAATTAAATAAAAAGTTTTACGATGGTTCGTTCATTATAATTATTATTATTATGTTTTTTTACAATAAGATTGGTTATTAACTGACTCAATTACCTCTTTGCTTTAAATAATAATTTTATTTCATAACAAATTTTATTAATATATATATATCCTATATATATTAATATATATATTAATAATAGTAATATCCTAATGTTAAGTTGTTCAAAATGAGCTCAATTTGCAAAAAATAAGAAATAAAAATTTTAATAGCAAGAAAAGTGGCTAGTGTTGCACCATTTTTAAATCTTGATTAAATGCGCCATCTTCTGAAATAACTTGCCAAGGGTAGTGCAGTACATTTTTTTTTCAAAATGAAGAGTCAAATTTAACTAACAATATTTTTGTGAACCATGACTCACTAAAACTTAACTTATTTTATTAAATTAACAATGTTTTTTGCATTAATTTGTAGTTGCGATTAATAGCATCGTTAATGAAGATTACGAAATTAAAAAAATCACAGCGAAATTGTGACATTGGTGATCACAGGACTTAAAAATGCGACCAAAGGTGTCGAATTTCAACTTTTTTGAAAAAATGTCTATTATCGCTGAACTGAGTGTTATAGATTTTTTTTTATTTTTCCCAGAACTGGTGTAACTTGGCCTTTCATCTGGTCCCAGATTATCGTTGAGTTTTGGGACACCTGTATAGAGATTTTCAAAAATCTTTGTTAGGTAGGTACAGTTCGCGAGGGATAAGCGGATCTTTGCATTTGTGCGAGTGCTGTGTAGGTACGTGAACGTATATGTCACCTCTTTTACACACACATGTGTTGTGCAGTCACGAGCATAAATATGTTACTATGGACAGATCGGCAATTTTATCTGACCCAGGAACGAGTCCAATAATGTCTGTCTGCACGAAGGGAGCAGTAACGTCTGATCGTTCATATGCAGCATATTAAATTGACAACATTCCAAAACAAAATTATGTGACGATCTTAACTTCCAAAGTGGAGAACAAAAATATCTGACGTTTAATAATTGTACGTTTCTTTTTTATTTGAATTAGTTCGTCCCATCTCTTTCATTAAATTGCATTTATCTCTGTCATATCGTGCGTGACCACATTGATCTGTCATTTGTTTCGAATGAAATTTTAAAAACGTAGAATAATAATAATGTTACTACGTGAAAAAATCACACCACCGCCTTCATCAGCGTTCCCCGCTCCCACATGTTTATTAGGACCATTACACTAAAATGTTCAGATTTTTTGCTGTATAACCGATCTGCTACATCAAGTTTACAAGAAGATGTTTTTACCTTTAATTTCTATCTAATATTTAATCAAATTATATTATTAATTTCTTTTTAAACCTATTTATTTGCAATAATCACAGTATTTTATTTGGATGTTTCTATCAACATGGTGTCTATAGTCCGCGGATCGGTCGAACGACTGATATGAGTGACTCTACCTTACCGTAGCGCTCGGCAGAGTTTGTCGTTATCCAATGATACCGCAGGAAATTTCAAAAAATATGTAATATGATGTCGACCAGCATGCCAAATTTGGTCAAAATCGGTCAAGCCGTTTCGGAAGAGTAGATTACAAACGATTTACACTTGTCGCCTAAGATTGAGCTCCGCTCAAAAAGAGTTTTTACTCTACTTTTCGTGGTCACTCACACAAATGCAAACCTCTGTTTATTCCTCCCGAACTGTATGCCTACATAGCGATTGCATCGCTTACGAAAAAACTATTTCAACTTACAGTATTTATTTATTTACGGGTCATAAAGGAGGCTTCTACAATGCCACAAATGTGATAATTGTTCACTGCCGCATTTCGAAAAAAAAAGTTCCTAACCAAACAGACTTTCACAATTTCATTCAAGTTAATATTACTCATACGGAGGCATTAGCATACGGAGGCTGCGTCATTCACATGTCAAGTTGGGTTGGGTTAAAATATTCAAAATATGCTGCTCATTACCGTTTCATTTCTACTCTGAGAGCGCTTCTTTATTAAAATACATGGTATAATATTATGTATTTTAATAATAGTGAAATTATAAGAGCCACTTCAGCCGTGTTGAAGTAGGTAGAAGTCTAGTAATAGACTTCTCATGGACCAAGGGAATACATTACCGGCACTCCAAAAAAAAAAATTTAAAGTTAATTCAGTAAATCTTTTATCTATGTCCTTTATTTTTATTCAGTTCAACAGTAGTACGCCTAAATTTCAAAACTACGCACTGTATTAAACTAGTAAAAAGATCAAGCAAGTAGAAAACCTACAAATTATTTTTTTGCAAATAAACATATCTACCTTATCTTATCATATTTTAAAGCTTAGAAGTCATATAAAGGCTGTAATATTGGTACTGTCTATGTAAACAGTATGGCGTAATTTCCTAGATTCGTTAACGTTTTATTTACTCACATTTCTTTTACGTGATTAATAAGACCGCTATTAATGGTCATCGTCAAAGACCTTATAATACAACGGACATAGGATCTAGAACAAATCGCAAGAAAATAATGTCCCGAGTCGACCTATACATTATACATAGGCATACATAGATATAAACAAATTTCATATTAAAATTTAAACCTTGATTCAACGGAATAGTGTTCACTTTTGTTTGCACTAATTTATCGCATTACGTAGCTTCTATCTGTCCGCCTGACTAATTCACCTTATGCAGCTTATACTTGAACTACGTGAACATAGAAACAATGGAGTAGGTTTATTTTGTTAAAGTCTTTTAAGGATTCCATGATATGTACCTACGTAGGCGTAATAATTAATGTAAGACTACAATAAATTCCATAATCTTATAAATTGTAATTACTTGTTTATGTTAGACGAAATAAGCTGAAAAACTAATTAACGACTGACAAAGATTTTTTTTTTCGAGTCAGTTTCATAATAAGTAACTGTAGTGTATGAATAACAAAAAGGGAATTAATGAATTTAACTAATTATAATATTATAAATGCCAAACTTCTTGCGGGTGTCAAAGTTCTTCCGCTTTCATTACTATTTTCATAACGCTATGTCGCTACGTCTACTACAAGATAGCCGTGTTTCAAGTGACTGAATTAGTTGCTAAAACTGCGCATCATTAATTTATTTTTATCTTATGGTTAATTTTTGGGATACGAAATTATTGGCTACTAGCTGATCACCGTGACTCCGCCCGCGAGATATAGTTATCTCGGCCCCGATTCCCGTGGGAATACATTACCGAGAATCCAAATAAAAAGAAAATAACAGTACATACACGAAATAAAATGACATGTGTAATTATATTTATGACAAAACAATGATACCCTGTGAAAATTAAAAACATTTTTGGGCTTATCTCCTCCATTCAATCAAGGGATTCTTGTACAAGTTTCATAAAGATCGGACCTCTTTTTGTTATGTCCATAAAATGAGCCGAACAAACAAGATTGTTATTTTTTGGATCAAAATATTCTTCTCGCCGTGCTAGGGCAATAATATTTTTCCATTGTGCACAGTGTACTGGATCCCGAGGAAAACTGAAATAGATGTTGGTTCATATAACGAAAAAAAAATCATAAAGAGCCAAGGCGGCTCCACTATAATCTTTGTTCCAAATAGTTTTATCGCTATCGGTAATCCGAATAAATCTGAATGGTCATTTTGTTAGTACATTATTCAGTGAAAATGAAATGGTCTCTTTCTTTTTACTGAGCTTGGGATGAGTTCGAAAGAGACAGATAGGTACTTCGGTATTGGACTGGATTGCAATATTTACTTTTGTCTTTTAATTTATTATCGACAAAATACCGTATTTTAAGTGAAATAATAAATTGCAAATAATAAAACAAAAGCTTATTTACTGAAAATATGATACACCGTCTTCAATTTGCTTTTTTTTCGTAGTTTTTACACGTTTTTACAATACAGTACGGCATTGTGCAACGTGTTGTCGTTCAGTTGTCAAAATCAAGACTGGCGCGCGATTGTTTCTCTTTTAGCGTTTTGTTTCTCTTTTAGTTCGGACACTTTTGAGCGATGATCCGAAATCCATTGTATTTAAAATCATTGGTCATCGTACCAAAAACGAAAGAGAAACATACATAAGTAGGTATAGTCACGCACGCCTGTTTTACTGAAGAAGTAGGCTTAAGCATTTTATACATCCAACAATAGTTAACAGAGAGCGAGCGCCCGAGCCGTTGTAAAACTTAATGATGCTACATAACCTCAGTTATATAATACAACTAATGAAATATATACAAAAGTAGGGCCTGCATACTTTTACTTCAAAAATTTCAGAACAAGTTGACCGTTGAAAACAAAGCAATTTATTCGTTTCAGTCAATATAAAGAAGATTTTGAATACGAAACGCGCGATGGTAGATGTTAAGTACGAGTAGGTATGCCGGCAATGTAAAATTCTTCCGGAGTTGAGATTATTCAATAGGTAATTGTATCGACTTGAGCATGTTAGTGAATGCTGATTATGCATTATGGATATAGCTACTTTGATTATGTGTTCAATATTTGTTGTTAGGTTGGTTTGTTCAGAGGTATCACGATATAAAGCAAGTGACAGATCCTGATTAGTTCCTGGGCATTTGTCTATAGATAAGGAAAACTCGACATATACATACATATTATACATAGAAGACACCCAAACTTCGAAACAAATATTTGATTCGATCCGGAATCGAACCTGGGACCTCAGGGACGGCAGCCGCATACTCGTACCACTGCGCCACTGAGGCAGTTAATTTGTCTAAATGTATCTCAATAGGTAATAAGATCCCGTGGGGATTGGAACTAAGTAAAATTGAACGCAGTGACACATGGCTATTCACTTGTAAGTGAAACATTAAAAATATGCCGTAACATTTAAGTTCCGCTTTACTTAACTATGTAAATTAGTAAATTAGACAGGATTATAAAATTAAGTTGTTTGAGACACTTTCTATGCCTTTATACGGCTTATATCCGATAGTATAAATTAAAAAATAAGTAGTTGTATACTATTCTTAGAAGATATAGGTTAAATACAGAAGTAAAATACACTAATACAAATAAATTTTACATTCTTGTGTAGGTAAGTGCTTTTTGCCATATATTGTCCATTACCAGACGCCCTGGGCACACATCCTTGGAAGGTCATATGTACGTAGTTGCCTTACTTGTAAGAGAAAAAGGTTTATTTCAGGAAAAGTCCACGAGATCGAAGACGAGGACGTCCAACAGTCCAACGCACAAACACCCACAATTATTTAGTCATACGCATCATATAATAAAAACTAGAAGTACCTAACTACTCACGTACGTAAAAGTATGTCTTTCCCCCAAAGGGATAGGTAGATAGATGGAACGTGGAACATTTATGTTGGTACGAACCTCATTCGTTAATTGGCAGGAGCTCAATATGTAAGTAAGGCTGAGATGGACCCGGGGAATTTTGGTACAGTCCCTTAATACCCTCTCATTAAATATTAAATAGAACATGATGTAACACATACCTAAACAAAAAATTCCTGAGAAGCTATTGAAACAACAACTATTTACAATAAACCAAAGTCTATGCTATTTACAAACTGATAGCTTATAAGTATTTTTTTTTTGGACATTCTCACACAACTTCATCTAGCCCAAACTAAGCTATAAGCCTGTGCTATGGGATCTAGACAACAGATAAACATACACATATATTTCTAAAAGCATACATAATATACATAGAAAAGACCCAAACTCCGTAACAAACATTTGTGGATCACACAAATATTTGAATCGACCCGGGAATCGAACCCGGGACTCCGGAGTCGAAAGCAGAAGCACTACCGACCACGCCACCGAAGCAGTCAGAAGTTATAAATAGGTCCTAACACAAACTAATAGAAGATCGTCAATTTCGTTAAGCTTGCGTATCAACTTCATCAAATTTGAAACAACCAGTTTTGCAAGACTCATGCTATATCTAATCATATAATAATAAATAATAAACGGAAATAAAACGCCCATTGGCATAGTAACAACGGCGAAGCGGGGAGAATTACGTGTGTGCAAAAAATCAACGAGTTTACACCTTTTCGGACATCTACGACCACCTGCGTGTAAACGTTTCTAGTGATGTCACTGAGATGTAAAAAAGTTGTGGTGTGGTCATGAACGAGGCTGCTAAAAGGCTATAAGCCTTCACCCGTCCATGGGCCCAAAGCTTACCAAAACTAAATTTATACCGAACGCTCGGATCAAATTCTTCATCTTTTTTATTTGGATTTTAGTTTTACCTGATCTGTAAGTATTATAGATTATTTGAAATAGATAAGTTTCATCTATACACACCCAGCTATTTTTCAGTCTTTATAATATTAGTATAGATTTAGATATAGATTATAGAAGTGGGTTTAGATATCGTACTTATAAATTTATCCAATTAATCAAACTTTGATTACAGCTCTAAAAGGCCCATCTTAACATGGTACCTATTACATATGGCTGGTTTCGTATAAACCGCTTAACCTTCACTTCCACTAGCAAATCGTTCTAAATGGTACTATTTTTATCGATCAAAATACTTGTGAATCTATGAATCTATATATAGAAATGGGGAATGTCCCCCTTAGCTCTCGAGAACTGCTTATGCTCCAATGATGGTTGACCCCTCTATGGATAGCCCTCGATCTGGAAGCAAGCCAAAAAATCGAAAATTTGACCTAGCCCTAAGGGGTTAAAAGTTATAGGCAAAAACCTATGGCGTGGTGCGTCGCAAAGCACCGCGCAAGACACCGTACTAGTAAATAAATAAATTGGCAAAGTACAATGGTCTGCTCTCACACAACCCAAACACGCATAATTATATCAATTTAGTAGTTCATAGTGATATTAAGAACAAGTTATCCATCACGTTTTGTACGCGGGTACAGGCGGGTACATCAAGTTTTTGGCACAATGTCGTAGGTACTACTCATAGGCAGTTCAATGCCACCGCACGGACCGTGCCAGGTGGTAGCCGCCAAGGAATTAAAGATAATGGAACGTGTAATACTAGTAGACAAGACACTGGTATTCGTATCGTATGTTATGAATATCAAGCATCACGTTTTAGATATAGGTAAGTACCTACATAGTTTGTTTGTTTGATCTCTTTTTTAGTGGATGTAATTTGTAGGTCATTTGTATGCCCTATGGTCGAACAGTAGACCTTACGCACATTAAAATATTTTTTTGGAATTCCCCCTAATGGACGCACGACACAAAATTATTGTCCAATATCAAAATGTAGACGCTTCACTCGCTCTATCAATTAATTTTCTTGTACACGTGATGCTATGCCGCTTTAGTCATTAAACAAATAAATAATAATAAATAAATGGTTTATTTACTCGTATTTGCAATCCACAAACTAAAAACATTTGACAGTTGTAAATGGTAATTCAATTAATAGTGACATGATCGGTTTAATACTTTATCTGCCTGCGAACTGCTACTAAGAGTACGATATCCGAGTAGGGCCAATTATTCGAACGAACTGTAAATGTTTGCTTTCGAGTTCGAATGTGTATTAAGTATTTTTTATCCACAGCGCAACAAATTTTGGACCTGTGCTAATGCAACAAACTTTACTAAGTATTATAGACTAGACGACGCGGAGACTTTGAGTGGAAATAAATATTAATAATATTAAAGATACCAGTAGATACCTATTAAAAACCAAATAATTGTGGGCAATAAATAAACAAATTATTGAATAATACAAACAGTATGTAGTCTTGCTATTGTTTTTTTTCCTTGACAGCTGTTATATTGTATTGTATTACATCTAGTCGCAAAGTATCTAGATCCAGATTAAAATAATAATGACGGGCTAGTCCACGGCTAGACGTGTCATATTCTAGCCAAGTTAATTGAATACAAGATAAGTAGATACTAATATTATTTAACTTATAAAAATCGCGTTTCGATTTCAAGCTTCGATTGTTAAGATATGTGTAGCGAAAAGCAATATTTATCTTTGCTGCTTAGCTTCTATTTGTTGTAGCGTTATGTAGCCTATATTATGTGTATGCTGCTGGTTAAAAAGACTCAATACTGCTCCATAGAAAAAAAATTGGACCTATTGTTCCTGAGATTTGTGATTTCAACTAAACAATAACTCTTCATATTTTTATTTGGGTAGTATGTACAAATGTTAATATTTGATTATTTATTTATGTTGAATTGGAAAAACTCCAATTTTAAACTGTAACATGGGAACTATTTGTACTTAAATATATTTTTGATTAATCTTGTATTTTTTGTTCATGAAAAAATATCGAACTAATCAATAAAATACATTTAACTTATATAAAATTTAGTAACGTTTTAATATCCAGTTGGTTCAGTCAAGTTAATATAATCATTATAATTAACTTGTACTTTAACTTGTTGACTGAGGGAGCGAAGCGACCGAAGTCTCCGTTTCAACTTGCAGACTGGGGAGAATTTATTTCGTCTGTACCTCTACATCTCTACATCTACGGGTTCTGTCAGATCATGTTTACGGCCGTATTTATCAACCGATTTTCATGAAACTTTACACACACACTCCTTGCTTACAATGAATAACATATAAATGATATTTTTTGGATTGGATGAAAAATTAAAGAGTAATAAAGAAAATTGAAAAATAAATTTTCTAAACAAAGCTCCCGAAGTCTACGGTCTGTCAAGAAAACAATCCGTAACCATAGCAACCCATATAAATAAAATCAAAAGTCATGCAAATAAATACAATTTAAGAATAAACAAAGCCGCTCCCGAAGTCTACGGTTCACAGAACCACTAGTAATTAAGTCTTTAATACCTCATTATAAAAGTGAATAAACGGTTTTAATAACTTATACTTAGTAGGAAGGGAATGAGTTGAAGTCTCTAAGAACGATGTAAATAGCACTAACAATTTTTTTACATAATTTACGTAAGCTGTAAAATAAGTAATGTACTTATAGATACCTCCGTACATTATATATTATTTTACACACCTTCAAGCTTATGCTCGTGAATCTGCCCGCGTGGGATAGTTTGATCAACATCCCCAAAACTTATAAATACCTATCTTGTAGTAATTTGGGACTTTATATCCAACAAATTGGCAATAGCTTTTGAATATTATGAGGTAGCGCACTACAAGTTTTTGTTTAAATATTATAAATAAACAACTTACCAAGTACTATGACCTGCCACATGACGTCATGCATCAACGACTGTGATACGAACTCGTTTGAAATAAAAAAAAATAGATAGGTGTAGAAATACGGAACATTTTTTGCGCGACGACGAACGTGCACTTGACCGAATTACTTTCTAAGTATCGCATTCTCAGCCCACGTTTGGAGCCTATCATTTGGTTATTATCATACTGTTTCATCATTTATTCTATTTATGAAACCCCTTAGTACTTTGTTATGGTTTATAAATTACACGTTCGTGGTTGAACATCTGTCGAACTGTCTTTTAGGTGGATTGGTTTGTTAATGACGTACAAATTGGAATTTTGTATAAAACTGTACGGTCAGCAGATAATTATATTTATTGACTCCTCAAAGTGACTTTACTTTCAATCTAGCTGCCTATACAATATGGACCTCGGTGGAGACAGCTCACTTACACCACGGCTAAAATTGGTATTGGTCAAGTGGTATTTTATCACGCTCTGCTTAAAAGTCCCAGTATATAATGGGTCTTACGAAGATGCAATTTAATCTCACCTGCAAGTGGTGCACCTACCGATCAACAGACAATGCTCTTATAAACCTAAACGTTTTCAATAAGGACCAATAAGCCCCTAACACATAGAAACAACATTATAAGCAACTAACAACAATATTGGCGAACTGTGGATGTAAATGTACGTCTGCTTACTACTTCAGAGTCACAAGTGTGATTCATGACAAAGTCGTGTAAGCCCAAAAATTATTATCGGACTGCGTAAAATACCTATATAATAAAAAAAACTGGTAGATTTGCGTTGCTAGCTGTACCTACTATTACAGACGTATTTCATTATAGGTTGTCCTATTCAATGATAGCCGGCAATACTATCTAATGGCAGAAATAAGTAGTTTCTATGAGCCCTATAATTGTAAGACATTGAGCAATATAATGCCATTTCACTGTTTTATTGAAGTTTATAACGATAACTAGTTAACCCAATTGATATAAGTAACTTGTTATAATCATAATCCTGTTAGTTATCACACGTAAAATTATAATTAGAAATGATTATTTTCATTAAAGTATTGGCTGTTCGGAAGATAACATAATGGATAGCTATAAAAGGAATGATCTTGAATCAGGTGTGAAAACTATATACACTGATAAAATCTTGACGACGAGGTAACCAATGACGTGATGACAATTTCACTTAGTTATAGATTGGTATCTCTTTAACGGACATGTTCTAATGCTATGCTTGATTTTTGACTAAATATTATTAATATAATTGCAAAAACTACAGTCCCAGGTATTTGAACTACCGTCTTTCCTTTTAAGGTATCACATTTTCAGGGTTCACCCTCACCTGTCAGATGATGACTCTGACAAGAATACCTACTCAAAATGCTTGGAAACGGCAGAAGTCTGGCTTTGAAGGCTTTTGTCCGACCTACTTCTGTGGTTGTATAAAAAGAAAAAGAACCCCTTCTTATGAAGAATAGAGTTGATATGAAAATGGATAACAAGCAATTACCAATATTATTTATGAAACTTTTTTTTTAGGTGAAAGGGAACTTATTTACAGTAAAAATTACAATATACTTAATTATAAGGATACTAAACATATTTACATTACAATTTATCGTTTAAAAAATCCTCCGCGTCATTACCGACTGGGAAGGTTCCCAGAATGCTGGCTGTGTTGCCACGTTGAATGGCGATACTTATTCTTTGGGCCAGAAAACTATACCTAATATTATTCATAGAATTCGATTCATACCAATGAAACTAACGCACAAATAATAAAGATTTTCATATCTGAAAACACAGATAAATTAACAACAATCTCCAAATTCAACTGTTTGGCCCCCAATATAAAAGTTTTGGACAAAACTTCTTTACGCCTCCTGGGGTCCCTGATTTTAGAAGACTGCTTTTCCACTTTTATCGAGGAAAAAATTCAAAATTTTGAACAGGTTATTGATAGTCTATGTAATATCAGTATTCATTCAGCTTTCACTATTCTCCGTTTTTGTCTTTACGTAGGTCAAAGACCTTATAATACAACGGACATAGGATCTAGAACAAATCGCAAGAAAATAATGTCCCGAGTCGACCTATACATTATACATAGGCATACATAGATATAAACAAATTTCATATTAAAATTTAAACCTTGATTCAACGGAATAGTGTTCACTTTTGTTTGCACTAATTTATCGCATTACGTAGCTTCTATCTGTCCGCCTGACTAATTCACCTTATGCAGCTTATACTTGAACTACGTGAACATAGAAACAATGGAGTAGGTTTATTTTGTTAAAGTCTTTTAAGGATTCCATGATATGTACCTACGTAGGCGTAATAATTAATGTAAGACTACAATAAATTCCATAATCTTATAAATTGTAATTACTTGTTTATGTTAGACGAAATAAGCTGAAAAACTAATTAACGACTGACAAAGATTTTTTTTTCGAGTCAGTTTCATAATAAGTAACTGTAGTATATGAATAACAAAAAGGGAATTAATGAATTTAACTAATTATAATATTATAAATGCCAAACTTCTTGCGGGTGTCAAAGTTCTTCCGCTTTCATTACTATTTTCATAACGCTATGTCGCTACGTCTACTACAAGATAGCCGTGTTTCAAGTGACTGAATTTCTTGCTAAAACTGCGCATCATTAATTTATTTTTATCTTATGGTTAATTTTTGGGATACGAAATTATTGGCTACTAGCTGATCACCGTGACTCCGCCCGCGAGATATAGTTATCTCGGCCCCGATTCCCGTGGGAATACATTACCGAGAATCCAAATAAAAAGAAAATAACAGTACATACACGAAATAAAATGACATGTGTAATTATATTTATGACAAAACAATGATACCCTGTGAAAATTAAAAACATTTTTGGGCTTATCTCCTCCATTCAATCAAGGGATTCTTGTACAAGTTTCATAAAGATCGGACCTCTTTTTGTTATGTCCATAAAATGAGCCGAACAAACAAGATTGTTATTTTTTGGATCAAAATATTCTTCTCGCCGTGCTAGGGCAATAATATTTTTCCATTGTGCACAGTGTACTGGATCCCGAGGAAAACTGAAATAGATGTAGATATAACGAAAAAAAAATCATAAAGAGCCAAGGCGTCTCCACTATAATCTTTGTTCCAAATAGTTTTATCGCTATCGGTAATCCGAATAAATCTGAATGGTAATTTTGTTAGTACATTATTCAGTGAAAATGAAATGGTCTCTTTCTTTTTACTGAGCTTGGGATGAGTTCGAAAGAGACAGATAGGTACTTCGGTATTGGACTGGATTGCAATATTTACTTTTGTCTTTTAATTTATTATCGACGAAATACTGTATTTTAAGTGAAATAATAAATTGCAAATAATAAAACAAAAGCTTATTTACTGAAAATATGATACACCGTCTTCAATTTGCTTTTTTTTCGTAGTTTTTACACGTTTTTACAATACAGTACGGCATTGTGCAACGTGTTGTCGTTCAGTTGTCAAAATCAAGACTGGCGCGCGATTGTTTCTCTTTTAGCGTTTTGTTTCTCTTTTAGTTCGGACACTTTTGAGCGATGATCCGAAATCCATTGTATTTAAAATCATTGACGTAGGTACTCAAATTTACACATCCTCCGTTCAGGACAATTTTGGAAAAATGTAGAAATTTTGGGCATACTAGACAACTTAATACAAAATTCTTTGTGTAAAATTTTAAATGTAAATATTAATGACCGGGCCTGGGTCCAAGCGTCTCTTCCAGTTCGCTTGAGCGGGCTAGGTATTCGTAGAATCACAGATGTCAGTCTGCCAGCATTTCTGTCGTCGATCCATAGCACCGAAGAATTAGTCAGGAAAATTTTGTCAAATACACTGATTGATTCCGAGGTGCAATGCAAGACTGATGCCATAAATGCTTGGAGGATGTCTTGCCCCGACACTGACCTGCCCTCACGCCTAGGCTCACAGCGATTGTGGGATTCGCCGCTCTGTAAATTGAGAATGAATACACTAATTGACATTTCTGTCCATATTTCAGAGCGTGCACGCCTACTAGCTGTTGGAGAATGGGAGTCAGGGTTATGGATCCAGGCGCTCCCATCGCCCAACATCGGTACAATGTTGGACGACACAACCTTCCGCATTGCCACTTGCCTTCAGCTGGGTACACCTTGTGTATCCCCGCATCATTGCACCTGTGGAGTAGCCGTCGATAATCTGGGACACCATGGCCTTTCTTTTAGCAGAAGCGCAGGTCGTATACCTCGGCACGCTATTCTAAACGACATAATTAGTAGGGCTCTTTCCACCGCAGGTCTTCCGGCCGTACGTGAACCAAATGGTTTAGCACGAAGCGATGGAAAGAGACCGGACGGTATGTCGTTGCTACCGTGGAAGATGGGAAGGCCTTTGGTGTGGTGGTGAAGAAAGGTGCTAAGGTGTCAAGGCTACATGCGTTGACACCTTAGCACCTTCACACCTTCCAAGCACATCCGGATGTGCCGGCGCTGCTGCTGCATCGGTTGAAGGCCTTAAACGGCGTAAATATGCTAACCTAGCAGGTGATTACATATTTGAGCCGTTTGGGGTCATGGGGTCCGAGTGCTCGCCGCCTTTATGGAGACATTGCTAAACACCTAATCGATGCTTCTCAGGACCAGAAGCCTGGCTATTTTCTGGCCCAAAGAATAAGTATCGCCATCCAACGTGGCAACACAGCCAGCATTCTGGGAACCTTCCCAGTCGGCAATGACGCGGAGGATTTTTTAAACGATATTTTGTAATGTAAATATTTTTATTATATGTATATTTTGTATATTGTAATTCTTAATTTAATTCTTATACATAATATGTAAATAAACAGTTTTGTAACGTAAAAAATAAAGATTTAAAGTCATCATAACATAGTAGATACTTACCTATAAAACAAAGTCGCTCGTTCCATATGTTACTTAGATTTTTAAAACTACGCAACGGATTTTGAGTCTTTTTTCGCCAATGGATAAGAGTGGTTTTCGAAAAATGATTTTGTGTATACAATTTGTCAAGCGGGCCAACCCGCGAGCGTCCGCTAGTAATCAATATTGTACTATTTACCGTACGCATTATATCGTGTTTACATGTTCACTCGTTTGGTCAGTTCGAGCATCTTCACAAACCGGATTCATATTACTTTCGATAGTATAACCTAAGTGACAAGATGCTTTGTCAAAGTATTTCAACCGTTAACATTCCACAACAAGACGTCATCGCGTCATCCTCATCGACAGATCAGCATATTCATCAGAAGCTAAGGAGACCTAGGTAAATTTGTGACCGTTACACTTAGATCATTCTGATCACGCCTGACCAGTACGAGTATCATTGTTCACACATCTTATGCTTTATTCATAAACAACTGCAATTACATGTCCTGTTGCATTCTGCATTTAGTGGTTAGTAGGTAATGCTAATTGTAAGGTCGTAACCTGTTTGGATGCTTACTTGGAAAGTGATGCTTACTTTTCTTTCTAAAGATTTTTGGGACTTTAATTTAGCACTACCGAATCACCTCTATTTTAAAAAACTGAAATTTATTTTACATACTATAAACAATTCTCTCGAGTGACTCTATCATCCCGATTCATCCCATGAGGTTCGGTCGGGGGTTGAGATCTGGAAATTGGTCTGGAAACTATGTAGGTAATAAACTTGAATGAAATACAAGTATGCTAACTTTTTCTCATATAATTTAACAATATGAATCACAAAAACTATAGTCTTGGGCTGGACTCGAAGCAATGAATGTTCCCTTTCCAGGAGGAACATTCTACCAACTGATCAAGACACCAATGAAATATTCCGTAAGGCATAGCCATTATATCTAAAGTCACATAAAACACAGATTTACTGAAAACATTCAAGTGGTTTGTCCAGATTACATCTTTATTCATAAGCATTTGCGGTATCCAACAGCCGCGATAAACATCACCAGTTTCATTATAAAGCCACCTTCCCTGTTTTGTGAAAACAATTTATGTAAGACGATGAATCACAAAATTACTGTTGCCTAAGACTTTCTTAATGAATCAAATCTTTGATTGGAATAAAGATAAGGTGCGTCAATATTATTTTCCTTTTATGTAGTTTTGCTTTTTATTAGTATTAGCAAAGATATAAGAATACTGTTCTAGGAATGATGAATCAAGTTACAAAGGCATGATGTGTAGGTGTGATACCGCAAATTTCAATCACCATTCTTTGAGCAAGGTACTCGCTAGGGCTCCACTTGGGTTTTAATATTTTCGTTATTATTATTTCTTGTTGAGGAAAGTATTTTGGTTCAACCGCATCGCAGTTAGACTAAAGCCCTCCCCAACTAGGTTAGATAAAGAAATATTAAGAAAGAAATTATAAATTCATAATTTCTACATCGCGCTATTAAGGTTAGCGTTGGAATATGATATAAAGCAAATATTCGATATTGTCGGTATTGGTCATCGTAGCTCAGTGGTCAGAGTATTCTAGCATATTAGGCAAAGGCCGTGAGATTGAGTCCTGCCGATGACATCAGTTTTTGTGATCTATTAATAATTTCTTTCCTAATATTTTAAGAATAGTTTAAGCAAACTCATTGCTTTAAAATACAAAAATATATGGATAAAGAAATGTTTCTATGTAATTTCTTGAACAGCACTGCCTTGCTAAGCGCAAAGGCGGTATCTCAAAACGGCAGTGCATTACGTCAACAAGTCAATCAAAGCCACAAAATCTAGGATACAATGATTGGAAATTGATACTAATCATGTAATTTAAATTAAAAACCATGTCAACAGTAAATGACATAGGAGAGACAGTTAATTTGCAAACGTTCAGTGGTAGATAACTACTGGTATATTAGCCGGATGGTAAATATATAATTGAGGTGATTGTTGTACGTGCTTTGCACAATGGGTCACAGCTGGGGTTCACACGACTTTCACGAACCATTAGCCACGTGTTGGAAGGATGTTTAGAAATGAACATTGAGCAAATACTATGACTAATATAGAACAATTATTTATTATAATACTTGCTAATTTCCAAGGTTTCCCCATGTGGAATAGTTTTATAAGACCCAATTCCGACAGTTACATATTTCCGGGATAAAAGTAGTTTAAGTTACGTCTTATAAAATCAGTTATCTTCCAGTGAAAGTTTCTTTAAAATCGGTGAAGTCGTTTCAGAGACTAGCCGGCACAATCAGACCGGATTTTTTTCATGTAACGAATAGATTTACATACTTTCATAATTATTGCCTTAATGACTTTCATATGCATTTGCACATGTATAAAAAAAATATTGGTAATATTAAATTACAAATAGACCCTTAAATTTTATTATTTGTACAGATTTATGCGGGGTTAATAAAGATAATTGAACGTTAATTCATAAAATCATAACCTTACAATAATTATACACTCGCCGACATTGAGTTACATATCGGCGCGCACACATCTTGACCAGTGACCTAACGGCGTCACTTCAAATGCATTCGGTTATTAATTCATTTTCTTATCTGGTTTATCATCTTATTTCTTATTAATTACTTTTAATATTGCTGCTAGTCTGCATCCATATGTTGGAAAGCTTCTTGTGTGGTTTTAAATGACCAATGACAATTTGATTATAGAGCTTAGCGAAAACTTAAGACTGAAAAAAATGTTTGAAACACACCGAGCGCGACGCGACGGGACTATTTTGTGCTATTAGAATTACATTTTATATCACTGTTATTGTTAGACTATTTTTGATATAAAATAACGTCATCATTTACAAAAAAAAATCCAAGTGTTGTGTAGTGCCACGCATAGAATAGGGTTCTGTAGTCACCCATAATAGCCTATATAACTCCTGACATTACAGAGCTATCTAATCCGTTATAGTTTTCCTTAAAAGTTCGGTACATGGACTACCATCATGATTTTTTTCAGGTTATTTACGCCAGCCATTTCAAATTTAACAAAATTTTTTACAAAAATTTTTTTTTCATAATTTCGTTTTAGCACTTTGTCGGCGTAGTAAATATACATATCCACGCCAAGTTTTATGTTTCTAGCACTAACCGTTTGGGAGGAAAGCCGAGGAAGGACGGACATGACGAAACTAAAAGGGTTCCGAGACTATTACTACGGAATCCTAAAAACACAAAATCGCCAAAATTGCGCGGTGGTAACGTCGATAGACGTTACCAAAAAAAAAATCCGTAACTACTCTGTAATTTACAGAGATTCTAAGTGGTATGTAAATAGCACTTAAAATCAATTCCGGCGCTTCGCTTGCTCGGCTCGCGCTCTGTTGTGGTCACAGTTCTAACTTAACCTAACCCACTTCTACCCATTTCAGATACCCAGACCAGACTGAGTTGAAGTTGGTTCTGCAGCGATTTCTTTCTGTCACTAAATTCTTTAGAGCAAACATGTTGACTTTTAGTTTATTCGAAGTATTGAAAATCGGAATATCGTGTTTCGGACCGAGAACCCTTCGAGCATTTGACTCTTCGAACGTATGAAAATCGGAAAACTAACAAATCGCATTAATGACTTTCGGTAAAATAAGTTTCGTGATTTTTAATAATAGACATTACAATTCTTAGGTATTATGAAATTCGGACTTTTGAAAATCGGAACATCGAAATTCGGAATAAAGTTTTTCGGAGTATTTGGGTGTTCCCCTTAGAATCTCTGCTATCCTGTTATCCATTTCTGTTATCCTGTTGTCCATCTCTGTTATCCGAGCTAGTACTTAAGGTAGTGGTTAATTTGCTAAATATGATAGGTTGACACAAAGTTCACACCAAGAATGTAGGATCCATAACCACTCCATAATTTAAAATAAAACTCCAATAGCCAGGATAGGTGTTGTATAATTATACCACTTAGAATATCTGCAGACTAAGCTAGTATTTAAGGTAGTAATTAATTTGCTGAGTATGATAGGTTGACCTAAAGTGCACACCAAGAATTTTGGGTTCAATTCAAGCTAATGAACCTTTGGCGAAAATAATTTTACCTGGTTATCCAATGATTTTAAATACAATGGATTTCGGATCATCGCTCAAAAGTGTCCGAACTAAAAGAGAAACAAAACGCTAAAAGAGAAACAATCGCGCGCCAGTCTTGATTTTGACAACTGAACGACAACACGTTGCACAATGCCGTACTGTATTGTAAAAACGTGTAAAAACTACGAAAAAAAAGCAAATTGAAGACGGTGTATCATATTTTCAGTAAATAAGCTTTTGTTTTATTATTTGCAATTTATTATTTCACTTAAAATACAGTATTTCGTCGATAATAAATTAAAAGACAAAAGTAAATATTGCAATCCAGTCCAATACCGAAGTACCTATCTGTCTCTTTCGAACTCATCCCAAGCTCAGTAAAAAGAAAGAGACCATTTCATTTTCACTGAATAATGTACTAACAAAATGACCATTCAGATTTATTCGGATTACCGATAGCGATAAAACTATTTGGAACAAAGATTATAGTGGAGACGCCTTGGCTCTTTATGATTTTTTTTTCGTTATATGAACCAACATCTATTTCAGTTTTCCTCGGGATCCAGTACACTGTGCACAATGGAAAAATATTATTGCCCTAGCACGGCGAGAAGAATATTTTGATCCAAAAAATAACAATCTTGTTTGTTCGGCTCATTTTATGGACATAACAAAAAGAGGTCCGATCTTTATGAAACTTGTACAAGAATCCCTTGATTGAATGGAGGAGATAAGCCCAAAAATGTTTTTAATTTTCACAGGGTATCATTGTTTTGTCATAAATATAATTACACATGTCATTTTATTTCGTGTATGTACTGTTATTTTCTTTTTATTTGGATTCTCGGTAATGTATTCCCACGGGAATCGGGGCCGAGATAACTATATCTCGCGGGCGGAGTCACGGTGATCAGCTAGTAGCCAATAATTTCGTATCCCAAAAATTAACCATAAGATAAAAATAAATTAATGATGCGCAGTTTTAGCAACTAATTCAGTCACTTGAAACACGGCTATCTTGTAGTAGACGTAGCGACATAGCGTTATGAAAATAGTAATGAAAGCGGAAGAACTTTGACACCCGCAAGAAGTTTGGCATTTATAATATTATAATTAGTTAAATTCATTAATTCCCTTTTTGTTATTCATACACTACAGTTACTTATTATGAAACTGACTCGAAAAAAAATCTTTGTCAGTCGTTAATTAGTTTTTCAGCTTATTTCGTCTAACATAAACAAGTAATTACAATTTATAAGATTATGGAATTTATTGTAGTCTTACATTAATTATTACGCCTACGTAGGTACATATCATGGAATCCTTAAAAGACTTTAACAAAATAAACCTACTCCATTGTTTCTATGTTCACGTAGTTCAAGTATACGCTGCATAAGGTGAATTAGTCAGGCGGACAGATAGAAGCTACGTAATGCGATAAATTAGTGCAAACAAAAGTGAACACTATTCCGTTGAATCAAGGTTTAAATTTTAATATGAAATTTGTTTATATCTATGTATGCCTATGTATAATGTATAGGTCGACTCGGGACATTATTTTCTTGCGATTTGTTCTAGATCCTATGTCCGTTGTATTATAAGGTCTTTGTGGTTATCGGTTATTAACATGATTTATTGATTATTTGATTAACATGACGCTTATTAAGTATGATCAATTTTAATGTGTTTTCCTGGTAATTGCGACGTAAACACATACAAATATAAACATAAAGTTTATTGTTGAGATTGACATCAACAAAATAATTTATGTGTTTCCATGTCTATACATTATGGAACAGTCAAGTAATGTTCTGGGACATTATTAACTCGTACAACTGCGTTTATGTTCAAAGACTTTTTTTTTTTTTTTTTTTTTTTTATATTTGGTTCGCCAAATTGACGCCGCCCGCCTGGTGGTAAGTCGTGACGACGTCTAGCGATTGTGGGCCACTCTCACAGCACACATTACTATTGAGAGTGGCCCTCAACTTGACGACCTACTGATGTGCCTCTTCACGCTCCGCTTAAAGAACCCAGGATTATATGTGGGAGGAAACACGTGCACAGGCAGGGCGTTCCAGGCCACTATCGTTCGGCAGAGAAACGAACGTTTAAAACGTTCGGTTCTCGCGAACATGCTATCCACTGTGTGGGGGTGGCATCTCTGCCCGGCACGAGTCGTTCGGGATCGGAAGGAAGAGGGTGGGATCAGATTGAAGAGCTCTTCAGAACACTCGCCGTGGTAAATACGGTAGAATGCGGCCAAGGAAGCTATTGTTCGGCGCTGAGCTAGCGGCTCAAGGCTTCCCGTTACCTCCGGACAACCAATAATACGGATAGCCCGTCGCTGCATAGCGTCGAGAGCGTCCAGCAGATACTTCGCGGAGCCGTCCCAGAGGTGAGAGCAGTATTCGACGCAGGGTCTAATCTGCGTCAAGACGCAGATTAGACCACCGGACCAGAGGTGTCTGCTGTACAAGTACAGCAGACACCTCTGGTCCGGTGTAAAGAATCTCTTTACCTTATTCAGTATTCCTAGTTTCCGCGAAGCTAGCCCTATACATCTTTCGATGTAGTTTTTATTATTGAGCTCTCGACGAACGTCTATGCCAAGGATATCAAGGTTGTCCTTCATTGGTAATAATGCATTCTGAAGAGAGGGTAGGGGAAGGAAAGGGGATTTCTTCGCAGTAAATGGACACGCCTGTGTTTTGCGGGCATTGAACTCGACCAGGTTCTCGGTACCCCATTGAGAGATACTGTCGAGGTTACGGTCGAGATCAGCCACGAGTCGTCGTCTCTCCTCCTCAATCTCAGATCGCCCCGCCGTCGGACGAACCGAGTAACTCCCGTGCAGTGTGCTGTCATCTGCATAGCAATGAATGTTCCCGAGGGATAGCATATCATTGATATGCAGAAGAAAGAGAGTTGGTGATAGTACGGACCCCTGCGGTACCCCGGCATTCACTTGCAAGAAGCGAGAAGCCTGGCCATCGCAGAGGACCCGCACTCGGCGCTCGTTTAAAAAGCTGGCAATCCAGCTGCACAGTTGAGGAGGTAGACCATATGCCGGAAGCTTGGAAAGGAGCGAAGCATGCCAGACCCTATCGAAGGCTTTGGCAATGTCCAGGCTAATAGCCAAGGACTCGCCGTGCCTTTCCATAGCCCCACCCCAGACATGCGTTACGAATGCCAGAAGATCACCCGTTGATCGCTTTGGCCTGAAGCCGTATTGTCGATCATTGATTAGCGAGTGATCCTCTAGGAATTGCATGAGCTGCTTATTTATAAGGAGCACCTTGCAAATGACTGAGGTGACAGCTATGGGTCGATAGTTGCCTGGATCGGACCGATCCCCTTTCTTGGGGATCGGTTGTACGTTCGCCTCCTTCCAGACCTCCGGCACGAGCCCTGAAGAGTATGACAGGCGGTACAGACGCGTTAATACTGGAGACAACTCAGCTGCACATTTTCGTAGCACCACCGCCGGAATGCCGTCAGGGCCACTGGCTTTCCGCGTGTCGAGTGACCGCAGCACTGCCCGTATATCACATTGCCTGATAACAATATCAGGCATTGTGTGGCCACAGTTGGCGATGGCGGGGGGCTGCAGGCCACGGTCGTCGACCCGGGAATTAGCCGCAAAGAGGTCTGCGAGCATATCCGCTTTCTCTTGGGCTTTGTGAGCCAGTGTTCCATCTGGGTAACGCAGCGGTGGCAGCGAGGGCTGACAAAAGTTAGATTGCACGGCTTTGGCCAGTTGCCAGAATCCACGGCTGCCCGTGGGATGGGAAGTGAGCTCCTGACCAAGCCGCGCGACGCGCTGGGCATCCGCTCTCTTAAAGGCCCTCTTACTCGACTTTGTGGCCCGGTTGTACGCTGCTTTGAGGTGGCCCACGTTTGGGTCGCGCACAGCCCGGGCCCTGATCCAGGCGCGATATGCCGACTGTTTTTGTCGAACAGCTTTGGCACAATCTCGCCCGAACCAGGGACGGGCTCTGCGGATACTGGCGACATCAGTGAAAGGGATGTAATAATCCATCCCTAAACTGATCTCGCCAGCAATAGCAGAAGCACTATCCGAAGGAGCCTTTCCTACAAAGCAGCGCTGGCTCCAGGGGACGGACGCAAAATAATCGCGTAGACCGTCCCAATCCGCTGACGAGTAGTGCCATAGTCGTCGTGACGTTTGCACAGGACGTGCAGGAGGTGACACCTTCATGCCAGCGTGAACAACACAGTGGTCGGAACTACCCAGTGGGGCTCCTACCGAAACACTGTACTGGGCTGGGCGACTCGTCAGCAGTAGATCCAGCAGAGCGGGCGCGTGATCTGACCTGTCTGGTATCCGGGTGATCCCGCATACCATCTGGGTCAGACCGTGGGAGAGAGCGAACGCATGGGCGGCTCTACCCGCATGATCAGTCTTGAGGGACCCCAGCCATTCAATGTGATGGCCATTGAAGTCCCCCAGAAACACTAGGTCAGCGTTCGGGAACCGCACCTGCGCTTCATCAGCCGTCTCGCTGAGGTACTGGAAGAGCTTTGTTGTCTCAGAATCCCCTGTGTGGGATCGGTAGACGCACACGTAGATCTGGCTCATAGAGCCATGGTCTACGTGCAGCCAAAGGACGGAATTGGAGGGGTTCTCTAGGCAGCGCAACCGGCGGCAGCAAACATCCGCCCTAACGAACACGCACACCCCGGCTTTGTCTCGAAATTGTTCCTCGATGACATAGCCGGGGTAACACAGGTAAGACGTGTCGTCAGGGCGGCGTATTTGTGTCTCCGTGAGGAACATCACAGCGGGCCGTGCCGTCTCAAGGTGGTGGTGGACGGTATCGAGGTTCGCATGGAGTCCACGGACGTTAGTGAACTCCACCTCGAAATGTGAAGTGAAGTTGTGGGGTTTCCTAGGGCCGCTGTGTAACGTTTATTTCTTTTTTGTTGCACTGCCATTGTAGATTTTGAAGAAGAAGCATGAAGACAGGGCGACATTTGGTGCAGCAGTAAGTGACAAAGCGCAGGGGCTAGCTTTGTCTAGAACCGTGTGGTTAGGTCGGAGCCGACCCGCCGGACGGAAGGGCTCCCAAACCCCCCTGATGCAAGGCCGCCGCTACCCCACACCGGTTACCACCCGGAGCGGCGATCCCACATCAGGATTATGCGCAACATGTGGGGCAGCCTCCTGGGGTGGTTGGCCCCAGGCGGGCCCCATGACTGTGTTGCGGGCGGCCGCGGCAACGCCGTTGCTAAGGGTCTCCCTGGCCGGCGAATCGACCCACACCACCCACACTAGACTCCGTTTCGCCCCCACTGGTCCCATGCCTGCTGCACCATACATCGCCCCGGGCCCGGCGGTGCAGCTGCTGAACCCCTAACGCAACCCAGCCTGGGCTGGGTTACTTGGGGGGCTTTAGCACAGCTGCACGGTGGTACCCCCCCGGACCAACACTGTTGTACCACCTGGTACCCACGTAGGGGCCGAAGCCACTCCATAGGTACCGTAAATTAACGAGCCTCGTCCGTTTATCAGCAGGTGCGCCACTAGCAGGTGAGGTCGCTGGGGCCCTATAGATGTTGGTAGAGCCCCTTTGCACCCAAAACTTTTGAGCTTAGTTGGGTCGTGATATGTGTATTTTAGTTGTATCCCGTCTATTTCATGTCATGTGGTCTATTAATAAGTTGGACAATTTATCGCTGTGTATAATTTCAGAACTCGGAATCATAAAGAAGACTACACACAACTTTAACACTTAACACGAACATAATAAAAAGGCAATGCATATTTTATTAGATTCTTAACATTTCGTCAGACACTCAATTGGTCATAAACGCATTTCGTCAGAAAACGCATATTGTCAACAACGCATCTCGTGAGATTTGCAATTTGTCAAAGACGCAACACGACATAAGCATGCTAACCTAGCGAGCGTAACATCTACATTTTGAGACTGGATAATTTCACTTTTGTCCGTCTGTCTATTGGAATGTCTATCTCTATGTCTGTATGTATGGAAAGCCATCCCAAGGTTGCCTGTAAGAAATCACTTTTTCAATAAAGTTTATTGTATTGTATTGTAACATTCCAAATATGTTTTTAATGTCCGCGAGATCTACCGTTCGAACATGTTTGAATTCAAACCCCTTGTACAATATTAAACAATCTAAGTACCAACCTATTTTATCACGATCGCATCAAAACGCAAGTGGGCGATGTTTTGTGTGTTCTTTTATCTTCATGTGTAGGTACATAAAATGTCTTATTATTTTAATTTAGTCAGCGTCTACGATTAGATCCCAAATTGGTGCTTTCCAATAATGTTTAACAATCAGTACTGCAAAGTCATATCTGTTAGTTCGATAAAGTAAATGTTTTTCAACAAATTCAATGCTGACAGTACCTATCTAATATAAATAAAATATGCAAGCTCATTGTTATGGGTCTTCTTCGGCAGTTCACTGGTTTGATTAAGTTCAATCCTATAACAAGAACGCTCAAAGATAATCTTAAAACCTTGAGTTTGGTTTTTACATCACCAGAATTTACCTGAATGAGCCACTGCTTGTATGAGACCACATAAAATAGGAATTTTAATTGAAATGCATTTAATGGTCGAATTTTTTTGAATATGTTCAACCGAACTTTATGTTTGAATAATTGGTTAAAATGATAACTATCATCATCTACTGCAGTTTTTATATCTTTGAGCATTGAGACATAATATTTATAGAAATCGATTGGATCGATAAACCATTTTTAGTGGAGGCAGAAATATATTAAATTTGAGATTGTAGATGAAATTTTATTATTGAGAAATCCAATTACATATTTATTATCTACTACCTCGGTGGCACAATGGTACTATGCACGGACTGTCACGCTCGAGGTCTCGGGTTCGATTCCCGGGTCTGGTGGATAATGTATAATTCTCTTTAGAATTTTACCCAGATAATTATCCGAGTCTGGAACTTGTGCCCGGTAAATGGCAATAGGCTCGCCCCCTATTACATGGGACCTAACATAGCTGGTGAGATGTGGGTGTGTTTGCACACCTCTGCCTACCCCTTCGGGGAAAAAGGCGTGATGCTATGTTATGTTATGTAATTTTTACTATACCTACAATATTTTAAATCTATACTATTATACACAATTTCCCTTACAGTGCCCGTTATGTCCCGGTTTCCCCTACCTATATCAACACTTCACCGAGTCTCAGAATGAATGAACATTTACCCAATCCATAATTTTCTCTCAAGAAGTGATCAGTGTTATCGATCACACGCTAAAATCTTTCCTTTCGACAGTTTTAAATTAATATTCCATTTCACGAGGAAAATTATGAATTTTAATACCTCATTAAAATACCTATATCTAGTCAAATCTCTAAATTTGATAGCTTCGGCGACAAATTTTTTATTTCATGTTAATGACTCTCGTAAAATATAGGCTTAAATCGAAAGATTTTCATATTTTTAACACCTATAATATAGGTAAGTACCTATCTACTGTTCTCAATTTTCTACTCATAAACTAGGTCGCCGCAGTCGCGAAACGTACCGTTACGCTGCAGCATATATTTGAGCGAAGCGAGTTTAAATTCAAAATTCTGGCATCGTAATAACCTGGGTAATTCTGTAAGCTATTGATGAGTGCAAGAAAATCCGAAATCGGCCGCGAGAAACAATTTAACATAAATCGTTTGATAAATAATTTGAGTCACCCGTTGAGAGCTCCGGTCGCCTTCGGCTCGCTTCGCTCAATAATATTATAACCTTTCCGTGATAAACTTGTGCAGCTGTATGGCCGACCCACATAAGCATTTTTTTCTAATATGTATTTGTACATACATAAATAATCACGACTATTTCTCCAAAGGGGTAGGTAGAGGCATAAAATACGCCCAGCACTCTTGGACAGTAACTTAGTTGATTCCATATATATATAACGTTTATTCTGTATTCTGAATGCTAAATTCTAAGATTTTTTGTGGACCCCTATGTATTCTTACCTCATTATATTATGATTACTCTTACCTATACATGATATATTGTATATTTTGAAGTTATTTGCATATCTTCGAGGTTATTTATTTTTGAGCACTTGGAAAAGTTCTGCACTCTGTTGAAAATTGTGAAAATATAATTTAAAAAAAAAATCGACCGATGATGGGAAAGAGGCGTGACAATATGTATGTATGTATTTTGTATAGGTAGGTACGGTTACATAGAGTACCTTAGTTAAACAGTTGCTTAGTAGTAACAGAAAAATAATTGTATCGAATAATTGCAGTAGGTATTTAAGAGTACGTAACATAAATGTAAGAAGTTTATGGTACGAATTACGAGAATATAATGTAACTAACTATTAAGTTTAAGGTTAAGGATAACCTTATCGCCAATAGCGATTTCCAAGCGAGAACTTTTGAATACTATGGAATATTTATTTTACTACTATCGAAAGTAGATTTCGGTACTTACGAAATATCGAAAATTACTTTCGTAATTCGATAAAATCGCGTGTAATTTGTATATTTTTTTTACATTTTAATACAAACAAACATTATCGTTGGCAAATTAATTGATTCACGTATTTACTTCTGCGAACAGTACTATCTCTATCCGTGAGTTTTTACTAACGTGGTCTAGTTGGCGTGCAATATGTGTGTTATGTATGCCACCGGACGCGCATGCGCTGACAACACGTCAAATGGAGCGGACACTGCAGAAAGCAATCCGACCAAATGTGAAAGTTTTGTCTAGTCGAGCTTCATAGTCGTTCATTGAAAACGTATTTTATATAGCGGGCTTATAATCGACCTCGCCAAGGACGGCGTTTCAATCTAGCTTGCTCAAGTGTAAGCAAATATTATTTAACAGTAGGTATAGGCTTTCATTCAATTGGTTGTTTTGTAGCAAAAGTTTTCGGTAAGTTAATTAGTTATTTATCGTTAGTTTACGTCAACGGTTGCGTCAACGAGGAACTAGGTATAATATTTCTAGGATTCCGCCAAATTGACGATATAAAGAAGCTTCTAATGAAATATAAAAACCCAGTCCGAAGATTATGAGGTATCAAACATAAAAAAAACCAGTAGAATTGAGAACCTCCGCCTTTTTTGGATGTCGGTTAAAAATATTAATTCGGAAACCACAGAACCGGCGGACAGTTTCGATACTCATTATTAAACTATAATTATACTAATATTTATCAATAGCGAAAGTGAAAGTCTTGTAATTATTATTTCCGGGTTGGATTATTTAATTGCAATTTGTAGAATTTTAGCCAGTCATTAGAATAAAACAATATAATTATATGATGAATATGTTTTATAAGCAATGAGTATGCTAACATATTCTCAAATAATTTTACAATATGAATCACAAAATCTATAGTCTTGGACTGGACTTACGTACTAACGTAATTGCAACAATACGCACAGCCTACCATAGTAGTTAGTTCCCTCAACTACTGGTAGATGGCGCTCTGGGCGACGCCGTAAGTCGCGATATTAACACAATATGATCACAAAATTAGATGTGCTAGTGGTGTCTTGGTCAGGTGGTAGAACGTTCCTTCTGGAAAAGGGATCAGTCGCTGGTTCGAGTCCATCCAGCTCAAGACTATAGTTTTAGTGATTCATATTGTAAAATTATTTGATGATAATATAAATAGGTTATGTTGATTTTATCAAAAGTACTTTATGGTTCTTCAAGATTTCGATTGAATTGCACAAACTACGTCATCATAACGTGCCAAAGTGCAAAATCGGAAGTTCAATCAAGATTAGGTTCATACAATATTTATATAGAAAACAATGGAGTATATGATGTTGGATTTTTTATATATAATTGCACTAATTTCGCTAAATAGAACACATTAATTTATATAATATAAGACATTCTCCAAAGAGAACAGCAGTTCTCTTTGGAGACAGTCTTGAGAATGCCTCGTGAGTAGGTGAAACATATGTCGACGTTTATAATGTCTTCTATATAGCGAAATTAGTGCAATTATATATAAAAAATCCAACATCATTTACTCCATTGTTTTATCATGGACTTTCGCCAGGTAACGCCTGACTCCATTCAGTATTTATATAGAACTTACATTTGCTAAGGCTAGAACAAGCCATATTAATGTAGTTTTTCTTATATTTGATGCAACATCTGATGCCATTTTGGACCTGAAACAAAGAAAAAATATTTTAGCTAAGTTTTGTACTTAAATTATCATAAAATAACAAAACGGAATCAGTCTACAAAGTCTATTAAATAAGTGACTACCATTTGTGTTTAATTGACTACTTTTTAATGACTATTTATATGACTATAGGTAATAAATATTTGTAGTGGTAGACTGTACACTTCACTCCCTGTAGGCGTTCAGTGATTTAGATAAAGTAGGTATGGTGAGAGAAGTCACTAATCGTAAAACGTTTATGACTATAAAAGATGTATAATTGCTTTGAAGAGCATTTTAACGACAAGAGGTGCACCTGCGAGCCAAAGTGTGAAGCTTTACCGCAAGTCGGAAACGTTAAACGTTAGTGGCTCCCAACATTGGACGAATTACATAAATTATTCTTCTTCTTGGTACAGAGGATTAATATACCAACATGTTAGAGGCTCAAGCCAACCTCACATGCAAGTAGTGCACGTGTCGATCAACGGACGAGGCTCTAGTCACTGGAAAACATAAAAAAAGGTTGAAAGTTACTGAAAGCGTCTTTTAGGAGATGTAGGTACTCGTAGGATTTCAAAATCTGGACCTCTTCTGCAAATATGATCGTTTCGCGACCTCTTTGTACCGTTTGGACCTAAAAACTTGTATTTTGCCTGTACTTTAGTTTCGATTGTACCTTCTAACAAACAACGGTACCTTTTGGACATTATTTATAAATCTTCGTTTAAAAGTTGACATACAATCGTGTACAAAAGTGATACTTAATGAAAAACACAGTAAACAAACAGGAGATTTTATATTAAAATATTAACTCAATAAATAACGATAAACAGTCGAAAATTTCTAATCACAGTTGATAAAATCTATAGGTAAATATTATACTAATCGTTCGCTAACCGCTCATAGTTCACAGGATACATTTACATAAGTGAAAATACGAATGAACAAAATATACATAAAACTAGTCATGCCGGGTAAAGATAGATACCGGCGGCGGCGATGGTATACTTAATTTGCTTTCTCGTTGCGAATTATATGATCGCGGTCAATACTGACGTCAGTTTATTTCGTTAGTTCCGTTTACATTTTATAATAATGTCTTTTCATTTCCATGGAGGGGCTCGTGGGGTCTAGTGGTAACCGACAATGAGAATTGCAAAGGTTAAGCAACATCTAGTCAGGCCGGTCTTAGGATGGGTGACCATTTCTTAAGTCATTGAGACCTCTCCGTGCCTCGGACAGCACGTTAAGCCGACGGTCCCGATTGTCAAACGAACATTTATGGCAGTCGTTAGGGGTATTTGGAGCCCTAAAAAAAAATCCGACTGGTCTAACTATAGAACTTCGATTACGCCGACGGGTTGTGGAGGTCAGATGGCAGTCGCTTCACGGAAAATATCGAAGTTCAACCAAATCGCAGTTAGACTGGAAAGCCGACCCCCAATGAGTTGGGAAAATGCTCGGTGAATGATGATGATGATGTCCTTTCATTTACAAATCACAATGAACTGTAACTGCTGATAATAATATTATAAATATGTATAAAACCTGAATTTAAATTCCTTCCCTAATTGGTGATATTACATCAAAGTATCAGAAAAAAATTAATTTAGTACATTAAAAACATATTTCTAATGACAAAACATTAAAGTTTGCTACAATAAAACGATTTTTTGACTACATGCGTATATAAAAGTGAAAGTATGTAAATTATAATCATTTCCAAATACATGCCGTCCAGGTGAGGTAATACGAAAGTTGCTTGTTTTGAGAAGTTATATTATCAGTTATGTACTAGTATTAGCGAATTTCTAAATTATTCACAACAAAAACATTACAAATAGAGTATTATATAAAGTTGTGAATTCAAAGGTTTTCGTTCCGAAGCTTTATTTTTAAAAAACAATTAGCAATAATACGAATTATTAAAATTCCCTAATTGACCACTCCAGGATACGCCACTAGAATTACCTTCTGGTGCATACCAGAGACACCCGGAAATGGACGTAAGAGCGGCTGCGATTGCGCAGACTTTAAAAAAAAAGGTAAAAGTGCTTGTTTTAGGAATATGTTCACTAGTATAGTAGCATCGCTACGGACGATATTATTGTTACGAGCCGGGGTTCTACGGAATGGAAAATGCCGATCGAACTACCTCAAAACACTTTATTTATTACACTACTAATTTACACTTCACTATAAACTACACTTAAAGTCACTGAATACTTTTAATCGCACTTGAACTCGCAGGTATAACTCGTATTATCGCTCTGGAAATACTGATGATCCGCCACCGAAGTGCTCCGCCTTTATAGTGCGGTCATTACTCTAGATTACTCTGGAATTTTCACGGAAGAAATATCGCGAACATTCCACACCTTCGAGATGCTTCTAGATAACACGTTACATAGAAGTACCTTGACAGAACATTCCCGAAAGACGTTACGTAGTAGTACTGCGATTTGCTACTAGATGGCGCCGAGTTTGGTAGTCTTATTACTCGCTACGAGATGGCGTTACACTGCCCCCTCCTAAGACATGCTCGTCCCGAGCATTGTCAGGCCCATAATATCGCGCCAATCGATCCACATGAACTATCTTTGGCGCACTTCTTGGACTCTTCCGTATTCGGTAAGTGACATCGTTAATCTTGGTCACAACTCGGTATGGTCCATCCCATTTAGCTTGCAGCTTAGGAGACTTCCCTTTACTGCGGACTGGGTTATGTAACCACACTAACGAACCTTCATCGAAGCTCTTATTGTTTGTCTTTCGGTCGTAACGGGTCTTCATCTTTTCAGACATTTGTTGACCTGATTGTCTGACATGCTCATAAATGTCATTCATCCTGCTGCGCAAGTCATTCGCATAATCAGTGATATTGCGTGGAGCGTCTGGTGGTATACCGGTTAGTAAGTCGGCAGGCAACCGTAATTCTCTTCCAAAGTTCGCATAAGCTGGTGTCACTGACGTGCTTTCGTGAACCGCACTTCGGTAAGACAAAAGAAACGGTTGGATGTGCTTGTCCCAATCTTTTTGCCTGCTTTCCACAACTTTTGCCAGATATCTCTCCAATGTCTGATTAAATCGCTCCACCATTCCATCTGACTGCGGGTGGTAAGAGGTCGTTCTGGTTTTGTGAGTACCCATGACCCGACACATTTCCTGGAACACCTGAGATTCAAAATTTCTTCCTTGATCGCTATGGATTTCTAGAGGCACCCCGAAACGATAGAAGACTTCGTGAACTAATTTATCTGCCACCGTAGTAGCTTCTTGATTAGGTATAGCGAAGACTTCTGGCCACTTCGTGAAATAATCCATCACAACCATGAAGTACTTGTTTCCGCTTTCACTTTCAGGAAACGGTCCCGCAACATCTAGGGCTATCCTTTCCCATGGTGCCCCAACGTTATACAGTTTCAGTGCACCTCTGCTCCGTGTATGAGGTCCTTTCACAGCAGCACAACTCGTACATTTGCGACACCAGTCCTCAACGTCGTCGCGACAGTGGATTCAGTAAAACCGCTCACGTATCTTCAACAGAGTCCTTTTTACTCCCATATGGCCCCCTGAACATCCATTATGGTAGAGCTGTAGCACATCTGGGACCTTAACTTTAGGGACGAACATTTGCAAATGACAGCTGTCTCCTCGAGCATTTTCCCATTTGCGGCACAATACTCCATCCTGAATAACTAAACTGTCCCATTGCGCCCAATAACTTTTTGTGATTGAACTCATTGAAGCGACGTCACTCCACATGGGTTTAGGAGCACTTGCTTTAATCCACTCAAATATTGGCTTGATGTCTGCGTCGTCCTGTTGAGCATGTTGTAGGCTTTCTTTCCATTCGTCGCTCAGATCCGTTTTAAGCATCTTCACAGGTATGGCTTCCTTTATCTCCTGTTTGGCACAGTGCTTACAGTCTTCAGGGCAAGGTCTTCTTGACAATGCGTCTGCGTTGCCATGGGATCTCCCACTGCGATGTTCGATTACAAAGTCATATTCCTGTAATAGCTCAATCCATCTGGCGACTTGTCCTTCTGGATTCTTAAATTGTAATAGCCACTTCAATGCAGCATGGTCGGTACGTATAAGGAATTTTCGCCCTAGTAAATATTTGCTGAAATGCTGCAATGTCTTCACCACGGCGAGTAATTCTCTCCTCGTGACGCAATAATTCCTTTCAGGTTTCGATAAGGATTTGCTGAAGTAGGCTATAACGACCTCTCGATCTCCTTTCCTTTGAGATAACACACCTCCGAGTCCGATATCACTTGCGTCTGTGTCAACTATAAATTCATTTTCCGCATCAGGATAACCCAAAATAGGTGTATTGCACAGACGATTCTTTAGCTCCTGGAATGCGATGCCGCAGCTTCCGTCCCAGCAGAATTGTCGCTTCTCCTCCGTGAGCTTGTGTAAGGGCTTGGCAATATCCGCAAAGTTCTGGACGAATCGCCGGTAGTATGAGCACAAACCCAAAAATGCTCTGACCCGCGTCTTATCCTTTGGAACCGGCCAATCCTTGACGGCGATGATTTTCTCTGGATCCGTGCGGATACCATCTTCAGACACTACGTAGCCTAGGAAGCTTACTTGCCGTTTGAGGAATGAGCACTTCTTCGGGCTGAGCTTCAGGTTCGCGCTTCGGATCTTTACAAGCACGCGTTCCAGGTTTTGAAGATGCTCTTCTAACGTACGGCCCACGATGATAATGTCATCTAGATAGACAAGACAGGCGTCCCCAGTCAATCCGGCGAGTACAATTTCCATTAATCTTTCAAAAGTAGCCGGGGCGTTGCATAAACCAAATGGCATAACTTTAAACTGCCACACACCCTTTCCTGTGGAAAATGCAGTCTTCTCTTTATCCTTCGGATCGATTTCAACTTGCCAGTAGCCACTTTTCAGGTCTAGCGTGCTAAACCACTTCACCCCTGTCAGCATGTCCAACGTGTCATCGATCCTTGGTAAAGGGTAGCTGTCCTTTTTCGTAACGTCGTTCAGACGACGATAGTCGACACAAAACCGCATACTGCCATCTTTCTTCCTCACCAGCACTACAGGTGAGCACCATGGACTTGACGATGGTTCTATCACACCATCTTTTACCATTCCTTCAATCATGGTCTCAACTTCCTTTTCTCGTGCTACTGGCAGTCTCCTTGGTCGCTGACGGATGGGTGCCTCATTTCCTGTATTGATTCTATGCTGAACCAATCCAGTCTTCCCAATGTCAGCATCACTCGAAGAGAAAATATCGGCGTACTTGAGTAACATCTTCTTAGCCTTGTCCATTTCATTCTTCGTTAAGATGTTACGACAGTCTTCTAAAAGTGTCAACACGTTGTTTCTAGCGTCCTTGTTGACGATGTTCCCAGTACTCAACTCTTGGCATCGGCGCATCCAATCTACTTCTTCGCAAGTGCCAATCAATGTGCTCTTTTCTATCACGTGTTCCTTATCACTAAGGTTCAGCACACGTACCACTGAGGCTTCATTGGCTCTTACCAGAGTTCGGGCCATTTTCCATGGAAGTTCATTGTATATCCCTTCTATGAGTACACATCGATGTGTTCGCCCAGAATTCTGAGGGAGACTAACTGGTACAGTCGTTTCTGATCTGGCAGGAAGCACGACCTTCTTCAAGCTGTACACTTTTCCTGATAACGCTCCTTCCATGAAGAGTTCCTCTTGACCACATTTCATCGCTCCTTGCTTGACGTCGATCTCACAAGAGTTCTTCCTCATAAAGTCTAAGCCCAGTATGCAGTCGTCCATTATGTCAGCCACGATGACATTATGCAGGTAAATTCCATTGCCCAACTTTAACTGCATCTCTTTCTCTCCTCGGACGGGTATGCGCTGACCCGTGGCCGTTACCAAGTTGATGCGGTCACGGTTTGCAGAGTCCCCAAGGAACCGATTTGCAAGTCGGGAACTGACAACCGTGCGAGATGCTCCAGTATCTATTGTCAGCTTGCATGGTGTTCCATTTACCTCGCCCTTGATGATCAGGCTGTTCCCATCCTGGGTTTGTGAGATTGAAACCCTTGGGGCTCTTCTAAAATCAGCCAGCACCCGCCCCGCAGTCCTGGCATTTATTCGTTTCCCTCCTGTTGCTGGGCGGTGACATTAGCCACCCTATCCTCTTGGGAACGACTTTCTTCTCTTTCAGCAGTCCGCTTTGGGCAACTGGATCGAAGGTGGCCCCTCTCACCACATGTGTAGCACCTAGGGCTATACCTCGTGAAACGGTCGCGAGCCGGTGATGCTACAACTTCCCTGACACGGTGAGATCGATGATCCTTCCGTACTTCGACCTCCAAAGCATGAGCCAAGGCGTCTTTGAGAGTCTCATGGTGCCCGAGTCTGACAGCGGCCCTTACTTCCAGGTCGTGGATGCCGTCGATGAATACTTGCACCAGATTCCCATCGATGAGCGCAGGTACCGACTGCTATGCCTTCCGTACCAGCTTCTCAACTTCCAGGGCCCACTGTTGCAAGTTTTCACCAGAGCGCTGGACACGATCCTTCAGCTGCGCACGATACACGTGTTCCAGGTGAGCGTCACCGTATCTGGTTTCCAAGGCTTCTAGCAGCTGCTCGTAGGAAACATCGTCTCCGAGAGCTTCTAGGATGGTTAACGCCTTGTCTCGCAAACCCAATGTAAGCGCAGTCATGGCCTGGGCTTTGCTCCACCCGTTTGCCTTCTTAACGGCTTCAAACTGCTTTTTATAGGCTGACCATGAAGATGTCCCATCGAATGGCGGTACTTTAAATCCACGCGCTGAAGGTACGGCAGGTAAGGAAGTCGCAATCCTATCTCTAGCTTTCAGATTTCCCAGCTCTTTCCTCACATCTGTAATCTGGTTTTTTACATCTTCAATCCGAGTTTCGGCTTCCGTGATGCGGTTCTCAACATGATGAACTTGATCCTTCATCACATTCATCTCCTTGCCAAAAGTCGCTCGAAGATCTTTCATGAGGAGCGTCTGTTCCTCCTGGCGGCGTGCCTGCTCCTCCTTGTCACGCAGCAGCTGTTCTTCCAACCGGCGGGCCTGCTCCTCCTGGCGGCGTGCCTGCTCCTCCTTGTCACGCAGTAGCTGTTCTTCCAACCGGCGGGCCTGCTCCTCCTGGCGGCGTGCCTGCTCCTCCTGGCGGCGTGCCTGCTCCTCCTGGCGGCGTGCCTGCTCCTCCTTGTCCCGCAGCAGCTGTTCTTCCAACCGGCGGGCTTGCTCCTCCTGGTGGCGGGCCTGCTCCTCCTGGCGACGGGCTTGCTCCTCCTGGTGGCGGGCCTGCTCCTCCTGGCGACGGGCTTGCTCCTGTAGCATCGCCATCAGCGCAGCAAAGTCTGGAGGTGCTGGCGCTGGAGATACCGTGGGCGGGCCGGCTTCCACCGTTGGCTGCTCCTGACCACCCAACCTCTCCGGCGTATTACCTCCGAAGCGCCTGCTGTCCAACTCCTGCTGGCGCTGACCCCTGGTACGGACGCCCTCTGTGTCTTCTTTCGGTAACACCGGCATTGTCCAAATCCCCAATTCTGACACCAATTGTTACGAGCCGGGGTTCTACGGAATGGAAAATGCCGATCGAACTACCTCAAAACACTTTATTTATTACACTACTAATTTACACTTCACTATAAACTACACTTAAAGTCACTGAATACTTTTAATCGCACTTGAACTCGCAGGTATAACTCGTATTATCGCTCTGGAAATACTGATGATCCGCCACCGAAGTGCTCCGCCTTTATAGTGCGGTCATTACTCTAGATTACTCTGGAATTTTCACGGAAGAAATATCGCGAACATTCCACACCTTCGAGATGCTTCTAGATAACACGTTACATAGAAGTACCTTGACAGAACATTCCCGAAAGACGTTACGTAGTAGTACTGCGATTTGCTACTAGATGGCGCCGAGTTTGGTAGTCTTATTACTCGCTACGAGATGGCGTTACATTATTAAGGCATTTTATCTGTTTATGCCTATGGCCGCAGACATCACACACACATTTGTAATGCGTTTAGCTATCATAACATCGAAACGTATTTGACCGAATTATTTACACACAACATTTTTCAACTTAATCATTTCGTTTTATTTTACAGACGAGAAATAAGTCTTTGTCGTGGTATCACCAGTGCGTCTACGAGAAATAGGTCTTCCTCGTGGTACCACCAGTGCGTCTACGAGAAATAGGTCTTGCTCGTGGTACCACCTGTGGGACAAAACGAGAAAACGTAAAGTGGTTCCACGAGAAAACACTCCTTCGTTTGGACTAGATGACATTGTGCAAAAGTATTTTTATTTTATCTTATCGAATAACTTATAAATAAGACCTTCTCCTTCTATAAATAAGACCTATCCTTCTAGACATAGGAATTGGAATGTTATACCCTATTTTTGTCGTTTCAGATTTTCCTTTCTTCAATAAAAAATATACTTAATTATTGAAAGCCTGTTCTCAAATGATGCTCGTTCAAACATTGGTTACATTTTTATTATATGTATGCATAGATATTTAATTAATACGTCATAATTTAGAACTACCTATTGACCTCCTACGACCCAGTAGAGTAGGCGTGGGTGTCACACACCGTAAGTTATAGCAAAAATAGACACATAAGTTTTATAGCAATCTCATAATGAGCATCATAAAGATGTAAACCACAAGATACCTTCAAAATAATACCTGCATAATTTTTTTATTTGTTGTTAGTTGTAGGCGTAATTTTTTATTTGTAGGCGTAATTTGACTGAGGGATCGAAGCGACCGAAGGCTCTTTTTCAACTTGCAGACTGGGGAGAATTTGTTTCGTCTGTACCCATCTACGGGTTCTGTCAGATCATGTTTGAGGCCGTATTTATCAACCGATTGGCATGAAACTTTACACACACACTCCTTGCTTACAATGAATAACATTTGAATGATATTTTTTGGATTGGATGACAAATGAAAGAGTAATAAAGAAAATTGAAGAAGAACTACATGTTTCTGATATGTTATCGTACATATATGCGTAGTATACCTTCTTTGATTGCTTATTTAATTAAGTACGCACAATATGCACGCCCTCTATAACATGGGGCCAACAATTTAACGGTTGAAATGATAGCATAAGATATGGATACCTCTCTAGTCTACCTTTTTGAGGAAACAGGCGTGATCCAACATATACTTAACGAGACACCATTATTAACCGACTTAAAAAAAGGAGAAGGCTTGCGACTGGATGACCCCATTTTAATTTTTTTAATGAAAACACTAGGCTTCTCGTGTTGTCCCATTTTAATTTGGTGCCATTCCGGTATTCAGAGTATTTGAATTAAAAGCTATGAAACTATTCATCAACGGAAATATTTCATGAATAAGTAGGTATATCAGTCAATCTAGGTATGCAACAGAATAAATTGTGTGTGTAGGTACATTTAATTACAATTAATTTATCGAAAAATTTATACGAGTTTTTTTCTCAAAATTCCTTTTTACGTTACAAAACACCTATGATCAATTATCATGGAATAATATCCTTCGTTTAGTAACGTTATCTCAAATGATTTACTTTCTTGTATTATCTCGAAATACTTACCCACAATTAATAATTCCTTGCCCTACGGGAATGTTGCCAATTAAACAGATACTCGTACAAAAACAAGATAACACTTTGGTAATTGGATGTCCAATTCATATAATTAATAGGAGTTTCTCATCATTGAATTACTCCCTTCAATCTTAACTTACATAAGATTCGAAAAAAAATGTAGAATGTATGTATAAAAATATTTAATAAAATTCCGCAGGATTTGGTTGACATGGCATGGAAAAGTTTAAAATAGTAGTGAAAAAATGTTTGATGAAGAAAGGCTACTATAATGTAGACGAATATCTTAATGATAAAAATGCATGGTCACCCTAATCTTCTGTTGTTAGCCACTCGTACAATACAATATAAATTGTAACACAATGTAAACGAAACAATATTAAAAAAGAAAATGGATAATCTACCTGAGTTTCTTGCTGGTATCTTCTCAGCAGAATCAACTTACCGAACCAGCGAAAGAATCATTTTCAATTGTTATCTATGTACTTAATTTAGTATTTTTATAATATTGCTTGACATGAAATTGTAAAATATTGACATTCATATGTGCTCTTTATGTGCCTAAACTGAATAAACGAAATTGATTCTTTGATTCTTGAATCTTCTTTGATTCTTGGATAATCCTTGAGTTCTTCATGACCTCGAATGATGTGCTATTTTTTGTTTGTATGTTAATTCAGTACATGGAAATAGCAAAAGGATCGCCCCTATCAGGTGGGACCAACTGGCGAAATATTGGAGTAATAAACCCCTCTGTCTGTCAACGATTATTCTAAGTTGTGCTTTGATTTAAAATAACCGAATCAAAAAGTCACTTTTGTTAGCTCTTCAATTAATTAACTATTAATAGGTAATAAATTATGCACATTATCTGCTAACATTATCAGTAACATATTTCTTAATAAATTACCATATTATGCTAAAAAAATAGTTAATAGTAAACAGCGAACATTTATTTGGAAAACATACTCGTATATAATCTGTATTTGGGCACTTTCTGACAGGTGACGACACGCCATTTTGCCCTATGGTAGTAGTTTTTTTTTAATTCCGCGGCCCAAGGCTGGGCACGTTGCCAGGAATCTCTGGTGCATTGTAGTAGGTAGTCTAGTGTAAATTAGATGCTTGTAACCAGAGACGCCCGGCAACGGACGTTAGTACGGCAGCGGCCTTGGCCGCGGAACTAAAAAAAAAAAAAAAAAAGTGTAAATTAGACCACTTGTATCCAGCCAGCAGCGTGGCGCCTAAGTAATAAGTATTTTAATGTAGCTACTCAATAAAAATGCCACTATCCAGATTGTAAATCCTACTAATATTATAAACGCGAAAGTTTGTGAGTGTGTAGGTATGTATGTATAGATGGATGGATGTTTGTTACTCTTTCACGTAAAAACTACTGAATGGATTTTAATGAAACTTTACAATACTATAGCTTATACATCAGAATAACACATAGGCTACCATTTATAAAGATATTGTGTGAATTGTTCAAAATATAACGCGGCGCGACGGGAACGTGAAAAAATCCAAATTACCACGCGGACGAAGTCGCGGGCGACCATTAGTACGATATAATACGATCTGTTTAATAGCTTTTTAAGTCGGTGCAACAGCAATTGTGAGTTATTCAAAGTTAACTTAGTTGTCTATATTTTACTTTTTACACGAGAATTAACTCGAAAAGAAAACGACAGATATGCATAGGTTAGGTACATACCTTTTTATTGCCTGACGTTTCGACCAGGTAACACCGGCCATGGTCACAGGCTGACTTAGTTGTGTCGATTTCTATTCAGTCTAGGCCAATGAAACTTTACATTAAAAAAATATAATTTTCACGTCTTATAAAATCCTGACGCCATCGCATCCCAATTTTAAAGTTCAGTAGGAAGTAACTGGGTAATTTATTATTAATAACTGATATTTAATATCTTAAATAAGTACTAAGTTACTAAGAAATAAATTATCCATCGTAGGAAGCCTTTTGATTTGTTAAGCGGTACGAAGTTCGCCGGGTCAGCTAGTTAATAAATATAGCACAATTTGTTCCAATTCAACTTAAAAATTACTACTCTTTTCGGTGATTTTCACGATCTGGGCCCTTAAGACGGAGCGTAGCGGAATCTTCTCTAAGATGGTCCCAATCGAAAATGTAAGTATGTAAAACGATACCTGTCGCAATTTTAAACCTATCGACTGGAAATTTGGCTGCAGATAGACCACATTAACGTGCTTTGCTGTATAGTTTATGGTATATGTGGCTGTTATAGTTTTTGAGTTATTAATTACGTTCTTCGTCTTATTTATTTCGACGTAACTGGTTGCGTTCAGGCGAATACCTAGTTATTAATCGGATTTGGTTAAAATGTAGGTACTAAGAAAATGTTCCTCCTGGTAAGGGCTCGCTGGTTAAAGCCAAGCCCAAGACAGTTTTTGCATTTCATATTGTAAAATTATTTGTGTAAATGTACTATACATGTAAACTATATAACAGGAACACATAGGACAATTTTCATCCCCAGAATAGGTTCGAAACGGTAGCGGAGAAACTAACCCAGAGGTAGAACCAGGTTAATGACCAAGTCGACTTCTCACGACTAATAGTTACATTCCCAGTGTAATATGCGACTGTCGCAAAGTAAATACTACCTATGTCCTAGCATTTGCTACTTTGTAATCAGTCCCCATCGCCACTAAGTGTTGGTAATATCAAATACCAGTATTCTCTAAGCAAATAGCCACAAAATTACTGGTAAACAAATAGTCCATCGCCAACATGCGATGGATTAACGGTCTGAGTGTTGGCGTGTTGATTTACAAATATTTGACGTGTATCATTGGCCTATTGGCTCTTTCTACACACATATTGGATACTGATTTCATCCTGTTCGCTTTCCAATTTAATGATTTGTTTATATGGTGAGACAATATTTTCTCAGTTAAAATCCCAACATGAATAGTAATGTAGCAAATATATGTACTGTAATCTTAAACGAACGGTGGGTGAAACAAGCTTTAGTATGTAAGTACTATTCCCTATTCTGTGCCTTTAGTATTTAAGATTATCAGGGACTATCTTATCACCGCGGCTCAGCTCACATGATATGCTTTCTCATTCCCGATTCCCGTGGGAACACATTACCGGGATAAAAAGTAGCCTATGTAGCTAACGTACCTATTTTAAAATCGGTTAAGTAGTTACAGAGCCTATTTAATTGAAGTGTAGATTATGGAGGTAAAGCTTTAGACAATCCAAGTGGCTCCGGGAACATAACATTTGACGCCACGACAAACCCAATAGCACCCTGAATGCATTACAGTTATGTACAAATCTACTAGAATTTCTAAACTGTTACTAGGTAATAATATACTTAAATACTGAATGGAGTCAGGCGTTACCTGGCGAAAGTCCATGATAAAACAATGGAGAATATGATGTTTAATTTATATATAATTGCAATGATTTCGCTAAATAGAAGACATTATTAAATATTGATTTATAAATTGAATTTTAATTTAAATTAGATCTGAATTTATTTTTGGTTGTATTTAATAATTTATGCCATGTTTTAAGTCATTGTACACTAAGAATAGTCGGATAATTTCGTTAGGTTCGCTCGCATCGCTAGTAGGTTTAGTCGGTAGCTCGCAGTGTGAACCGAAGTATGTAAAGAGGTGAAACGATGTTCGCCCGCCTAGCTCGCTCGCCCGCCGAACAGCAGTGTTCTCTTTGAGACAGTCTTGATAATGCCTCGTGAGTAGGTGAAACATATTTATGTCGACGTTATAATGTCTCTTCTATTTAGCGAAATCATCACCTATTTTATACGTCTTAAAAGGTATCAAATTACAAAACAACTCTCGGACTTAGAGAAATGCCATTTTTTGGTCATTGGCTTTAATTCATTTAAATAATATTATTCCAAAATGGCAACAAAATGCCGTTGATTTGCTAATAAATATCTTACATGAGGAATTTATCATAGCAACTCTAGCATTAAGATTTCATTTAATTAGGATGTTAAGGAGGGCTAAGGGTCTTATCAAGGGACCCGAATCCCAAATCATTCTCATGATTAGACGAGCTCCGACTAGACTAACTACCTATCTATGACTATCTATGTAGTAGGGCCAAGAACAATAAGGTGTAATGTGGGTAGGTAACCTATACTGCCGTGGTATAACTAAAACGCCGTTATGTAACATTTTGACGATTTTTACTTTTTGATACTATCTTAATCAGAAAAAAAATCTTTATCGATCTGTATTTACAGTATTTTCCTAAGTAGAAAAGCTACTGAAATAATAAACGTAAGAAAGCCGTTATATGATTTTATTTTACTTGTGTATTATTCAAAAATGCCGTAAAGTGACTGTGTGAATCTATATAGCCGCTAAAGTTCAATAAAATCAAATATTAACAAAAAAAAACTTAGGATTGTTTCGCTAGATTGCGTTTAACGGATTTTAATTCACTTTAATGTGATTAAAGTACTTTTACTGCTTTATAGTTACTCAAGTTTTTGAATAGAAATTTAAGCTATATTGAGCTATAATGCCGTTAACTGAAAAAGTTAGACATAAATGTATTTAACGATACTTAACGGCTTTATAGTTTAACTTTATTGTAAAAACATTTCGACTTCATTCATCGTTATGCGCCAGTTAGCGATGTTTCACATATTGAGTAAAATCAAAGTGGTAACAACAGTGAGACTATATTGCCGTTATCCGAAATGAATACGCTAAAAGGCCGCTATATGATCTCGCGGGGGGTGATGATCGAGGCGGTCGGGGATGATCCTGTGAGTTTTTGCACCGACACACCAACGCCGCACATACGCCGGTTCGCGTGATTCCCGCCAATTTTGGAATTAAGGCGAATTGTCAGTATAAGTAAGTTTTTTATTGTTTTAACATAACATAGCATAACATAGCATCACGCCTTTTTCCCCGAAGGGGTATGCAGAGGTGTGCAAACACACCCACATCTCGCTAGCTATGTTAGGTCCCATGTAATAGGGGGCGAGCTTTATTGTTTTAGTTTACCGTATTTTATGTATGATAATTATTTTGTACAATTTATAGTTATATTCACACGAGGTAATTTATACGCTGGCTATATATATAGCTGGCGAGAAGAGGGTGTTTGCACACCTCTGCCTACCCCTTCGGGGAAAAAGGCGTGATGCTATGTTATGTTATGTAATTTATATAGCACTACAGAGCAGCTATTTTCTTGTTACAGATCCCAAAGATCAAAAATCATTTTAAAAATGGCTATTAACCCAGATATTGAGCCTGGAACAAATCTAATCTTGGAGACACCGATTGTAACCAACTGTTTAAACTATTTTGATAATATATACACTAGACCTTACTCAATGACCAGCAGCGTCTTTGCAACATTTTGTGAAACTCAAACTACGAACAACTGTCATCATTTAAGTATAGATATAAATAATTTAAAACAGGCTTTGTCAACAGCATGTATTCAACCCAGTCCGACTTTACAGCTATTTGAGTCAAATACTCCTGCGGAAGCAAATTTGATGTGTGATGAATTAATGCCGCCAAGAACTCCATGCAGTTATAATGTTTCCAATACAGTATGCCATGATTCGCCTGCCACCGACCAACTTGATTTTGTTTCCGATGACTCCGTACGAGACAAAGATTACTGTCCATCTAATGATTCATTCGGTATTTCATCAGAAGAAGAACGTCTGTACCGCCTGTCTTACTCCACAGGAATCGTGCCGGAGGTCTGGAAGGAGGCGAACGTACAACCGATCCCCAAGAAAGGGGATCGGTCTGATCCAGGCAACTATCGACCCATAGCTGTCACCTCAGTCATCTGCAAGGTGTTTGAGCTGATCATCAACAAGCACCTCATGCGATACCTCGAAGATCTCTCGCTAATTAATGATCGGCAATACGGCTTCAGGCCAAAACGATCAACGGGTGATTTTCTGGCATTCGTAACGCATGTATGGGGTGAGGCTATGGAAAGGCACGGCGAGTCCTTGGCGATTAGCCTGGATATCACCAAAGCCTTCGATATAGTCTGGCATGCTTCGCTCCTTTCCAAGCTTCCGGCATATGGTCTACCTCCTCAACTGTGCAGCTGGATGACCAGCTTTCTGAACGAACGCCGAATGCGGGTCTTCTGCGATGGCCAGGCTTCTCGCTTTTTGCATGTGAATGCCGGGGTGCCGCAGGGGTCCGTGCTGTCACCAACACTCTTCCTTCTGCATATCAATGATATGCTATCCCTCGGGAACATTCATTGCTATGCAGATGACAGCACATTGCACGGGAGCTACTGGGCTCGTCCGGCGGCGGGGCGGTCGGAGATTGAGGAGGATAGACAACAACT